>OY728128.1:1375325855-1375925855 GCA_963277665.1 Viscum album
TTATCTAAATAATAACTAATATCCATTTTATTTAAAATACAAATATAGGAATATTTATATACCTATATATTAATCTAACTATATATATATTAATTTAACTACATATTTATATTCATATAACTATAAATATATATATTAATATAACTATATATATATTAATATAAATATATATTACTATACGAATAAATATAACTAAATATATATATATAGAGATATCATGAAATGGAAAACAAATCAAAATAGAGGAGTTGTAAGGGCTTAGGCGCGCAAGGGGGAGGTCTCGAGTTTAAAACCTGGTGGAGGCAGGGGCGCGCGCATGGGGCTGGATTTGGGGGGGGCTAGTGCTGATAAAGGGTGGAGGGGGTGCGTGCGGGCGCTGGAGGGGCTGGAAAGCGCTGTAAAAAGGGGGGCTCAAGCGCTATAAAAGCCCCCCCGATTGGCAGGGTTTTTTTTTTAATTTTTTTTAATTTTTTTTAATTTTTTTTACTTTTATCCGCGCTAACAAAAAACGTTGATAAAAGGGGTCTTTATCAGCGCTTTTTGGACCGCTGATGAAGGGGACCCCCCTTTATCTTCGCCGGCTTTAACAACGCTTTTCTAGCGCTGTTAAAGACCATTTTTAGCACTGATAAAAGACATATTTGTAGTAGTGGTGATACTTTCCTTTGTGGTAATACCTTGGTGGTATTCTTCTGTGTGGCGTACGGCTTTTGAGTTGGACTTTGTGTTTCCACATGATTGAGATGGGTATACTTGATAACTTAGGTATATGTATGAGCATATACCTAAGTAGGGTTGTCACTGATTTACATACTTTGTGGTTTATCCTTTGTGGATTTTGGTGATACTTTGAGGGTTTTGGGGTCCCTACTAAGTATCGTTATACTCACCCCTGCACGGGCTATGCTCGCACCTTGTTGTGTTTGGTGCAGACGACGGACAATGCTGATCGAGGCTGAGGTTACTAGGGCTAGACGGGGCCCGGAGGTGGACCATATGGTGTGACGGTACGTAGAGGAGACAGGCGGACATGGAGTGCTGAGAAGGCGATCTGTACCTACCCTTCAGGTAGGAACCTCGGAGGACGACTCAGTAGCTGCCATTCTTTTTCTTCGGTTGTATTGTATTTCAGTTGTACTTGTACCATTACTGTTGGGCTTGTATTCCTCCCCTTTTTACTTTCAGCACTCTTTTTGCTATACAGTTGACCTGTGTTCGTATCTTGTTGTGTGCTTGGTTGCGTGTGTTTACAGGTTATAAAGACAATGTCTTCCCGGTTATAGGGAATATGCATTTCGGTGCTAGTCGCCAGCCCCTGGCCTATGGAAGGCGAGTTTGGGGTAGTCACGAGACGGGCCCCGGGGGATGGGTCGTGACAGAGAGGAAGGAGGACCACTAGCAGAATAACACTTCTTGTAGAGGCCAAGCTGAGACCACTGGGTGTACATCCCAACTGCCAAGCTGTAGAAGAATTCCCAAAGAATATCCTCCGTTACTCCCCTATGAACCAACCCCCCTTTTATAATTCTCCACCCGCCCCACCTATTACAGCTAACACTAACAAACTAACAGCTGGCAGTAAAAAACTAATAACCTACTGCCAGCTGTAACCCCTAACAAACTTACAAAATAAAAGTACAATGTTGCCCCTGATAACTAATACCCAACCTATCAACTTCCCCTCTCATGGACAGACTACTGCACACTACCACATCCCCTACATTCCTAACATTACCACCCTCTTAAAAACCACCTTGTCCTCAAGGTGGATCTCGGTAGAATTTTCTTCCATCCCACAACCTCATTTGCCACTAATAAAAGCTGCTGCATAGGAGAATATATCAATGTCCTAACGAGTGGCTCCTCCTTCACCAGATGCTTGGTGAAGATCTCCTTCAGATGCTCAGCTGTAACAACAAATAACTTCTTGCACCCATCCAAGT
This sequence comes from Viscum album, assembly GCA_963277665.1. Taxonomy (NCBI): domain Eukaryota; kingdom Viridiplantae; phylum Streptophyta; class Magnoliopsida; order Santalales; family Viscaceae; genus Viscum; species Viscum album. Next base: position 1,375,327,799 of record OY728128.1, read on the forward strand.
GTCTAACAACTTCTGTTGTTCGAGCTGATGTGATAACACCCTGCACTGATTATCACCTTCAATAAAATCCATGGGTTGCAAAGCAATAGCCACAATAAGGGGAATTTTTTTCCCAACAAGAGTTCGCATCAAGGGCAGGTCGAGTAGAACAATGCCTCAACAAAATGTCGGAGCAGTTTTCTTATTAGTTTCCCTTATTCTCTTCCCCCTGGCTGGAAAATGGTAAATCAGCTCCCTCCCTAGGATTTATGGCTATTTGAGAAGCAGCTTTTAAGTCCACCACTTCAACAACTGAAATATCCACCACAGCTCGACATGAGCCTCCACTCCCTCTAAGAGCATATTCCAGGATCATAGTCGGTTCCAGAATTTCCATCCTTTGAAACAGAAGTAAATCTCCCACATGAAACAATGGCCCAACAAACAGATCCAATTGGCTTGAGAAGTTAGGTCATAAACCTAGGAGCCTGAACTGGTGCCTGCCACACCAGGTACTATGGTTTGTGTGGTCATGAACCAAGGATCGTCCCAAATTCCAAGTAGATAATGAATAGATGACCAACATAACTGTCTGGCCATGGCAAAAGCATCTTCTGGCGAGACATATAGCTCAAGTTCTGCTAAATATAACTGGGAAGCAGCCCGCAACCTATGGTCCCATGTTGAACAGAGGAATTCCAAAACACAAAAACTCTTCCGTGGATTCCAAAGAGAAATGAGTCTCAAGGAAAAATTTTACCTGTTTTCTTGAGAATTTTTCTTCCTGTTCCCATGAGAAGCTGAACTCTGGTATTTTGGATGTAAATGCGAACTCCTTTGGAACTTCAAGCTCCGGTACAACCACTGGTGAATCATCCCAGCCAAATGTCATGGTATCTACAAACTCTTTTGAAAATATTTCGAATTCCATTCTCCCCACACCATCTTTATGGTGTGACTTTGGGACACAAATTGCGTTGTGGGCCAATTCACCTTGTGTTTCACCCAAACATCTGTCTCCATCTCTCCATATTCCCAGATTAATCTCACTTTGACTACCCCTATGTTCTACAATCTAGGTCATGGAAGAAACAACACAGCCCCCTCTTCCAGTAGATAGGAATATACTCTTCAGCAGTTCACTACTCATGCTACCACAGGCTCTAACTTTGTTCACTAGGACCCTGGTTCCTTGGTTGAGCTTAGCAAGTCCAAAAGCTGCCTCATGTAGAACTGGAGCTTTGTTAGTGTCAGCTCCAGTTTCAGCAACGTCATACACACTCGTCCACTGGTTCATCTCATTCCCATTTGATCCTACCATTAATGGAGCGTGTAGCTCTCCGGTCAATGATGCCTCCCTCGACTTTGAACTGTTCCTTGGAACCGCTGTCGTATTCGAAGAATTATTACACCTGCTGTGTGTATTGTACACCGACCCCGCTGGCAATCCACACAGCCCTAATTACCGAACTACTTCGACGCCTTCACTGTAACATTTTTCCACTTTCTATGCCACAAATGGCAGTTCAACCAGTAGCTTCATAGCTTGTGGGACAAATTCTCGTGTTGCTTGTACAACCCTTTGCCCCTTTGGTAGATTTCGGTCTAGCTTGCAGTAATACTCCACAATAGATGTTGCACTCATTTTTGGACAAACTTGATACTCACTACTTCCGGCAAAATCATTTTGCTTGTAGCCAGATTGAACATCAACAATTGCAGCTCCTAGATTACTTGCAACAACATTTCCAGATTTTGGAATGATTTTCTCTACAAAATCAACAACCAATTTTTCTGGATTGAAAGGTTCGTCTCTTGTGGATGTTGGGAATCGGATTAAACTTGGAACAACATGAAAATCCTCCAAGAAGTTGTTGTCTCCTGTTTTCTGAGCATCCTTGAGTCGAGTTGCAGAAGAAAAAATGTCTTCCACCCCGCTACATTCATCACGGCTCGTGCTAGGAAAGGTGGTGCAACTTAACTTGTCGTAGTGAGCAGTAGGTGCGATGTTCTCCTTCGCTTCTCAGTAATCCGGAACAGCCAGCAGGACTCCCTGACTCGATTTTTCCGCAGATACAGGTTCTGTTAAACCAAGAACATGCTTCCCGTCAGTACGCCTTTCATGCTTATCCACTGAAGAACTCGGATCCGAATTTACCATGTCAGGTCGTTTCAGACTGGAGTCAAGCTGCTCCTCTAGTGTAGGAAGTGTCATCATCAATGGCTGCGTTCGTCTGGACTGTAGCAGCAAGATATACGTCTCTCGAGTAGGCGTTGATTGTCCTGCCCCTGGACTGTAGCAGCAACATATACGTCTCTCGAGTAGGCGTTGACTGCCCTGCCCCCTCTCCCAGCTCCCACACATGTGCAGCTGGAACAAGCTGCTCCATGTTGTTCCCAAACTTCTTAAGCAGTGCTGGTTGCAACTGCTCCCATTCCGTTTTAGGATTTTCTCTCAGCCAAGACAAGAACCAAAAGAGTGTAGTTTTCACCATGCAAAGCTAAGACCAATGTATTTTCATGTCCTCTGTTGTCAGAGAAAATTCAAAATACCTTTCTTCTTTGATGATCCAGCCATACAGATCCTCTCCTGTAAAATCTGGTTTCACATCTTGTTTTCATTCTGTGCAGCCAACTCAGCTTTACAACTGAATTCTTGTTTTTTTTTCAGCAGCGTCATGACTTCTCTGGACTTTCAGCGGTCCCCTAGCTGCGTTTGTGGTGCTCGATTCAGCAGTCACCAAGGTGCAGCAGCTCCCCTACAACGCCATGACTATGCTGCATCAACGATTCCCTCTAGCACCGTTTGAAGACTCAAAAAACGGCCAGCGCACACGTCTCCTTCTACGATCGTCTCTCTGACACGAAATTCTCCCCGGCGAAGTCGCCAAATTTTTAGGACAAGGAGAGATAAAATAGAAAAAGGTCACTGTATTCACTTTATAACTGCAGTAGAATCATGGTTACATGGGGAGAGGAAGGTAGAAGAGAGTAGAGGAAGAAGAAAGAGAAGGAGAACCACTAGTAGAAGACCACTTCCCATAGAGGCCAAGCTGAGACCACCGGCCGTACTTCCCATCTTGTTGAAGAATTCCCAAATAATATCCTCCCTTTCTCCCCTACGAACCAACCCCCTTTTATAATTCTCCACCCGCCCCCCACCTATTACAGCTGACAGAAACAAACTAACAGCTAACAGCAACAAACTAACAACCTACTGCCAGCTGTAACCCAGGACAAACTTACAAAATAAATGTACAATGTTGCCCTTGGAAACTAATACACAACCAGTCAACTGCCCCTATCATGGACAGCCCACTGCACACTACCACAACCCCCTACATTCCTAACACATCTATTCGCATGAAACAATATTGAACAAGAATTCATGAAACCACTCTCTAGCCTATAAAAACCTCTGATTCAATGCATAGATCATAAGATTCATAAAGCTAAGGAGAAGAATCTATGACTGTTATTTTGTTGATTATAATTTCTATATGTTTTGATCCTTTACAGTCAATAGTTTTCGTTTATCATGTAAAAGTATTTAGGAAAATTATAACATATGGTGTGTGAAAATGTAGTTCAAATGATCTTTGAATTGGGTGTAACCTTCTTTCCTATAACTTTTATATAAGAAAAAAAATCAATAGTCATTATTTATATAAAGTAACTAAAATAAAACTAAAAAATAGCAATCATATGTTTATTTCAAGGCCGGAAAACAGTAGGTAATGGTCTCTAATGCGCGTGCATAGTAGTTTTCTTTCTCCAAACCTCTAAAAAGGGTATTGTATTTTAACTGGCCATGGCTTCAATGTTATAGTTTTTCATCCATTTTTTAAAATAGGATTTGTATTACTATGTTTAATCCACCTCTTGAATAAAATCACATTATTCGTATTTAAATAAAATTTTCTTTATATATCTCCATTCACACCTGCTTAACTATTTTATGATGTTATTGTCCAATTACATCAATATTAGCTAATGTAACCTTGGAGAAGTACATGTAAAAAAATTAAAATTGTTCTGGAGAATGAAAGGGTATTCAACACACAAAATTTCCTTATATATACATTTACTATACATTTATTGATTAAAAATTTTACTTTTTGAAAAACTCTATTAGAGGTGCAATTATAAACTTCACACTTTGGGATGCATTTACCAAAAAATAAACTTTTTTTAATAACAATTCACATAAAAACATTATTTTAGTGATGCAACTGGTTTATGTGAAATGAAAAAGTAGTATATTATCACAAATATCAATATTTTATTTATTAACACATATATCGAAATTCATATTATTTAGAAAATTGGATCTTATTCAAATATCGGCTCACATATTCTATAATTATTATCACAAACTTGAATGGAATAAAAATTATGTTCAATCCTAACATTCCATCTCTGGATAAGTTTAAATCCAAATGATTTATTATATAAAAACTTCTTTTATACATTTTGTGTAACCAATAATCATTTAGTTAATTGGTCATTTTCTTCATATTCAGGTATATTGTACAAACTACATACTTGTATAATAGTATATGTATTAATTTTTCATATATATGGTTATTCATGATCTTCAATTTTAGGTCATCACCTCAAATCTTCTCAACCTATCAGTTCGACATCAACATCAAATAGGACTACATATCCACTCACTAATATATATCATAATAAAAAATATTACTTGCAATCAGTAGATGTTTTGAGGTAACGATTATCTACTCGAATTTTTTAATTCTTATAAAATTAAACATTCTTCAGTTTTTTGTATTTAAAGTTTTTTATAGAGTTAATTTTTTTTTATAATATCTTCCATACTGTATCAGATTTGGAAACTGGTATATGGAGTAATGTTAGTTCCCATTATTGGCTATATAACTAGTTAATCCACTACATTTTCCAAATGCTTATTGATAAGAATTAAAAAATTCAAGAATAAACAATTTTACTTAACATTTAATTTGCATTGTTTTCATACGAATAGAACAAATACCATAAAAAATTTGTTTCTTTTTCGAAAATATCTTCACTCTGAAATCCCACTAGAGTCGGTTTATTTCAATTGTTCTAAGAAACTAAAGCTGTTTATTTTAAACGATGCATTCCAGCTTTGTTATATCGACATACTTTCCTTAAATTTTAATTGCAATTTATTTATTCTGAAAAATCCTCTATAGTATTTTTAAGTGATGATAAATTTAATCATAAGCTATCGTTTCTAAAACAAGCTTATTATTTAGTTATTTTCAAATCAGTACTATATAAGGCAGTTTTACATCAATTTCCTCCTATGTCTCTATGAATTATTTACTCATATATTTTTATTACTACAACTACTAGATAAATTGATTTAGGTAACTATTTTAATTTATTTGTTTCTATATTTTAGTTCATTACAAAAAATGTGATCACTCTTTACATGTATATTTTAGGACAATGAAATGTTATGGTTTCCAAAATAGCTTCATGTATTGAAAAATAGAACACTATTAATTTCCTTAGATATTTCTAAATATAACGTTTTGAATCATCACCATCACTTTGATAAAAATACTTTTAAGGCTCTATTTATGTTGGATAATGCCTAATATCCTTAACTACAGATTTCTAGAAAAAATAGTTTCCAGCTGTATGAAACATCCTCAACTAGAATGCCTACAATATACAACTACACACAAATAGACTTCCAACACCACATATAGTTTTTTCACGAATAATGTGTTGTTATATGCATACTTAGTAATGGTTATTCTAATTTAATGTAATGTTTTTTAGAGGTGTTTAATATGGAAATTCAATGATGAATCTTATCCTCATTATGAAATAACCATTGATAATTTCATTTGAGACATTGGTAGGTATTGAGTACTTATCCTCACAATCAATTGATTTCAGTATGAAAAAAAAAGAAAAAAAGTCCCGAGTGTAATACAACTGATAGCACCCAAGGATTAACTATTTGTTTATTATAGAAGAATAAGAATTACAGTGGAGAATACCAGGAGACTAAGGGTGAAGAAGGATGAAGAACTCGAGAGGTGTTCCAGCCTTCACGCCCAGGCCCAAGGATGAACTAACAAACTGATTCCCCCACCCTCTACTCTAACCCGTTACTACTTATTTATATTGGAATCCTAACATCCATGTGGACCTAAAATAACAAGATACTAACCATAATCTCTCTCCATATAACAACTGATATTTCTCTGCTAAAAAGACTCTTATACCCCTGCTCCCATATACCAGGTCTCTATCACCGCCACCATCCCGAAAAACCACTTTGTCCTCAAGGTGGTGGATCCTACCGACATGCCAAACAATCTCCCATACCAGTTGTGCTCCATGTAACTGAGGACAAGGTATACTGATGATGTGGTCATGCCAAGCAATTATCCAAATGTCCCTCACTACTCCATGAGCCAGTAATTCCTGTTGGCAACACACCTTGACTTCACGTATTTCCCAAGCAATCTCCCAAATGGACCTTCCAGCCCTGTGGACCCTTAGTGTGTGATGCGGCCTGAGTATAGGTACTTTCCAAACAATTTGTCATATAGTCTTTCTCGGATGATGGTCAACCTGCATAAGGTCCGTCAGCGGTTTGTGATGCTGCTTCTTCCGGTGTGAGGGGTAGTGATCCGTCATGTGCTTCCGGCGGTTCCCAGTGATCTCCATCAGAATAACTTGTGCCCCCTCCATAGGTGGCTGAGGGAGTGACATGTGTTACTTCACGGATGGCGCAACCAGTGTTTGTCGAAATGAATGGGTGGCCACCCCCATTATGATGTCCAGCACCATGACAAAACTAGGCACTACTAGTGGCATCATTGTGTGCGACTGCCCCTTGCTCACCATCACTAATGCAGGTGTGCCTATGACCAACTTGTCTCCCTACTGTGTCGTAACCCCCCGATGGCACAGCCCCCCGACTGGCTGATGTCCCGCTACACCAATTGGTCATAATTCCACCATCGATGTGTGGCTTGACAACACCCCCTTGTCAAACTGCTTCGCCGCTACACCGTTAAAAGTTGAAGTTTGCATGGTGCTAGTAACAGGGGTCGCGAAAAACACATCCTGTTGTGCATCTGCCTCCAGCTTTCCCGGTCCATCAGTGTCATAGCCAGCATCAGGCTGTACAGAGACAAAGTGCACCCCCTGCTGCATGATCATCAGTGGAAGCGGATGCACCGCCTATGAATGCGAGCTAACCACATCCGTAGTTGGCGCCGACTAAGTAGTTACCCTGCGAGTCTCCGACATATCCTCTAGTCCACGCTCCTGTAGTGGTGCGTTAACAAATTTCATCGGTTGATGCAACTCCTCTTGGAGATTCATCCATAATATCATTGTTTTTCGAAATTCTGCCTCCTCTCGCCAATGGCGAGCCCATTTCTCCTCCCACAAGTGTTGGTCAGACTGCATTTGTAGGAGCTCAGAGTGGTCCCCAACACGAAGTGTTTTTTTTTTGGTTTTTGGTTTTTGGTTTTTTTTTTGTTTTTGTTCTTTTTTTGTTCCTGCTTTTCCCTCCCGAGGCAGAAACGCGGGCCACCCCCTTTTCTTTTTTCTTTTTTTCTTCTTCTTTTAAAATCGAGTGTTTGGGCCGATCGTTGTAGCGCTTCACTCCAGGGAAAGCGGGGCGCTGATGGTCGTGTGTCACCTCCTACACGAGGAAACCCAAAGGCTGAAGGTGTGCTCCTCAAACTGCGAACTCGCGACTACTTCTGTGGACGACACCAATTGCGCTTTGGTCGATCAAGATGAGGAAGGGTGCAACATTGTCACGTCTGAGAGCATCAAGCTCGGGAGTCTTCATCTGCAGTGGTACTCTTCAGAGAAGTTGAAGTTGCGGCGGTGGGTGATGCAGATGGAGAGTGCACACACCGGCTGAAGCGGACGAGTCACACAAGTCGTCTCATCCCAAACTAACAGCGCACCTCCTTTGATCAACGAGAAGGCATCCTGCAGCAGTAAGGCGTGCGTCTGAGGGAGTGGAAACAAAATCGGTGATGCGTCTGAGTGAGAAGTCTTCGTTCGCACCTCCTCGCTGGGCCTCCTCCAAAACGAGCAAGAACTCCCACAGAGCTCCGCCAATGGGGGAAAATCGCGGTTCGATAGAAACGCGACGAAGCTGCAACAATATTCGCCTGTGGTGAGTGCAGACTCTTGTGTGAAAGACGATCCAGCATTGCGCCTCTGTTGAGCAAAGAGGCGTAGCGGCAGGTCAGACCAAATGATATCACCCAAGGATCAACTACTTGTTTATTGCATTGGAATAATAATTATATAGGAGAATATTAGGAGACTAAGGGTGAAGAAGGATGAAAAACTTGAGAGGCGTTCCAACCTTCCTGCCCAAGCCAACAGTGGCTGAAGTCCCAAACCTAAGGCCGAACCAACAAACTGATTCCCCCCCTCTACTTTCACCCACTGCTACTTATTTATATTGAAATCTTAATATCCATGTGGACCAGCCTAACAAAATACTAACCATAATCTCTTTCCATATATCAACTAATATTCCCCTGCTAAAAAAACACTTATACCTCTGCTCTCCTATACTAGGTCTCTATCCACAACTTATGATCTTTTTTATAGTATATTTCATATTTATTGATTTCTTTTAAAATATCACTGACATACTTCATTTCCTCCAAAATTTTATTTATCTATTTTCCCTTTTTCTCTTTTTCTCATTTTATTTTCCTTCAGAAGTCATGCATCCACTTATGTTATCTGATCTACCCTTTGCGATTACTTTTCCTTCCTACATTTAATAAATTAATCAAATAGAATAATTATTTTATTTTACATTTTGTTCTACTTGTTGATATTTTTTCACATAGAAAAAGTATTTTATTTTACAGTCTATTTAATCAACTATCAATGCGGTCATTATTATTTTGTACATCATTCCAATTAGCATTGATGAATACCTTCTTTGGTATGATTTATTAATCGCGTTCCTTCCTATATGTGTTTTCATTGTTTCCTTTGACTTTTTTGAAGTGATCTTATATAATATTCTTTATTGTTGTGGGATGAAACTAAATTTCACACTGATTACATCTAAAAAACAATTGGTTGCTTGATTTTGTTTTTGGTTCTATCTTCATTTTAGTTTAAGATTTATTTTTAGAAAAACTCTAAAATTCATTCTATTAAATCACATTATCAAGAATAACAATAATATTTTGTTAGTTTTATAAATCATATATGTATTTTAATTTTTTTTTCTTTTAAATGATAGGTTTCCTGGAAGGGGGTTACTTTTTTAATCAAATTCTCTTAAAAACAATAAGTTTAATGATGTGAAAAGTGCATTGAAGTTTTTTTCCATGGACCGTGACCTTTTCATGCTTGAGATGCACAAATATTGTATGGAAAGGGCATCATTTATTTTTTCTTGAAAATTGATTAAGAAAATGATTAAAATTTGGGATTCAATAAAATTATGTTTTCATTAAGGTTGGTTACATTGATTCTCTTAATATCATGGAGCATGTTAGCTTTAATGGTTATTAATTATTCATATAACGAAGATGTATCCTGATCATTATAGCATTTGAGAAGTGGCATTGAATGCTAATAATTTTTTTGCCTCTAATTAATTTTAAAAATATTTAGATCAATTTATTTAATCATTTCTATAAGCTATGACATTTAGGATTATTGGAATGAATTTCATTGAAAATTTTGTTATGAATACCTATATTTCATTCATATCAGTATTAAATTGGTTTATTTCACTTTCATGGATATGTATTGAAAAAAAATGGATCATGATAGAATACCAACAATACTTTTGTCGGGATTGCAATGCTACATCAGTGTCAATGATATGATATCTTTTTTGTTTATGATACATGTCAATATATGCATATCCAAATTAGGATGTGTGGGTGACTATCCCAAGGTCTTCTCTATTTACAGTTGTAGATGTTTTCAAGTGGGTTTAACTTCGGCTGGTGACATCATCAAATTAATGACATGCACTATGAACCACGATAGTGATAGGTGATATGTGAGTGAAACATATTATAGATAATGTTTGATGGAGCTTCATGTAAAGTTTCTTAGAGTTTGATCTTTTTTAAACGAGTTTGTAATTTTTTTCTTGAAGATTTATGTCTTTTCATGGAGTTTGAACATGTTTTCAAATTATGTTTTAATTTTTTTTTCAAATAAAGGCTCAATTTCTTAGAGCTTCATAAAATTTAATTTTATAATTATCATAATATATATATATATATATATTTATAATTATATTAGTGAATATAATATAAAATTTTAGCAACAGATATTGGAATATCCACGCATAATATTTTATTTATAACATTGTTTAAAACCTGATATTAATTATAGATATTCATTATAAAAGTTTATAATAATATTATCAATAGATTAATCTATTGTAGAAATCTATTGCTAACCATTATGATCAATATATATTATCTATTGGTATTATTATAATTTCAATAGAATTATTTTATCTATCACAATAAAAATTAGTGAAAAAAGTTTTTACTAACAATATAGTGATAAGAATATATCTATTGATAAAATGTTTTACCAACAAAAAATTTACCTTTACCAATAGATATGTCATTGTCATAAAAAGTTAGATATTTTGTATCACTATACCAGTATCCTCCAACTATATTATATACAATATCAATAATCATATAATCCCTTTGTCCAGGACATCAAGCAACCATAAGACAAGATGTATGTCAATCACTTATAACTAACTCATGTGTTATCAATTCTCTAAATATTGACTGCCCAAATAGATCAACACATAACAAGTAATTCACCTAAATAGATGACAATATCACATGGCCCTCATCTAAATAGACTAGCACCTCACATGTAACTTATCTATATATAACCATGCACTTCCTAGGATTATCTCAATCAACGTCCCCTATGTATACTCATCATATGAGTGGAAAATAAAATCTTAGTTAAACCTCAACCAATGGAATACTCATAAAAATATCTAACCTAACCATCCTTGATTAACTTAGCCTCATGTATGTCATAATAAAGGTATTAAAGTTTAAAGGTTCTCATGCCATTTATCATGTCAACCTTAGGAAATGGGGATTAAGTATGAAATCTTTTCACCTAGTATACCAAAGACATATTGTATGACACTATATGTTGTATACATAATGTTCCATCCATAAAAAAATACTTCGATGCCTTGAGTGAATTTTGTATCTTTATAAAAAACCTGACCATTAATAATATTCATAGGCCATCATAACCTATAACACTCCATAATGAATATCGATTGGGGATAACTCTAATCTAAACATTGAATGTTTAATTATCATCACACATTAAATTATATACATATCCAACATAAATGGGTGATAAAGCGGCGACTACCTTTTTATAACATAATATATTCTATATATTTTTAAGCCTCTTTAATTTTTTTTTACATAAATGTTTTTATAATCATATCCATTATGATATACAATTAGAGTGGCCTTATTTAGTTTCACTCATAAGTTATTGTCAAACTTAATACTTTAATATATAATTCCTAAAACATTTTTTTGTGATCATCAGATAAATTCTCCCACTAAACTCCTTTAAAGAGTTAATATCTATGAAGAAATATTATGTGAATAATGGTGAGATTATAATTTATAATCCTATGTTCAACTATTTAAAAATAAATTTTAAACTTCATTTCTTCAAAACATCCAATGTTGTAAATTTAATTTCTTATATTATTTAAATACTTAGAACTCTTTGAAAGTTCACCATCATCATATTTGGGACATTCACATTAAGATTTTATTTGAGATCAATTGGTATAAAATATAACACTTAAAAATAATATTAATCTATACCAATGAAACTTGACGCTTTTAAGATATAAATTGAGATTCACTTTTAATTGAATGGTGTAATCATTTATTTGTTACATTTTTAACCTCTTTAAGTTGAAACTTTTAATGAATCTCGGAATTTTGGTTTGTTTAAAAGATTAATTTGATTAAAAAAATTGAGAATATTTTTCTCATGTTGTTTAGACAATAGAGGGAAATTTTAGAGTTTAATTTGGATCTTATAACAATATTATGATATAGATTAGGGAATACACATAATAGTTTTGTTGTGTGAGCGGAAATGTTATGGAAAACGAGATAGTTCAATATGGGGGTGAAGAAAATTATGATGTTAAAAATAAAATTACATGGTTGTAGGGAAAAATGGAATTGTAGAGATAATCGTGATATTAAAGTTTTGATTTAATCCATACCCACCAAGTGGAAGGAAACCACAACATGCTTTATTGTGGTTCCCCATGGTTTTTCAAGGCTGTAAATTAAAATGGCCAGAGAAGAAAAATGAGGAGAAAATTAGGGGATGATTCTTGGGTCATGGTTTGAATAGATAAGAAACAATTATGTGGTTTATAGACACCATGATGTAGTTTTAGAGATACATGTTTTGGCAGGAGTTGGATAATATGGATAACCTAAATAAAACAAATAAAATTTTAGGCATAGAAATCGAATTTTAGAAAACCATGTCATGGTATTAATGACTACATGATGTTTTCGCCTGAAATGATTTTTTAATAGAGGCAATTCAACCTCTTTCTAGAGGCTTAATTAAGAAATACATTTTTTTCTATGAGTGTCACACCATAGAATTTATTCTTCAAATTATCTCAATTTTATTATTCTTTGCATTGTTCAATTCTTAATGAATTCTTGATACATTTCTTATGTTTAACTCCTTGAGGTAACAAGATAATTTATCTTATCATTATATTGAATGTAATCAAGGTTTATTTAATTTTTTTATAATAATTTAATATTTCTTTTTTTATTTTGTTGTGATTTATTTTAATTTGATGTTATAAGTGAATTTAGGCATCTGATCATTGTAAAAATTATTGAATAATAATGATGTAAGTAATATATACATTCTATAGGGTTCTAAATCACCAAATTAGTATACATTAGATGATTTTATGCTTAAATTTAACTTTTTGGGGGTTCTTTAATATGTAATTTATTATTAATTCAAGAAGGAACTAATAAGATGAGATTATATAGAGTAATTGAGTAAATTATAGTCAATTTATGATGCAATTTATATGATTATTTATTGAGTAATAATCATAACTTATGAATGAGTGTGATTAAGAAAGCAAATAATTTTCTAAACGAAAAATAATATTAATGGAAGAAGTTTTTAGTTTAGAATTCATATTTATGTGTGTAATTATTATGAAAATTTGAATATTTGCGAAATTAATAATAATTATGATATTTTAATGGCTTGGGAAATAAAAATGTTTTAATCATTATATGAATGATATTTTACTTTTTGGATTTCACTTATTAGAGATTAATTTTTTTTATTACAGAAATTGTAATGATGGTATTCTATATGTAAGTTAAGGTGAATTTCAATGTGCATTGAAAGGAGGATTAATTGAAATGGTATGAAGTATATAATGTAATAACATATTCATTTGATAAAAATTCATTAAGCGAGTAACTAATGGGATGGGGTTATGTAATTTCATGTTTAGGATGCTTTGTAGTTTTATTTGAATTTTAATATTATGTTGTGATATTTAATGATTTTGGATTAATGATTGGTAATAATATCACAAGTTTATATGATGAAAGATTATTGGTTTATGTTATCCGGGTTAATAAAATAAATATTGGAATTATTCATGATGATGTAATCCTTATGTTACCATTACATAAGGGTAAAATGTGAGAGTTAACCTTTTATATTATGATGAAATTTTTGTGGTGATTATTTTACATTGTCGCATGATAATACTATTTTTCAAATATATTTTTTAGAATATTTTTCAATTATAATCCTTATATTAGGTTATGATATAACCATGGGTTTGGGTATACTGTGATATGAACCTTTTATTGGGATTTGCTGAGATATTCTGTAAGTTTGGAAATGAGATTATGATTGTAATTTATTTAAAAGTGGAATTATATATATCATGGGTTATGAAAAGGTATTATAATTTCCATGTGTATGGTAAGGGAACTATATACACCATGGGTTAGGCATAGTGATTATGATTTCCATGTGTTTGTAAAGGGAACTATATATGTCCTGGGGTTAAAAAGGACATTATCATTTTTATGTGTTTGGAAAGGAAACTACATATGCCTTTTATTTGGATAATATACCATGATGCCATGCATTTGGTAGTGAATTATTCATATAGATACATCAAAGTTACGTTTAATATTTGATAAAATAGACAAAACACTACATCAAGGTGTCTTGTTTATCACTTGGAAATTTTTAGTGTGTTAATTATTTATGTTAAATTCATAGCATACATTCAATTTTACACATGTGAGTATATTAGGAACCATATAATGTTTGAGGATTTTGGTGATATCCTATTGAGATTCATTTCTCACATCATGTACATTCACATGTTGTGATCATTTAGTTATACTTATTTTATATAGGTAAGGGAAGGGACCCATAGTAGAAAGGATTTGGAGTCTAAGATCATAATAATGATATCATAGAGGACTATAGGATTTTCATAGGTTTATTTTTTTCATTTACTTTTGGGTTATTTTAGTTGTACTAATTTTAGAATTATGATTATTATTTTGTATGAATGCTTCTTAGATGGGGATTGTTATGGATATTTTTATATTAATTTTTTATTATTTTTATCAGTTCTCATTGAGTTATATTTTTTACACATATTATCATTGATTATATTTTTGATGATTCATTGGAGGGAAAATTATTCCCTATGTGATATGTTTCACCCTCAATACTTGTTTCTATCCTCCAATGATTAGGTAGCACAAATGAGGGGTCATATGGTGTTTCTCCTCGGTAGCACAATCAAGTTAGTACAAGATGTTACAAAAAGGTATAAAAATTGTTTTTATTTTATATGATTTTGGAATTTTGTGATAGTCCCCAGTTTAGACAACCTCACCATAGAGATGGTGGTAAACCAGTTATTACCAAAATAACAACTCTTAAATAGTTATTCTCAACATTGTTTAGTGTATAGGATCAAAAATAAAACCAAACAATGATATGTGATAGGGAGATCTATAAAAATCACAACATAAGACTTTTTACAATCTTCACAAGCCCTTTTTATCAATTGGATTATCCTTAGTTACCAATGGTTCTAATCCCTCTATCCATGTTCTAATATAAGTATTAACAAGATAAAATAATGGAGCAGGAAGATAGTCCTAAACACTAAGTAAGGGAAATATCTAGTTTGGCATAAATAGGTTGATCATTATTACGTTTCCATCATCAAGTGCCTCTAAGTTTTGATCACGCCCACACCTTCTTTCATCTCCATATATCTCACCCAATCCCATCTAGATTTATATTTGGAATGGTTGGTCAAATATATTAATGTGTCATCAATAATGACCATGTCAAACACACCATTTATTTATATAAAAAACTCAATAAGGTCATATTGATGTTGACCATGGAATGGGATTGGTTGCATCAGTATGATCAGAGATATGTTACCAGATATATCCTTATCTATAATTTTTTTCGATGAACACTTTTCTACTTCGATATATATTTCAATAGACTCCATGACATAATGTATCTAGACATTAGCTAATGTTCCCTAGATTTGAACTAAAATGACCATCTCTTCTAGAAATTTTCCCCCTAGGTGTGGTGAATGGGGAATTTTCATCTCACCACGGGATTATTCACACATTTTTTTACTACTTATCCCCATGGTGTACCATTAGATCATCCCTCAATTATCCAAAACAATTTTCAGCCTCAACAATGGTATTTTAACCTTCTTCCATGGAATAGAGAACATTCACCACACCTATTTTGAATCTCCAGATCATCGACCCTCTAGGTATGAATGATACTAAAACGTCCAAAATGATTGTTTCACCTTTAATTCAACAAAAGAAATTTGGCTCATCCAACAACACTTATTTATAAAATCACTTCAATATAATTTTTTTATTAGGATTTCATCATTCATTTTTTCCAACTATGATCTAAATACCCTCTCAATTATCCATAACAATCTTGTTAATAAATACAATTTGATTCTATCCTCTATACACAAGAAATAATTGTTTTATGAAATATTTTTTAGCAATATTCCATTGTGGAAGTTATATAATCACAACACCATAAGATAAATACTCTATTTTTGAGATTTAAAACTCTCAATGTAAAGATCATTATTATATTGATTATATCTCAATTTATATCAATGTATAGCTACCACTTTGTAAAATTTGTTCATAAGGGATCTTAAATCTTCATGGGAACATCAATCACCCTTTTTTTGTTGGAAACAAGTGAAAAAACACTTCATCTCTTCAACCTTTAATATTTAGTTACCAATACCTCATATCTCCCCCAACATGAAAGCTCATTTCATCTTGTATCTTCTCTCTATTAATAATATCCAATAAAATGAAGTAGAGTCTCTCCCCATATCAAGAAGTGATCCTTTGTATTTTACCCCTTTGCAATAAAATGGAATAGAATAAAAAAAGGAATGTAAACAATGAAATTGTATGTATATTAGTAGATAATTCACTTATAACAACACTTTAAAATGTTTTATGTCATTCTTAGTAGGGGGAGTTTTCCATATGTTCAAAAGTATATTATTTTTTAAAACATATTCCAATGAAATGTATCCTCATTTAGACTTTTATTTGATGAATTAGTACTTGATATTAATATTCTTTGACCTTTAATGTTAGAACGATTGTATTGAAAATTTTATTGCACTTTGATTATCAGACCCAACCACCAATAGGTATGAAACTTCCACTCTCATGTATTTAATATGTGACTTCTTCCACATTATTTGTGTTGGATATTGAAATGTAATAATATCCTTATCTTCCATTGTGAATAAAGTGAATGAATTTTTCTTCTTATATTACAAGTAGCACATCTTCATCTGATTAATTATACACCTATAGAAGTTCAATTTTGATCATGAATTTCACATACACAACTGTTATTGGAATATATATATATATATAATGATGAAATGATTTATATTTTCATACATAAACTTGTAATAAATATTTCCTTTAAAGTGGCAGAATATTCATTTATTTTCAATAAAATATAACTTCTTAGGATTTAATTAGAATTACGCAAAAAGGGAAATTACAAACATCACATATAGTCTAGATGATTTAAATTAGACTTCCAATTATCCTCTATAACACCTTTTTAACAACACTCCTTGTAATGACCTGAATATTTATAAATGAAATTACCTTTTTAAAAGAGTAAACTACTTATTATGTAATGAAATTATAGAAAACACGAGCACTACTTTGGTTATTTTGGACCATTATAAGTTATGTCCTATCAAATTTAAAACACCTTTAAACATCATAACTATTGATAATATAGTGGTTATATAGTGATTGTATGATTAGTATATACTAAGGGTTATGATAAGTCAAATTGACACAGACAAATGAAGTGATGCCCTTGACTAGTATGATTATACAATATGAATCCCATTTATCAATGCTTTCATGGGAGATAACATCACTCATCTTTTCCCTTAACCAAGCCTAAGGAAAGATTCAATAACTAAAGAAAGAGTGAATTCATTTATGAGAGAAGTTCAAACTCATCGAGATCATGGTCAAAACCATGTTCACTGTTCACTAAACCACCCTAAGAAAATCTCACCATCACAAACCTTACCCTTAGGAAATTCTATAGTGTAATAAAGGGGCTATATATCTAGACCCTAACAAAACGTTTTTTTTATAAATTTAGATTATAATGATTATATTTATCCTTTGTAACTTTATAATGTTTAAATAATAATGTTTGATAAAATCATATTTTGATACGATGAAACAAAAATTATATTTTTGGGAAATACATAGTTTTAATATACAATATTTTTGATGTATTAAATAATTTTTGAAATAAAGGATATTTTTAAAGAAAATTTATTATTACATATTATTTATTAAATATAAAATATAATATAATATTACAAAGTCAAATGTAATTGTTATAAGGGACTGAAAACTGTTATTATAAAAAATAGCATTTTTAAATAAATAGGGATTTTTTATTAAAAAGTTTAAATTCTCATATTTATATAACTATTTTGATTAAATAAGTATCATTTTTAAATTAAACTCATCAGAATTATCCAAAATTGATTTTTTTCATAATTTCCCAAGATAATGGACTTTTTGAGTAAAAATTAAATATGAAATAATTATATAGTATGTATTATTACATCATAAATTCTCAAAAGTGATTTAATAATTACTATAAAGAGTATACATGACCAAAAATATATTTTCCATTTAAAATAATGTTTTTCAAATTTATTTGGTTAATTTTATAAAAATCAATGAATCCTCAAATACCGATATTATACTTTAATGTTTAAAAATCAATTATTTATAAACACGACTCACTTAAACATCCCCAAATGTATTATATTAAGTATTTAGGTCCTTATACTTATAAAATAATTAAATACACTCCTCTTTGGTAGAAAACATGAGCAAAACCATGAGATGGTTTGCGTTTTGGATTAATTTATCACATAAAGTTAAAAATATATGTTTATAAATTAATAAAGATTTCTCCTCTATTTTTCTATAAAAACCCACCCAACCTCAAATTTATCTTCACTAAAAACCCTTGTATAATGAATGTACTCTACCTTTCCATCTTTATAGCCCACCCATGGTGATTACAAGATCTTAAGAAGCTCTTTCTAATCTTTTAGTAGCACCATATCAAGGTAAGAGATCCTATCCTTCTCCTCTTTGTTCACGCACCCTCTTTATAATATTCCTTTTTATTTATATTTTTTCATGTTGGGATATGTTTTTACACATAAAACATACTATAATTATGATTTAAAAGTAATTAGAGACCCCTCTCTCTCTCATTAAACCCTTCTATGAATCATTATGTACCCCTGTTATGCTGCAAAAATTATCCTGTGATCTTCTATGCCAAACATTTGTGTAGTGAATACCCATCCCCATTTACACACAAGGGAATTCACCTAACTTTCCCTATCCTTAATTTATTTTGGAATTACATTTATGTTACCAACACTTATTAATAAAGGGATTAAAATAAACGAACAACATTCTTATGTTGTATGATATATGTGACACACTTATGCACATGCATGTTAGGAATGAAATGGGTGTGTAGGGAATTATATAGCCCTCCAATGAATTAGATAATGTTTTTATCAAACTATATTCCATTTACAGTGCTTGTGAGTTTATCCTAAGAACCCTATGTTAGGAATACCCTACATTTATCCATGAAATATGCTTATGATGTCATGTTTTATGTTGTTTCTAAAATCTTATGTTTAGTTTATGTTATTTTATTATATCATGATTTGATGATCATGCTTATGATTATCACACATTTTATGTCACATTGATATACCTATTGAATAATAATTTTTACATCAATAATTTTATTCATTTATTATTCTATTAGTGGGATTTATAGATCAACCCTTTCTTATGTACATCTCTAGGTTTTACCATGCAGTTTTCGAGGATCAAGTAAATTTAAGGTCATGATATGGAGTTTTAGTTTATGTCTTTGTATTTCTGTTGTAAGTTTTTATGATATGTACCTAATTACCAAAGGAAACTAGGCCTCACATTCTTTTGGGGTTGTATTAAGTGTATCTTTATCTAATCAATCATGATATATGGTGTATTAAAGATATGAGATTTCATAGCTAGTATCAGATAAAAGTATAGTTGTTTTTGGGGATTATGATTAGAAAACTATAGTGAAAGCTTAGGGATAATAATAAACATATGAAAACATCACAAAATTTTGTTAAAGTATAGAGTAAGTGGTTTCCATGAAAATACATCCCTATCTGAATACAACAAGTGGATGTGGCTCCGGTACAGCTGTACCTAGGAACATTATCCTAAAAAAGGGAGCTTTGATATGGATTTAATCATCACTTGGTTCACAACAACGGGCCTTGTTGCACACATGTTTATACACTCCCAGTGGATGTGCTTTGGTGAATTCACAAGCTCTTTATGAACTATTATGAAGGGAAAAAATTATCACATGATTTTATATTTGGAAATAGATCCTAGATAACAAATTTTAGAACCTTCAAAATCATAGGTTAATGAATTTATGTCATTTATGAGTTTTAACTTTAAGGATTAAGCTTTCTTGTCTATGTGTTTAATAGTTTAAAATTTTTAATCCCCAATTTATCCTTTATTTTAGTTAATGGATAGAAATAGGAAGAACTAATTCAATAACCAATGTATGGGAAATGTGATGACTACCCAAATGAGACACTGACCATGATCAGGGATAAATTAAGACATATTGTAATAATGCCAAACTACCTATCGCAAATTATGATTAACAACTGACACAAAATTGAATCTCTAAATATGTCAAAGAAGAGGTGGTAAATGTATCATGGAAGTTCATGTGATAATGGTGATAAATGAAATAAGATAAAATTTCACACATATAAAAAATGTAGAAAAGGCATCAAGGGAAATTTCACAAAGGAACTGGAAGATGTTTTAAGTGTGGAAAATAAAGCATAAAGTATCAAATTTACATGAAAAAATGATGAATTATATTAACTTGATGGAGTGAAATAATGTTACATCTAAGCTACCATTAATTATTTTGTCATAAATGTAAGGACTTGGGCAATATCCATGACAATGATCTATTCTAGGGGATAATATAGATTATGATCATCAACAATGTTCAAGGCCAAGGGAACAAGAATGGTCATATTCTATAATAATCATTGAGATGGATCATAATGATTAAATTAAAAATATCCTCTACTCTAGAGTTATGTATGTCTTGTTGAATTTCAATTTATTCCATAGTGTCATATCTATAAAGTTTTCTATGAACATTGAGTCACCACCCTAAATGATTTGATATCATCAGGGAAAACTTCTACAATTATTATATCACTAGTTGATATTTGTGGGAATGTACATCTTGAAAATATTATCATTCTCCATTTTATAAATAATTTGATTTTATTATAGTTATGTATTGGTTTTCCTTATATATATCCAATATAAATTTCTTGGAAAATTAATTCATCCTCTGTATCACAAATCACCCTAATTCTATAAAAGTGTAAGGCGGTGGATGGGTCTCCATTGGAATAATCATCTCAGGCATGAATATTATTGCCTTATGAGCAAGTGTATCTAGATTAAACGATTCATAATAAGGAAAAGATCATCCTTATGACATTCCCATTTTCAAAGAATATGTTTCTCAAATAGTATCCTGGTCGTCCTCTTAAACATGAGGTTTAGTTCTCAATCATACTTATACATGGAGAAAGTAACATTATTGGGTAATGTTATCACCAGTGAAGGGATATATATGGTTCCTTGAAATAGAGGTAATTGATGGATGGCCTATACCAACCTCTTTTATAGAAATACACGGTTTCCTTGGATTAGATGGGTACCATCATTCATCGATTTGTGAGGAAATTCCCACAATTATTAGTCCCAATAACCAAGCTAACTTGTAATGAGTTGATGTTTTTCTGGAATTATGAATTCAAATAATTTTTAAATAGCTTAAAAAGAGGTTAATATTTGAACATGTACCCACATTACCCACCAGTGGGGATGGATTTATGATATACAACGATGTGGCCAAAAAGGTATTGGGATGTTTAATCACGAAAGTTGAAAAATTAATAGCATGTTCCACCCACCAATTAAATATCTAGGATAAGAACTACCCAAAAGATGATCTATAATAGTATCCCTCAATCTTCACATTGAATATTTGGTGACACTACCTATATGTGGAGAATTTTAACAAATATATGACTCATAAAAATCTTAAGTATATATTCACAAAAAAGGATCTCAATATGCACCAATGAAGGTGGTTAGTGGTGATCAAGGATCGTGATTATTCAATCCATTACCATCCCTAGAAGGAGAATAGAGTGGTAGATACACTGAGTAGAAAGGATCCTACAACTCTATACATGATAAGGATTTCATGGGATCCAATCTTCTTGGACATGAAATGGAAATACATGTGAATAATAAAAGATTATTCATCCTACTATACTCAAATAACTACTCAACCATTAATTCTTCATAGGATCAAGGAGGCACAAAAATTTGATGTGGTGCTACAGAAAAAGTAAATAATATTTTGAATTTCAACATTTCTAATGATGGTGTTATAAGGTTTGGAACCCGAATATGCATTCCATAAAAAAACTAAAGATTTATCTTATGGATTATGAGTATAATCATCATTATTTATTAATCTAGGAATCACTAAGACATATAGATATATGAAGAAAAACTTTTAGTGAGATAACATGAAGAGTGAGATTGTAGAATTTGTATCTTGATGCTTGGTATGCTAACAAGTCAAGTCCAAATGATCAAATTCCAAGGGTAAGGTGAAACCATTTTCCATAACAATATGGAAATTGGAAAAAATTACCATGGATTTCATCGTAGGACTCCTCAGGACACCTAAAGGCAATAATTCCATTTGGTAGATATTCAATGGCCTTAACACGTTAGTTAATTTCATTACAATCAATGAAGATTTATCTTTTGACCAAATCACCATGATATCACCACAGGGAAACATTGAAATTTCTATAAATTGTTTTCCTCCCACACCAAGGGTAATCAATAATATCCATCCCTATTTAAACATTTATGTGGGATTGGTAAGTGAGTAATGTACAAATCAATAAAAAATTCCCATGATCCCTAACCTAAAATGTCACAGTTTATCTCTTCTTATCTTTCATGAACTAAGGTTCCAGTTCACTTATATTATATCCTACTTAACATTGCAGCAAACCTACCATGCACTCTAAGTGAGAAGCTTAAGGCTAGTTTCACCATATCCAACTCCATTGAACCATCATCTAATACATGTGAAGATCTCAAAATATAAATGAATAATCCCTATAACATGGATGTGTACTATTGTACCATGGTTTATTGGAGGAAGAATAATGGATATGGAGTTGTATTGGTTGTACCATGAGGGTTTCACCTACACTATAGATGAAGGGTGAAGGAGTGAATTGTTTCACATGGTTGATGTGTAGGGTTTCCTTGCACGATGGAGATTTATGAGATGGTAGTGGCTTGATTCTGAGGACTATGGGGATCTATAATGTTGTTTATGCTTGTATTTCATTCCAGATGTGTGAAGAAAAGGGAAGTCTAGGTTGTGTATAGAAAATTTAGAATAAGGAGTTATCATGTGAGATTTCAGGATGTTCTATTTCTTTGAATTTTGGATCTCCCTCAATCAAGGAGATCACAACACATATGTTTTCCTTACACTATAGGGGTACCTAGGGGATTAGATTGAAAGGATCTCAAGTTTCTTATATAAAGAAGAATGTATTGTAAGGTGTTACCTTATGCCAAAGAACTCCAAATCAGTACAATATCTATTTTTAAATTCATTTATTTTTGGAATTTTATGGGATATTTCTAGTTGAGATTTGATCAGTTTTTTATAGGTTTTATAGAATAATTTACCCCTAAAAATTTAAGTATAACAAAATTTGGAAGAAACATAAAAATAAGGGATCGACTGTATAATAGTTTGGGGAGGGAGAGTGATATCAATCACTAGAGTAGATTCATAAATAGATTTTGTTGTTTTCTTTTTCGTTTTCATTGTGTAATATTGGAACTCATATTTAGGTTGTCTAAAGAAATTAAAGTATGTTATCCTCAGTTTATTCAATATATTTTCTTTAGATAATTATTATACTCACTATCCTATGATATCTACTCTATAAATGTCCAAAAAACACTTAGTAATGAGTGGTTAAAACTCATAGTAGATGGTGGAGTTTATCGAAAGGCACATGTATGTCAAGTTCATTACATTCATCTTTTATCATGGATTACTATCATTAACTTGAATTACATTATGATGAATTTATACCATATTCCCTAGTCACTTAGTGAGAGTGATGGAGATTAGGGAACATATCTCAATGTAATAGAGCATAGTGGGGATTGATAGTCAACATAACCCCACTTTTCACTTTTTGGATGGAAATTAATGCATGTAGGTTTCATTAGATTACCTCAACCAATGGAATTTACATGATTACATAGTTTTAGTTTACACTGACCAAACTAAACTAATTACCTAAATAAGTCTTGCAGCTATTTGTTTGATTAAATTTTAGAGTGGAGTTGGGTTATTTTTAATAAATAAAAAATATCTCTAAAATTCAATTTCCCTCTCTTATTTCTCTCTCAGATTAAATTAAATTAGTTGGTTAACTCATTAACATACTTAATTTAGGTTTGTTTAGTTTTTTATTCCTTTTGTTAACACATTGGTGATGATCTAACAATCATATTGAAGGTTATATCCGGGTTTCCCTATTCCTCATGGGATTGACCATAAAATTCCACTACAACATGATTTTAGGTTTATTGTTTGTTTTTGGAAAAAATAGCAATCTAGAATTTTTAAACATTGGGGAAATAATGATAACCTATGTAAAGTTATGTTTTTAGTGTAGTTACATTAGAGAAATGGAGACCAGGAATTCTCAATAATCCAATTGATTAGATCATGTATTTTCTCTTCTAATATATATATTTTTATTTTATATTAGGATTTTTTTGTTCCTTCTCATGTTCTTGTATTTTTTTTGTTTTTGTGATATCAGAGCTAATAGATGAATTCCAACATTATCATATCACTGTAATTATACTTCATGGGACAAAAAATGACCATAATCAAAAGGGTTATTCAATATCAAAGCTGGTTTCCACCTTCATACCATAATAGAGATTTTGAATACTGACGAAATATAGAATAAGAATACCTCAAAATCATGGAAGAATAATTATGAGAAGTGTGTGAACTCCTGGAGAAGGCCACATTAGAGTTGGGTAAACCAAAGGGATAACTAGATAATGAAGAAAAATTTAATGTTAAACTAGGAGAGAGATCTAATAGGGATACCCAATCAAATGTTGAATCTAATGGGTCATCCCTAGATAAATCTAACATTGTGATGGAATCCAAGGAGGAATGCACACTTAATCATACTAAGTATAAGGTAGATAAACTAGCATAAGAGGAAAAATAAGAAAACTATAAACTTGCAGATATTTTTGAAGCAAAAGAATTACAAAATGCCTGAAGAATTAGAAGAAGATGTTATAAATCATTGTTGGATCATAAAAATGAATGAGAATAAGGAAGAAGTTGTGACAATATATTATAATGTATGGATAGATTTTAAGATTCTTATCCATTTTTTAAATGATTTCCACAATATATATTCCACCACAAGGATGTGTTAAAAAGATACAATGAATGAAAATGATAGAATTTTCATTGTATAAGTAGATTTTAGAATCATTTATCACATTAGATGAGGTAACATTATATAACACTCCTATTATGTGATACCTAATGTATGGTCTATATTAATGACCTTAATGAAATATCTTTCAGGAGTTAACCTGAGTTTTTAATGATTTCTTAGTAATTAGTTTTATTTTTAATTTAGGAATTCTTTTAGTGTTCAATGTCAAATTTCTTATCCTTTTTAGCCTTAATGAATGTAAAACTACACTTTAATTTCTTAATTATTTTGTGTAGGACCAACTAAGAAGGTTCTATAAAGGAATGGAGAGAGAACTAACCTGTAAAGAACTTTAATGGAAATAAACTCAATCTAGGAATCAAGGACATGGATATTCTTTAATTGGGTGAGTGTTATATTTTCTTTCATATTTTTTGATCCTTCCTTATACTATACACAAAAACAAAATTTTCATACAACCCCTCACCTTATTGAACATTTGGGATAATGTTCAATTTAGGAGTGGAGTAGGATTCCTTGGGAAACCCCATTTTGATTTACCCTATTAAATAACCTAAGAGATATCATCACTTAGGTGATATAAATTTATAGGTCATAAAATCTTGGATCCATAATGATCATAAAAGTTAAATCTATAGGATGAAATTTCTAAAAGTTATATTATTTTTTTAATTTTGAGTTGTTTAAAAATGAATGAAAATGTGATTTATTTTTTTAAATTTGATTCTTAAATTATTGTATTTACTATAATAATTATTAGTGTTTATTAAATTATTTGATTATCATATATATTTTAATTCCCATTCATGAGATATTTCTAATCCTTATTAACATATTATTTCTTATACCCTATTTCTTGAGAGAACTTGGGATGTGCATCACTACTATAACTTTCTTGTTTTTTTATATCAAAGTGTGAAGATTTTGAATACAATTAATTTATTATTTCCATTTATTGATTATAATTGAGATCATTTGGCCTTGATTCCTACTCTACATCTATTATTTTGTAGAACCCATAAAAACCATTGAATAAATTTATAGGAAGCTACATTAGAAGATAATTTAACCTTAAAATCCTTATTATTATGTTTCATTAAATGATCATTATTTTTGACCTTGAAAGAGGGAGTTAGGTGTTTCATGGTACCATTTAGTGACATTTATATGAATTAAGTATGGGAAAATACACTTGTTCATTTAGGGTAAGAATGTTAAAAAAATCCATCACTGTAAATAAATTGTGGTTCCTCAATTTCTAAAAAAAAGGAAAAAACACATTTGGAAAACAGACTAAATGAAAAAAAACCCAAAAAAAATTATAAACATAAAAAATATAGAAACAACTTTTATATTTTATAAAATATAAAATAGGGGAACCAAATTCGTTCATTATTTTCAATGTAAGTTTATGAACTAAGGATAAAAGGGAAACTAGAGGTTTCATCATTTAAGGGATATTGAAGGGGGAAATATTAATTTCATTAAGCATTATTTGAAAATCATGCATTGTTATTTAAGAAGTTATCCTTATTTTTTACCCATTGATTAAATTTTCACATCATTACACACCTAACATTATCCTCAAATTATTTTTAATATTAAATTAAAACTCATTATTTTTTTGGTTTGATTTCCATGTAGATATTTTTATAAGAAATCCTATGGATAAAGTGAACAATAATACAAATATTTATCAAATGATATTTAGTGATGAGTGAAATACAATTATGATGAGGTAAATCATAATTGGTATTAATATTAATGAATAGTTTAACAATGTCAGTGAAAGAGAAGAGAATATCTTGATATTGAAATTTTATATAATGTATGATTTGGAACTTGTTTTTGAGCGAGTCTTGTGTTTTTAAAAACATCACTTATAAAATTATATTTATGATCATAATACATGGAAAATTTACCTTTTAGAAGTTCAGACCATTTATGGATAAAATATTGAGGTTCTTCTAGGGGACAAGTAAATATTTTAGTTTTGGGGAGTTTATTAACTTTGAATTGTGTATATATTTTAAATATTGATTTTTTTGGTTTTAATTGTTATTATTGGGTAATTAAATTTTTTAATTGTTTTTTGAAATAAAAAAAGTTTAATATTGGTTATGGTGTTTTAGGTATTTTTTAGAGGAGAAGAAGATGAATCTTGCAAAAAAATAAGAATTTAGAAAAGTTCAGAATTTCTATAACTGAAGAGAAATAATAAGAAGGTTGCAACCCTTAAGCTAGCACTAGTTTGAGATTAGGCCAACCAAATAAGCTTCCAAACTATCATCAAACTCTGACCCTATAGAGGGTGGTGATTATAGAGTGAAAGAATAGTGTAGGTTGATGCTAAGTAATATGCATGGACTAGGGAGAAGGAATCAACATGGGTTGATGCTGGGGAAGAGTACCTATGTAGGGAGGAACCAAAATTGCTAACTGCTAGTTGCCTCCCAAATACCATGTAATGAAGACTATCACTCCACATTAAATATTCAATGTGATATTTGGAAGTACATACTATATAAGTGAATGATAAATGCATGTGATTTATAGCTCAAAATGTCTTCTTTGATTTGTCTTCTCAATTCCCATCTAGGTTTCTAGTTCTCACGCATCATAGCCAACCGAATAACACTGAAATCCATCCATGTACACCTTGAGATATGGTTGAAGTCATATTCTTAAAGGGAAACCAACTACACTACAACAAGATCCATTCCATTTTCATCAAATGCATGAAGGGATCCCATAGTTTACATAAAGAATCTCTATAATGTGGATGTGTGAACTTATATCATGTATCTGTGTAGTAATAAGAAATAATATTAAGTTGTGTTGATTGTTCCATGGGGGTTTTTACTACACTATGGATTAAGGTTGAAGTCTTGCATTGGTTTTTATGGATGCAACATTGGGTTTCCTTGCACTATAGAGGTTTATGAGAAGACAATTGATCCTGTTTAAGGTTTTTGGGGATTTACACCATTTTCCATTCTTACATTGTATCCTAGATGTGTGAAGAAAAAAGAAGTCCAGGATATATCTAGAGAAGTGGGAAGAAGGATTTCTCATGAAAGGGATTAGGATGTTCTATTTACTTGAATTTTGGATCTCCCTTGAAAATGGAGGTTGAAAATAATAGTATTTAGTGTTCCATAGGGGTATCCATGGGAGAAGTTCGAAATGATGTCAATTTTCCATTATAAAGGAGGTTGCACCATATGGTGTTGACTTGTGCTACAGAACTCCAAATCACCAAATTATATATTTTTGAATTCATTTTTTTGGAATTTCATAGTATTTATAGAATATATGGGATTTTTTGAAGGTCTTCATGGAATAAAAAATAAAAAATAAAAAATAAAAGGAATGATCAATGGTATAAGGATTTGAGGAATGAGAGTTACCTCAATCACTAGAATATCTACATTAATAGGGTTTTCAGTTTTTCTTTTTTATTTTAATTATGTAATTATAGAACTCATATTATGGATTTAAAAATAAATACATGTAAGTTTTCCTCAATTGATTCAAAACCTTTTCCTTAGTTAATTATTCTACTCCCCCTCCTATGATATCTAGTTTATTCATGGATAATTAACACTCAGATACAAGTCATTAAGACTTATAGGATAAGGTATAATTTATTATAAAGGACGTGTACTTCATGTTCTTTACATTCATCTTTACTCATGGATATATCACATCAATTAATATTTCATTGTTTTGAATTCATAAAATATCCCCTATCTGCCTAGTGGGTGTGTTGGTGATTAGGGGATAGAACCCATTATAATAAAGGTGAGTGAGAAGTGAGGGAAAATTGAATATACCATTCACTTTTGAGATTGAAGTAAATTCACCTAGGTTTGGTTATATTAATTTAACCAAATAATTATATGGGATTAGGTAGTTTTAGTTTTCATTGATCAAGAAAAACTAATTACCCTAAAAATCCCCATGACTGTTGGTTTGATTAAATTCATGAGTGGAGTAGGGTTGTTTTTAATAAAGAAAAACCATCCCTAGAATTTATTTTTCCCCTCTTTGTTCTATTTAATATTTAATTCAATTAAATTCTTAACTCATTAACCAAATTAACATAGGTTTTTTTAGATGGATTCTATTTCTTGATAGATTAGTGAATATATGACAATTGAGTTGAAGGTTGTAATAAGGTTTCCTTATTTCTCATGAGATCGATCCTATACCTACACTATACTTTTATTTTAGGGTTGGTTTTATTTTCTTGGGAAAAAAAAATTAAATTCTAAACTTTTTCCACCTTAGTGAATTAATAATTCCCTAAGGATAGTATTTTAATCACTAAATTCATTTGATATTTTGCATCTATTTGAGATATATATAGTTATTAACGTGTCTTATCTGTAAAATAATTTTGAAGTTCCATACTTCAAAAAGATGGTCCTTCCTATATCCACCAAAATATGGTTCTTTTTTCACAACTTCTATATTTTTTAGGGTTTTTATGGAGAACTATATTCATATCTTATTCCATAATTGTCAAGATATGCCTCAAAATCTCCATTCAGAAATTCAGATCCATTTTCAAACAAAAACCTTTTGATAACACATCTAATTTCATTTTTATCACACTATAGATTGTTTATAAACTTCTGAAGATGTTGTGATTTACTATTCATTAAATAAAGATATATAATATCAATAAAATCACCAATAAAATAAATAAAATACTTATCTATATTGGTTGATTTCAATACCATTAGACTACACATATCCGAGTTTATTAACTCAAGAGGATTCTTGGTTTTGATCACTACCATCTTATAACTCTTTTTTAAAATATTTCATTTATGAAAAAACATAGAAGTAATGAATATTTTACAATCTATCTTTGATATATTTCTCACAGCTTCATATTCAACAAAATTATCCATAATTTTTATCTCAAATGGCCAAATATTATATTCAAAAGACAATTCTCCTCCTTCACACTAGTGTAATAACTCTTTATATCATTATAAATTTAAAATAAGTTAGAACTTGTTCATGTTCCCTTCAAAATAATTTTTTAATACATCATCTATAACATCTAGTCCCATCTCACTCCACAAAAACCAGATCATAGAATCACATGACCTAAGACATTCCTCCCCATATTTCAGAGCTAACTGGATAGTAATGAGGTCTATGGTGTTATCCTGTTTAGAATATACTCTCATATAAGAGTACAAAAAATTATAAAAAATTATATTCAACTATTCATCACAATACTCAATAGAATAAATTTTAATCATGATATTCAGGTTAGATGAAAGAATAAAATCCACCAATTTCCATAAAAATGAACTATTAACAAATGTCACACTAATAAAACAGACACTAGAAAGATCTCCCATGGGTAATTCTTACATAACATGAATTAACAATAAATAAAATGAAAACAAAACTTGATCTTGACTCTCAAACCAATATTATATTATTACTTCATCCATGTCATCGAACTCAACCATCCAATACCAGGCCTCTTTTATACTTTTACCTATAACCATAAGGTTTTATTGGGTTCCAATGTGCTAAGTCCACTCGAGTAGGGTGTGGGTACAAATAAGTAGTATTCCCCAACTAGTGTCCTTAAATATATATATTTTTAACAAAGTATATGCTAATTTTCCATAATTTATAACTATAAAAACAAATAAATATATAATCATCAATCCTTGGGGTTTATAGTGACACTTGGGATCAACCATCCCTATTTATTCTAGTGTCAGATGTATTTAAACATTATATATTGACATGAAGGGGAGAACAACACCCAACCCTAAAACCATTTCACACACACACACACACACCTAATGGGGAATAATTCCTCAAACTGAATCCATATCTATAATATGACCACATATGGGGGAATAATACCCTTCATCAAAATCATCAAAAGAATATCACTAACCATGGGGGATTATAGATCCTACCTAGAACAATTTCATGTGAGTATACAAGACGGGATAATTAAACCCAACCTAAGAACCATCACATATATATAGATACACCCATGGAGATATAGTACCCCTACCCAAATCATTTTCTAAAATATTACCACATAGGGGGTAATAGCGCCTCACCCCATAACTATCTCAAATATATTTTCATGAAGGGGGGAATAATGCCTCACCCCAAAATCATTTCTATAATATCTCTACATGGGTGCGGTAATAACACCCTACCCTAGTACCATATCAAATACAAACATACACACACAAATACACACCTAGAGTGGAATAGTTTCTCACTTCAAATCCTTTTCTACTATATCACCACTTGGGGAGGTGCCCCACCCTAAAACCATCTTATATATATAAACACACCAAGGTGGGGGGGGGGGAACACCCCACCTTGGATATTTTTCTATAATATCATCACACAATGAGGACTAACTCCCCACACCAATACATCTTATATATATACAGCCATGGGGAATAAAAACCCACCTTATATCCAACTCTAATATAAAAAACTATCTTCACAATTAACTAAAAGATACAAACCTCATTTGAAAATTTTAAACATAAAAAATTTATATTTATTTAATGGTTTACCATCAACCCAAAATAATCCAATCCTCTTATTTTCATTTTAGTTTCAAAATGGTTATCACTTTTCTAACCGAATAACATTAATGGTTCTCCCTTAAATTAGTAAAAAACTCAACCAATTCCTAAACCCACATTCAACCTAGGAAACCACCATGATATCTCACATTTACAATATAATATCATCCCAAGGATTTTATATTAGGCACATATATTCATCCTCTTAGGACCCATATCCACTTATAGAACCCCTTGGGTCACCTCAAACCTCCCCTATTTCACTAGTATAAGGAACACCTCACTTGGTTATTTAAGGTTTTGGATGTACATTTAACAATGGAATGCTTATGACACGTACAAGGTGATTACCACATGAAACAAAGGAACAAACATTTAAATAATATCTTAGGTAAATTTCACATTACATTGAAATGAAAAAAATATTATCTGCATATAGAAAATTTTATTTAACCTTAGATATATTTTAGGGATTACCAACATAATTTCCCATTAAATAAAGCTTGACCACCAATGTCAGCCAAACACAACTAGTCATTTACCATCAACACGAGACCCTAACCCCACCAAAAACCATTCTAATTAATTATAAACTATTTATAATTAATTTAAACAAGAGTCCAACATTAATTCCATAATTAATACCTTGTTCAATCTACCTCAACTTAAAACCTAAAGTAATAAGGTGTGCACCACCCATAGAATCCACCTAGACCACTAGCCACAAAATCCATAAATTATCATTATGATAAATCCATAAATTTAACCCAAACCTATTTAAATATATACATAACTCAAAGAAGGTATGTAACATAATGAATATATAAAATCCTAGTGTGTCCATCCTATCAATATATCCTTTATCTAATAAAAAGAAAAACCACATTATATTTTTTCATATATACCATGTCCTAGTGGAATTTTTTCTCAAACCCTATCCTCAAGGAAATAAGGTTAGAGACTAACAAAGGAGGATAAAAAAATAATTAGAATAAAAACACACACTAAGAAATGAAATAAACCCCCTCCAATCATAACTAATTAATTAGGTTGACATGGAGAAGAGTAAGGGGAGAGTATCTTGAACTTCCCCTATTTGGATATCCCAAAAATGAAGAATTATGAAGTGTTTTTCCAATTTCAAACCTCAAAATACCACTCTACTTATAAGTAAAATAAACATGATTGAATTCCCATTATAGTGTGACCCATAGGGGACACTTCATAATGCCTATACCAGAAACCCCTCAGGGAGTGGCCACTCTTATCAAGGTGTGGCACAACATACTTAGAAATAATAAAAAACTCAAACTCACTAGACAAGGTCATGTTATGGTGTGACCCATCCCTTCATGTCATAACCAACCACCATGAGTATCCTAGTGATACTATCTCATAATGAACCTCCATGGTGAAACCATATAATAATTACATGAGACTTCCCCCATGATAAACCTTTTTGGTGTAGTATAGGGGTAATGGATTGATCCTTCCCCAGGACAAAACATTTTACTCTAACATATCATAAAGTAACCAACATCCTTTCCTACTCATTTTTTTGGAAAAGTATGGGCTTAACCTTACTAATTAGATTTACCCTTATATATCACATAGTAAACCTTATGTATCACAAAGTGACCCTTACACATCAAAGTAACCCTTATATATCATAGTGTAATCCTTACATTTTAGGTAATATTTTCGGTTTTTATAGTATTTTTTGTGTAATAAATAAAATTCAGTAGATCTCATATCTATAATAATAAATGTTGCTTCATACCTAATTTACAAGGGTTGGTGGTCACTATGGTTTCTTACTAGTGGCACTTTGGAATATTATTTGGTAGAGGATTGGAGTTCAGAATCATCTCACCCATTATGGGGGAATTATTTCCTACTCCATGAATTTATTATAGATTTAATATGTATTCATAAATATTTTTTAAATACAATTTTAGTATTAGTTATCCCCGTGTTGATGAATGGCCATCGGCATACATTGATTTAAAATTTATTACATATCATAGGCCCTTTATCAGTGTGAACATATGTTTATTTTAAAAGTTCACTATCTTTAATTTACTTAACTATAATACTAAATTTGTAAAGATATGGATTAAATCTATATAGTTGGGAACTCTGGTACTAATCTTCATCCAGGAAAGTGATGCGTGTTGATGGTTTTAGGATCATCCCCCTAAGAATATATTCTTACATATCCCAATCAATAAAATCAGAACCCACATAATTCTATTTTTACAATTTTAGTTCCTGTAATTCGACCATTCCATGTAGTTTAACATAATTTGGTAAGGATATTCTAAGATAAAAGTTCCAAGAAATTTTTGGTATTGTAATTCTGTGTGAATGGTCTATTTTGGATTCCTCAAAGGGAATATGGACCAATAAGGATTGATATGAGATGTTATAAATACTAGGTTTGAACCTCCAATATTTATCCTATATATCTTATTTAACAAGAATAAAGTCCAATATTGTTTGAGGTGTATAGTTTAAGGATGCATAATAGGATTATATAATGTAGTTTAACATGATATGGTGAGGATGTTTTCATGTAGTTTTATGTCATGACACTTGGATGTCCATATAAAAAAATAGGAGATAATAAATGATTTCATGGGAATGAAAGTTTTGGTATATTATGGGTCACTAAGTGGAAAATAAATTCATAATTGATCTATATATTGGTACTTACACTCAAAGAATGCCCAAGATTATGTGGCTCATCGATTTGAATTGGTAATTGGAATGGATACACTAAGCCAAGAGAGACCACTCTGGAATCCTCATGATAGGGATCCTTATTATAAAGGTAATACATGATGGTGATTTCCAAAATGTTTTTAATTATATGGGACGTCAATTATTGAGCCTCATTTTATCAATGGAATCCTTGATCAAAGGGTTACATGCTGGTGTACATTCCTTGATACTTTTCATCTAGTGGCTATGGAGACAGCCTTGATAATTGGATGCTTGAGTATGAGCCATAGGAAAAGGGATGCTCTATCATAAAAACTAGGGGAACCTAATAATTTAGTGAAAATTTTAAATGGGATAGTTGAACTAGGATAAGGATCAGGGGTTACTTCACCCAAGTAAAAATCCTTGTGAAATGGGTGACCCATTTAGAGTGTCTTGGGTGATGGCTCATCTATGTGAATAGGCATGGATAATGGGTCACGTATGAGGATTTACTTAGGTAATTGGCCTCCAAAATGATGTGTCTTTGGTGATGGGTCACCTAAGTGAAGTTAATTAGCAAATGGGTCTCCCAAGTGAAGTTCATTGGGAGATGGGTCACACTAGTGATGTGGATTCAATGATAGGTAACCCATCTAAAGAGGATTAGGTGATGGATTATCCAACTGGACTATCTTGGGAGATGGGTCAACCATGTGATGTGTCTTGGGTTATGGGTCAACCAAGTGGGATGTTATGGGTGTTAAGTCTCCTGATTTAAGTGTCATGACATGGATTTACCCTAGGTATCATGGGTTCTTAGGGATACCCTTGGGGGAACCATGCTCTTGTATGGTTGAAAAGATAATTCCTTCTACCAATTACATGAAGACTGACAGAGAAAATTTACGTGCATATTTTTTTATCAAATAATGAGTATTTATTACTGTTTTCAATGATAAAACCCATGTATTTCATTGTTTTATAAAAATAATGGGTAATTTGAGTTTTAGAATGAAAAGGAGAAAAATTGTGAAAAATGACTAATTCTGGATTTTTGATAGATTTTTACATCAAGGGTAGTTTGGTCATTTCCTGAAAAATATAAATCCAAATTTTCTGATTAATTTTTTTTATAATCCTTATTTTATTTCCTTTATTTTTGTGTTCTGGACCAGGATCTGATTCGGCCATCTAAAGGGTCTAAAAATTCATTTAATTGGGACATTTTTCCGGGCGGACAACATGGACACCACCAATGTAACGGAACCCAAAAGCGTACTACACACATCCAAATGAGGTGTTTCCACCTGTGATAGAACAAGGACATATATAAACAACGTTAAACCAATTTTTGTGGAGTTTTTAACTCATTAAGGCAGCCATTGAATGACATACTTTTGGAGGAACCTTCCTGGAAGCTTCATCCAGAAAAATAATCCTTCAATGTAAAATTCATAACTCCTTAATCCAGGGTCCAAATGCGCTGAAATTTGGAGGGTGAAAGGCCAACACATTCATGAATAATAGTGAAGAAGGAGTCCATGCGTGAATCGACCACTTATGGGTCAAAAAACGCGCAAAATTTCAGGATACGGAAATATGCCTATAAAAGGTGGCTCTTCCCTCCTTCCAAGATCATCAGCTTGACACCCAAAGCCAAGGAGGGATCCCACCGGGGCACGGGACGCTGCTGCTCCTCTCTTCCCCCCTCATTTATTATTTTTTATTTTATTCTTATTTTAGTTTTATTTTAGTTTTATTTTCAATTGTAATTCAAATTCTAGTTTTATTAATCCATGCATTTGTATTTCTCCATCCATTTTTCTTCATTTCTCTCTCTCTCTCTCTCTATCTTCTTCCACCCACTCCACCAAGTAATCTCATACTCTCGGAAATGAGAGACTAATCCCGAGGCTTGGCTCGGGGGGAGGTCAGGAAGTTCATGAGTTTTCTTTAATGTTTATTCTAAATTTGTGATAGACTTGAGTTGT
The DNA here is from genome assembly GCA_963277665.1 of Viscum album. Taxonomy (NCBI): domain Eukaryota; kingdom Viridiplantae; phylum Streptophyta; class Magnoliopsida; order Santalales; family Viscaceae; genus Viscum; species Viscum album. Next base: position 1,375,364,548 of record OY728128.1, read on the forward strand.
ATTCTTAGGTGAGGCGAATGTCTCTGATTGGGTGACAGTCCCCAACGACATGCAACTCAAGATATTTCTATTCTGGAAAATAATAGTAATTAAAACATGAGATTTCATGTTTGAGTTATCAAAATAGAATCAAACATATAAAGGAGAATAATGATTTAATCCTTGGCTGAACCCCAAACCAAGTACTTTCTTCCTAACTTCATTCTGTTTAGACTTGCATCCAAGTATAAATTTAGAATTCTTACTTTTCATTTCATTGTTTTAAATAATTAAAAAAACCACAAAAATAGATATATTAGGTGATGTAGAATAATTTAAGTGAACCAAATTGAGAAGGCTCCTCAAGAGAGATGACCCTGGTCAGCCACTATGCTGCACTAGGAAAAATATAATTGTTTTTGTCCATGCCCCGCGACAGGCGTGCACCAAAGACTAAAGAAAAAGTGTTATTTATTGATTCTTTTCTCCTTTAGATGACCCAATTAAAACTTATGTTAATTTAATTAGTATTTATATGCCATAGGATATGTGAAGGGGGGATTACGATACTTGGGAAAAGTTGATCAGTGTGCCTCTCTCTATCAAATGTGGGTAATCTCCTCCCAAGTTAATGGACTGGTGTTCTATTTATATGAAAATATAGAGGCTTGGATTCATAGATATGGTTGGGGAAGGTGGTGAGCATTGAAAACTAGGGAAAAGAATCCTTGGTGTAAAGGTAGTTCACATAAGTGGGTATATTGATACGACATGGTCACACGAAGGGGACCTTGGGTGATGCTTCCTGGGCATGAAGAGGGGACCATAGGCTATATTGAGATACTTATATAAAGGAATATTGGACTTCTTAAAATTATTTAATTATCTTGAAAATGGAGTGACAACACCCCCCCAGAATGGGATACGAGCAAAATGAGGAGGATCATATTATTAGGTACAATGTTTTTCTGACGTGGGAATGAAATAGGGAATAAAAGGACTATTAAAAAATGTTTTTATTGAGAAAAAGACCCTAATAATACACATAGATGGATTTTGAGATTTATGTAGGTGAGTCTAGGAATGTTTTGCAATGTGATTTGGACTAATGGACCGAATTCCCTATAAATAGGGGTGCCTCCACATTACCTGGGCACACCTATAATGATCACCCTCTCTCCCCTCCCTTTTCACTCCTACCACCTCAATGTAAATAGAGACATAATCACCCCTTCATGAGGGTTCTTGGTTAGAGGACCTTAATGAAATTCCCTAGGTAAGGAACCTTATGTTAGGGTCCTTAAAGAGTAACTCTGAGTGAGGGGCCTTAGTGGGGCCTCCTAGGCGAGGACACCTAGGTGAAGGAATTTACATTGTAAAATTATTGCCTATTTTCTTTTGTATATAACTCATACCTACCTTGGTCTCTTTAAAAACAATTTCAATTTATCATACTGATGTTCTGTTAAAACCCTCTATAGTTTTATAATGTCCAGTTCTTCTATTGTGATCTCGAATGTTGATGCTTCTGCTTAGATCACATGCATGGTTGTAGATGTAAATCAATGATGCTACGGTCTGTTGGATCCCTTTCCTTCATATCTAGAAAAGGATATGAAGAGATATCATAAGGAATAATCAATATCATACTACTTCCCCCTAAGAAATAATGAGATAATAACCAATGTCTCCATCCATCATCCATGTACATACCTTCTAGGTTTATGAATTAAAGAATACAAAAATTTTAGATCCATGAATATATCTTCAAAGGGTGCCAATATTTTCAAAGGGAGTAAGCAATTTTCATGACTTCTTCATCAAACCAAGACAACACCATACAATATAAATCTTGCATTAGAACCCAAAACACACCGATGTGCCTCATTATTTCATTTTTCTATTCTTTATCATGAACATGGATGGAATTAAGAGTAGGAATTGCGACTTGGGTGGAGGCTTTAAGTCTAGAAGGATGTTTTTTTTACTTTTTATGGGAAACATGTGAAGAAATAAAGGCCCGCCTTAGTGATGAGGACACCTATGAAGTTGTTGGGATATCCTAGAGATATATTTATCATAAAAAAAGTTTTATTCCAAAAATATTGATTCATTGGAGTCCTTATACTGACACCTTTCACCTTACCCATGAAAAAGTTGGTATAAACCTATGCGATATATACAATGTTTTAGGGGTTCCAATTCTTGGAGCCATGTATAATGAGGTCATCCACCCTTAGCCTATATTATGATATATTTAGAGGATGTAGAATTTTGAATTGGTGTTCTTGTTGGAGGATAAGAATTCCATTGATAATAAACCTAGTCTCTAAACCAACTTCAAGTTTGATACTTGGATGAGAATCCTTATAGTTCCTCATGAACATGGGAAAACATGAAAATTTCAAAGAACATTCCCTTCCCTAAGTAAAATAGGGGTTACTAGAACATACTAGCCAGAGAATAAGTGTGGTGAATATGAGAAATGAGGGAATGCCATCAAACCAAAAACCATTGGTGAAACTAAACTTTCTAGGTACTTATCTAAGTGGATAAGCTTGTACCTTCTCCCAATACATGAATCCAACAATGATGTTTGGATGAGATAATTTGTAATGGAATCGAAGATAGAAAAAGAGGATCTTATGCCAATATTACTAAAGACTCACTAGTGTCTACTATGAATCTATATAGGTAAGAATCCATTTTATATTATAAGGTTGTTCCAGAAACTATGAGGGTGGATGTAAGATTACTTCAATGTTTATGGCCTACTCGAGATGGTGAAAATCACAAGTTTCTAGTTCTGACCATTCATTCAATTTGATTTTGGAATCAGACCATTGTCATTGAGTAGATAGCCTTCTGTAAATTTTTTAAGTATTCATTCAGAATTCAAATTCTTTCCATATGAACCAAATCCCACTGGTAGAATTACTATTTACAATAAGGGAACATATGAGTTGTATCCCCGTATAATGCCCCTAAGGGATAGCGTACTGTTGTATTGGGTAGAATATGAAACTAATTGCATGGTTCAAACCCCTTTTTAATTCTCCTTTCAATTCTAATACATTCAATATAAAACCATGTCACCTCTGGTGGGTGTGTGATTAGATAAGAATCCCATTTTTCATGAAAAATGCAGGTGATAATGGATTTGGAGACTAAATGTGTTGTGAAAAAGATCCTCACCCCCCTCAAGGATGAGTTTTTTGGGATATTATCTAATTATACTCACTCATGGATATAATAATCCCCATAGGGAATATTATATAATAGAATCCTTTGGGTCACCATCAAGTCCTATTTAGACATTCAAAAGTAAGAGACCATGATGTTTCATAGGAGGCACATTATAACTAATGTTCCTAGGTCATCGACCCATCTTGAGACTAAAGTTTCTTTAACACAAATGGTTGATTTTTTACATAAAGAGACTCTACCATAGTTTTCCATCTAGAAGTGATAATAGGAAGTAGATAAAGATGAAAGAACCTGATCCTTCTTTATGATAAAAGGAGGAACCAGTCCATGGGACCTCCAAAAATATCTGTCCTAATGCCAATATGTTTTGGAAAAGATTTATTTACAAATCTAATTACCAAGGATTGTGGGACTTAATCCAAAGTCGTGTTTGCATTCACAAAATTTTAAATGTGATGGTTTCCTTAGATTTAAACTTTGAGACTAACCTTTCAAAAATCAGAAAGAATATGTACGAACCGAATATGGTAACCCAACCTCTAACTTGAGGTTTCACATTACTCAGTAGGTATAAGATATGAATGACTAGGGAATAATGAAGGGGGTAATCAACCATTATTTGGATGAATAATAAGATCCATTTGTCGATTATGAACATGTAATATTTAATCTATAGGTATAAAAAATCCATTCTATAATATATTCTATTGTATAGTTTTATATTCATCATATAGGAAATGAAAGTAGGTATAGTAAGAAATGAACCCCCTTGAGTATGTTTTTAGGGAATCTTTGGGATATTTACTTGAAGGATATACCTCTATAAAATAGGTACAATTGATACATCCCAATAAAGGAATCATAAAGAGTGTATAATAGAAATAAACTTATCCCATCATCCCTATCCCAACCAAGATTCAGTCAGTGAGAAGGCCTGACCCTTCTCTATTAGATGTCAAGTACTGGAAGAGAGCCGCGATAATGGATAAATGCATCCTTCCTGACATGGGTGGTTAATATTCAAGTACATAACTATATTATATATTATACTTGTGAATTTTAATGGAAACACTATGTCTTATTTACTCTAGTATATTACTCTTCTGAGAGGTCTAATGAGAATCCATAGGATGCCAACTAATGGATTCCTTTTGAGGCCCAAACTCTCGCAAAAAAGATATATTCATCTACAATGAAAACAGTTCCAACTATATTGTACCATACTTTTCATACATATATATTACATCTAAATAGAAGAATATTAATTACATAACATAAAAAAACATTCCAAAACTATATAGGTTCAGGGTCTTTGGAAACTGAGAAACATAAACAACAAATTCATAAAACATCTATACCGTCTCCGTCTTATTCCTTCATAACTAGAACCATTTTTGACACATCATACTTAATATATTTCTTCATATCTCAGGGAAAATAAACATAAGAAAAGGATGAGCTCATATGCTTAGTAAGAGTAATCAAGTGAGATAACATAAGCATAAGTGTATAATAACATGAAAATAACTTTTTTAAATTATATCCTTCATATCAAAAATCATGATGTCAATTCATGGGATAAATCATAGAAGTTCATAAAGAATCAAATAACATATTCCATGATAGTATAAAATAAGACATGGAATTGTGGAATACACATAAGAATAGAAAATAATTTTCATATTAGTCAAGGCTCGCTGCTAAGACTCATCGTAGTGGAAAAAGTCCATTACTGAACCGAGTTCACTCCTCGTTACAACCCTATATTACTGAATTGGGTTCACTTCCCATTCCAGGCCTATATATATCATGAGATATAAATCTTTAATCAATGAATTAGAGGGAGATATAGGTCCAAAACATCACATAATGATAACTATACATATGTGTTCCATAAGAAAATAAATAATTCATCATATTAGAACCCATGGAATGAAATGGGTTTCATAAACATCATTCAATCATAACATAACCCATGTAAAAGAAATGAGTTTCATAAATTTCATTCCATCATAACCATAAATAAACTATAGGAATAATAGGGATAACATTGTTGAAAAATATCCCCATTAAAGCATAAGAAACATTAAAAAAATTCATCATATATAGAAAATAATTTTGAGAGATCACTCGAAAATAATTCTTTAGAAAAATATCATTTCTTCTTTGAAAACATTTTATTTTCTTAAAATTTCATGCAGTTTCTTTGAAAATTACCATGTAATATTATAAGGGAATATTCAAATAATTAAGGCTTCATGAAATCATAAAAATCTATTTATGTTATATAAGTTAAAAAACATTCCTCTCACACTTTTTCTGTAAAATTCACAAAGTACCTCATTAGGAAAATGAAAAAATATTCCTTTCATTCCATTTAGTAAAAAATTCACACATGGGTAAAAATGGCCTTAAAAATTTTAGAATAATAGTAAAAATATTTTTATTTATTTAAAGAGACATGGACATGGAAGATAAATATTTCCTAGCATATACTTACTCATAAACAATCCCAAATAAAAATGAGATTGTGCAATTAATCCTTAACTTAGGTCCGATTTCATTCATACATATCTAAAACCCATGTATAATGGTTTAAAAAATGCTATTAATTTATATCAGAACCATATTTATATTTATGATATCATATATGATCCTCCTATATCATCTTATCACCCGTCTTTTAATAATATTTCATTATTACTCTTCTTTTGAGTGTTAACTGCTTCATTTTCCTATGGATGTTTTGTCATATAAGTCCAATTTATTATACATAAGATATATTTATGTCATATAAATAATTATTTTATGGTAATATATATCATATTTACTCATTATATACATTTATAAAATCATTCTTTAATAGTGTCCATGGAGAATTAATTGCATCGCGTCGTGGAGATGGTAAGCCGTATGTACGTATGAGCGATGATATAATTCCCTTAATGATGGAATGGTAAAGAAGTGGATGGTATATATATTTTTTCAATAATAAATACATTGTTATATATATATATATATATAATATATATATATATATATATATATTATTTCCATCATTATACTCGTCCAAATAAAGTGGTGATGAAAAATCGATTACACCATGGTGTGGAGATGGTAAGCCATATGTATGCACGCATAATGATTTTTTTATAGGATATATAAAAGGTAGAATATGGTTATTACATAATCATATTAACATCTAATAATATATATTACACTATAAGTATTAATTTATAATGGAAAAAACTCATAAATAGGAAGTAGAAGAAGAAATAATGTTGAAAGAGTATGTAAAAAAGACTACCTCTTCTTCAGAAAACATCCTTTAGATCTCTTCTTTTAGACACTAGAGATGGTATTTTGAGAATAATAGAACCTATAAAATGTGGATAGAGAATTTTATAAGAGAAATTGGTAGGGTATGTTTGATCTTGAAGACTCAATTTGATGTGAAGAAGTGAGGGAGGAGGTTCCCTTTTATATTGAGGTGAGGGGCACTTTTGGAATTTCAAACACTATTATTTTATAATAAATTAAGTATCAATAGAAATACCTTTAAAATGTCATGTATTATAATATAATATGATATAAGGTTGTAATTACATTAACAAATAAATTTTAGACAAGTTTTTTTATTATTTTAAACCATATCATTTTGATTAATCTTTAGTTAAAATATTATTATATCTTCTAGATTTCAGATTAATATTTATGTTCAAATATATCCTTTGGATAACCCTATATTACAATAATAAAGTATTTAAAAAATGAATGTGATATCTTTGAATTTTTATTAAATAATATATCATAAATATCATAATGTCATCTAAGTGGGCCAAAAAGTCATTAATAAATTTATTTCATAAAATTATGTTTATTAAGATAAAAATATACATTTATATTCATTCATAACATTACTTTTCCTCATGTGGACATATAATGGATATTTATGACAAAGAAAGTAACATTTTGTGATTTTATTTTATTGAAATATTATATAATTCATTTTCATGGACATGTGTCTATTAAACTACTTAATTTAGATACTCATATGTTAAGGGTTGAATTATATTCATCCAATAAAATTTGTTCATGTGTTAGGGTTATTTTATAGTCTTTATAATTTTAATTTTAACCTAAATCACCCAATTTACCCTTTACCATTGTAACAAAATTTACTAATGTTACTATTCATATTGAAAAAAATAAAAGGGACACATTAACTAAATTTGAAACTTCTAAATAAAAATTTTGAATCAATTTTTCAAAATTCAAAACACAGATGTTTTAGAATTTATTTTAAATTAAAACTGGTAAAATTCCATGAAAAACATTTTTTAAAAAAATTTCCTTTTAAAACATAAAATGTTTTTATAGTAAATTAACATGTAAAATCATTTAAAAAAACCATAATTGGGTTATTTTAAATCAAAATGAAATAGTTAAAATTTAAAACTAATATAAAACATAATTTTACCTTATAAGGATTGTAAAATAAAATACAGTTTTCAATTAAAATCATTATTTTCACTATTCCTTAAATGTTTTCAGAAAATATAAAAAATATTTTTAAGATAATTTTGAAATTATGAATTCAAAAATGAAATTTATTTTGTAAAATACATTTTCTATAAACTTTAATATTTAATCATAAAATAATATAAACTCATTTTTGAAGAAAACATATTTTTTTGATGAATAGAATGATTTTATTAAAAAATATCACAATATGGGAGGCATTTCCTTTTATAAGAAAAAATATGGGGAGGTAGGATGTATAAACCAAAATCAATTCTATTATATATTATAAAATAAATCCAAACCATCCCACAATGCATGTATAAATCAAAAACTGATACATATAAAAGTCTCCAATGAAAGCTCAAAATAATAAAAGCTAAGGCAGTGACACAACAACAACTCAAAATCCCCGAGCTAGAAATATCCAAAATGGTCCAAAAATTCCTTCTATAAACCTGATTTTTTTATATATGTAGGGTGAGCATACAGGTATACTCAGTAGGAAAACCAAAGTCTCTTGTGCACATGTGAAAAGAGCATATTAATGCACTAGTGTTAAAGTAGTATAACCAAATAGAACCTAAACAGGTATACTAACCACAATCCCAACATCCCCAAGGATCACTAACCAAATAATGCATTCAATTAATATAATATAAATCACATCAGTGACATGGTACCCCACACCACTTCCCCACTGATTAGCCACTCTTCCCTAATGGAAAACTTCCTCTTTCTCCTACCTCTTCTAAAAGTACCACATCACATCCTGCCCATACACACCTAGGACTCACAAAACATCCCGCCTGCACACACCTTGTCTGCAAACCACATTGCATCCCACCCAATGACACCTAGAAAAAAAACACAACACAACCCACATGCAAAAACCTCATCTAAAAAAACACATCACATCCCACTCGTAGACATGTGGGCCACAACCCACACCTCACCCGAAGACACCTAGGAAAGCATAACACATCTCATCTCAAAGTCACTTAGGAAAGAACCACTCGCCCACACACACTTGGGCCTCATAAAACACAACCCACCTAAATAATATTAGGTTATCACCAGTATGAAGAGGGATCAGGGAAGAGCGGGTGGCCAACGATCCATCCTCCCATCGGGATGTTTGGGAAAGAAACCCCCTATGATGATGGAGGTGTTTGACACTGTAGGAACCATGAAATGTGTTCCATAAACTTTTATACAAAATTTCCTCAACTGGGCTCGAAAAGTTAGCAGTGTGACTCTGCATTTTTCATGGGGGTTAGTGACAGTAGTGAAGGCACTGACCCAAAGGACCGGGACCACAGTTAGGTAGTGATCCAAATCAGGGGTGTAGGGGAGCAGCCCCCATAGTATGGAGCAACTATTTATCCTAAGTCCATTTTGAAACTCCATTACATCAAATTGATGAAAAAGTGAGAAAGGGAAATGTCTTAGATAAACGAGGAGAAAATACATGAAGAAAGTCAAGATTTGCAAAGGCTTGAAATTTGGATCTCCCCAATCAATCCAAGACACCGTCGATATGCAAGGTACTTGTGCGCCACATTTCTAGTGCACAAGACACTTGCGCACCCAATACCCATTCACCCAGGGTCATTTATTTGACTATAAATAGACCCTTGGGGTCTTCATTTGTACAGAAAAATTTTCCTGAATCCTAATTACTACTCTAGTCACCCTAGTACTTCTCTCATTTCTTCTAAAACCTTCAATGTAGTTCTTTAACACCTAGGGTGGAGGAATTGAAGGAGTATCATAGAAATTAATTCTCTTTAGTGTTTGAAATCCATAACACTTTCATGCCTAAAGTTCCCAACCTCCCTAAACCAGAAAAACTTGCTCACCACCCATTCCTATCAAAGAAACTTGAGTGCCCCACTTCTAGGAATACTAGTGAATACTCTTAAAGTATTGAGTCAAGTTTTTCCCATGATTTAACATCTAGGTTGTTCATCGCTTAAGTAAACATCAGGTCGGCCAAGCCTACCTGTACGCCCATACCTGTGTTCCATATACCTACTTGGGAACCCCTCTTTGACTCACCTTATCCCTTGATCTTATACAATCCTTTCATCAAGACTTCTTCAAATTCATTCCTGGAAAGGCTTCCTATTCATTGGATCCCTTTTCAGAAAGGGATTTTGTTGAAACCTCCACCAAAACCTCATGACTTATCAAATATTTGTGAAAGGCACATTAGCGTGCCTCCCATTGGGGTTTGTATATCCGTAGTCAGAGGTTTCCCACATTTTTTTATGATGGGGTCATGATTCATGGAGTGTATATGGGTTTCTATATCCATAGTCACATGGAATTCTCTCCCAAGAATAGTGTTGGGGAGTTCCCAATTTGAAGGATTAGGGTTTGGGCCATGCCCGTACCTTATTGTCACTAAAACTTGGAACCTTATGTCCTTGGTAGGAAAGGTATGGTTCAAACCTAATTTTCCTTTAAAAAAAGGAGAAGTCTCCCTCCCTTACTGGGACCAATTTTAGGTCATCCATCCCAGTGTAAACCCCTAGCCATTCATGTAGAAGGTTGCAGCCTCACTCCTCTCTACTTCCTTCAACTTCACTCCTTCCTTATATTGGACCCTCGTCTAATGTAATTTGAAGAGGGGGAAGGTTTGTTACCTCAGATTCATCCACCGTCATCTCTATAGGCTCGTCCTCTTCCACCAGCGGAGGAGGAAAAGTGTGGGTGCCTTTGTTTAATCTTTCACATCCTCTTGTTTCTCAAACCGAGCATAAATCACATGGGCATAGATATTTTTGATGATCACAACATTTGAAAAAACACCTCATTGAATGAACTACAAGAACTATAATTCCCATCAAAACTGGGATATATAGGAAGCCTTTCGAAGGACCAAGTGCCATTTAATCTCATCCAAAAATGGGCATCCTACTTAGGAGTAAGCCCCAACACATTTATCTCAAAGGATAATACACCCCTATGAGACTCCCTAAATTACGTCGGCTTTGATTCTCATCCAAATGAGATAAGTAGGTAGCCTCCCTGAGGTTCAAACCCAATAATCTAAATCAACCCTATCATTTCTGGGACATATTCCCAGTAGGGTCTAATTCAACTTGAAAATTCATATATTTTCTAGGTTTCTTGAGTTTTTTAGGCATAATTCCCACACCAAGAATTGACTAAGCACCTTCCACTTAGATGTCTTTACCACATGACATTAAACTGTATGGTTAGGTCCTTATCACATGAACTTAAAAGGTATTATGTGTACCATTAAGTGGTAATGAACTATGAGGGTTCTGATTCTTTTCACAAGGATATACAGGTATCCCATTTATGGGTGCGATCCCAACATCAAAACGAAAATTTGTTTCCCTGGACAATAATAAATTCCACAGTGCCCCAATGTCTGGATTAAAAAACCAGTATTATCATAACAATGTTTAAAATAATCTATAAATAGTATATAAGAGGATAACATTGATAGAGAACCTTTAATACATATGGATATCTCCATTAATGAAAAACCTCGAACATATATAGATGATTATAAATTTCACCCATGATATTAATTGATTACACATTCTAAGGGAAACATATGTTATACTTGGTAAATTGATAAGGATTAATGAATATATCTCAAATATATAAGAGTGTCTCATAGTAGTCAATAATTCCCCCCAAAAGGGTGTGATGAGTCCAAACTCCCATCTTCTCAACCAATGTACGTTATTAAGTATCGTAGGTCCAAACCTAAGGAATGCTTGCCTCTGGAAAGAAGGTCCCTTTGGATAAATAACTGTTTGATGTTTCTGGTTCCATAAATAAATCCAATGGAAATCACCTGAAATTAGGGTTTCCTAACTAGAACACACATTTCAGGGGAAGACGAAAAAAAATGGTGAACCCGACATGAATATGTAACAAAGTTGATAGTATTACCCATCTATTCATCCCCTATCAATTATAAAGGAACTACAGACAAAGGAATCAATCATGAATGTGTCCATCTAAAAGATGTTGCTTTAATGGAAATAATTATTTGTATTTTTCAAGTTTTCTCAGAACTCCCTTCACTCCAAATGGATTCCTTCAAGTATGCACCCATGAATGCCTCGGCTACTGCACAAGCTGGATCCTCATCTGCTGGAAGGACTTCATCACCAACACTACATCTTCAACACTGGGTCTCAAATGTATTGGTTTGGTAATACTGTCAACATGTTACTATCCCAACCCTGGAGACTTCCTGACAGGCTCTCCAAGTTAATAATAACCCTCGATCATCCAGTCAGTGATGACCGGTGGTTAAGAAACAGATAGTTCCAACCACTGTATTCAACCATTTCGAGTCTTTATCTCTAGAACACAATAAAAATCCCCTCCCATACTATCTGGAGGTGGATTAGGAGGTCAGTCATGGCCTCAACTCAAAGATATAGGGGTCCTTCTTGAGGGCTCCCACCAACAATCACCGCCAACAGAATAGTGCGGCAGTGAACCCCCAACATGATGGGGATGCTTCCTTTGGTTGTTTGGCCCAGGTCCCATAGACTTAGGAATTCAAGAAGAACTTCTAGGAACAACATATAACCAATAGGAACCAGGTTATTACTTTCCCCCTTCAGAGAAGTCCATCAACCTAACTTGGTGGAAAACAACAAAAAGGCACATACACTCGTCCGCCTTAATTATGACAGCCAATAGACTCATTTGGCGGTGCCCAACCAATCCCTCCATTTAAACCTAGTGGAGTACTATGAGCAGGCACATACACCTGCTAACAAACTACCAGCCAGTCAACATACTCGTCTAGCTACATTCAAGGAAGCCCACCAATCAAATATGGTGACAACTTGTATGCAGGAACATACGCCTTCTTTCACTCACCAATCCTACCAGCAATCTCTTCTATCAGCATTAAAATAATTCTATCAACTATTATTGAAAAAAACAGCTAGTAGGAGCATACACATGCCAAAATCCATCAAGCCTACTAGCAGTCTCGTTTGGAAGCACCTATAGAAGTCAGTTGGAAAGCTCCGATGCAAAATATGGGGCATACTCAATTCTTTTCCCCCATACATGAGTACTATCAGAATCCACTGATAGGAAAGGGAGGACAGGAGCATGCACATACACCTACTCTAGATACTGAATGGAAGTATATTCCCGTTTTGGCCACTGAAGTCACCAAACACATTTTATCAATGGTGAATGGGTGGGTACAAATTCCTACCCATATTCTAGAATTCTGCCAGAATATCATAACAGAAACTTCAGCAGTACCAGAGGGACATACACATAATTCTATCACCACACCTAGGATGACTCATCAGCATTCCATCCCAGAGCATATATACACCTCTATTGCAGTCTAGGAGAATTATGGGGAATACTCCCCCATATCATATGGTAAACTAGATCGGGAACATGCACCATTTCCAATTAGAGATAATCGGCCTATTCTGATAACCACTCCAAGGTAGGCACACACACCTACCCGTGACAACCAATTCTCCCAGAAAGTGCCCCCAAATACGTGTAAAAGAGCATATAATAATAATTATCACCAAAAATAGTTGGAGAATCAAGAGTAAATTTACAATTTGACTCCTATTAATATTGGAGTTCTTGAATCCCTCAGACTTTTATCTCTTGCAATTCAAGATCCTACCCTCCCATTACTAAATTTTGGGAGTAGTAGTAGTAATATAGAGAAACTATATATAGATGAGAGCCAAAAAAACCCTCCATGTGGATAGAAGACCAAGGAGAAAGAGGATTTATCCCTTACTATAATCCACCATGGTGGTCCTCCCCATAATGGCATTCACTGTGAAAGTTATCTCTGCATTAGTGTTTCACATTGTCAAGATAATTCTCTAATTGACAATGTAGTAATGAGAAAGCACTCTTATCTCAAGGAAATTTCTAATATAAGTCTAGTCATGTTTGATACCTTGTTACCAAAAGGTGAAATACTTTCTCAACTAGAATCATCCCATGGTGACAGTCATTATTAAAACCCCCCCTTGGGTAATTTTTCTTATAATATAGTGGAGGAAAAAACAACTGATCCTATTGTGTATAATAAAACAATTGAGAAGTGTCCACTCTGGTCAGACCAAGTTGAGAAAAATATAGAAAAAGATGACGAGGATATGTTGAATATGAGAAAACAACTGTCTAAAGGTGAAATACCAGTCATGTTCTAGACTTTGGAAAATTCTCAATAAAACATTCCATAATTGATGGTAGAAGATTGCATTCACGATATCAGCCTCAACATATGGAAGACTCTTCATCATCTAAAATACAACCATATGATGAATATCAAAGTCAAGTAAAGGTAATATAAGGGTTGAAACACGAAATTGACTTAGAATCTCTCTCAATTTCCCAAAATCCAAAGGTTGAGAAGAAGAAGGGAGCCCTTTAGTGTGCATGCCTTTATGCACAAAAGAGGTTAGGCCAGTTAATTACTGATACCCCATCTGGTGTTCATATCAGAGGATGGGGTGCACACATATCATTTCATTTAACTGCTCCCCAAAATCATCAAAGCTCTCTAAAAGTGTTCTTATGCAATGTTATTGCCCATGGCTAGCTACAATCAACATATTTTGTGTGTAATCAAAGATATTCTCAAGAACAAGCCTCGACTAGCTATCATCAAAGTTAGGCTCAAAGAGAGAAATCTGTCAAGATAATTTTTCATCAAGCATATGAGAATATTAAGCAAACCTCTCTATTAGAGGATGTAAGCCATCATATTACACAAATATCTGAAATAGCACAATGGTCTTCCGAAATAGGTGATTTAAGTGGTTTTTGGATAATTCATCCAGCCAATGTTCGGACCAGAATTTGTAAAATTAGAAGAAAAGTTGTGGTAATATCATCCATAGCAGTTCAAGAGCCACCACAACCTACAGGTATTAGGGATTGTTTAACTCAACCTTCAAATTCAATAAACAAAGTTTGAAGGTTTGAAGAAGAAGAAAAAAAAAAACCCCAACCTATAGGCCTGGGGGATTTTTCACATTCACAATCCCATCTTCAGTGGAATTCAATTTTCTTCTAATTAGGGAAGAAACCACAAATTGAATGCTCAAATGAGCTATCCAAGGATTCCATTCAGGTTACTATCCATCAAACAGTTCCTAGTAATTCATCATATAAGAGAACAAAGTCGCATGGAGGACATAGAGGGAGACATTATTACAGAGATAATGATAGAATGTCTTCAGTGAATTATGTGTTAGTAAATTTCATTAATACCATTATAGAAGATTCTCCAGACAATGAGTCCAGTTCATGGGAGCTAGAGGATTAAGTTCTTATTCATAATATGGTACACACTGAAGTAAATGAATGAGGTGTGCGTATTCGAAATTAGAGGATTACCCAAAATCTAGGTATACCCTCAAGTAACCAATTCCCACCCCTTCGAAAGGCATCTAATAAGGGAAAAGGTAAAGTTCATATCATGTCTCACTTTTCCACTAGAGAAGGTCAATCTATTTCACTTAAAGAAAGATTTTCCCAAAAAGAGGAGGAGATGAAGGAGTTGAAAACACTCAATATAGAGTTACTTCAAAGTATCATTTCTACCAAACATGATCTACAAGTAGAACCTCAGCTAGCACATCCTGTTGTAAATCTTTAGTAAAGAGGGTTTGTTTCAACTATAAATACAGATAATAAATCCCCTCTATTGGGTAAATAGCTGGGAACTGATCAAACACATCCTTATAGTTCTGTCCCCATGGGTTATCTAGACAAATACTAGTAGTAGCACCACCGGTGGTTTTTTTAGTCTTCGCACCAATTCAAGATCCAGCTGTTATACCTGTACAGGTCCCAGCTCATCTAAATATTCCAAAAATTCTTATGAATACATTTGAGACATTAACAACTCGATTGGAAGCTATGGAAAAATGGTGTGCACCCGTAAAACTAGAAAATAAATCTTATCTAGAATGGGTAGATCCAATCCCCCCCACCAAAATTTGTGAATACCACATTTCCAATCTTTAATGGTTCGGGAGATCTGGAGCAGCACTTAACACATTTTGTTTCTTGTTGTGATCCCATCATGGGAAACCCTCAATAACAAGAATTAATAAATCTCAGATGATTTTTTAAATCATTACAGGGTTCAGCCTTTATCTGGTATACATGTTTGTAGTCTCGATCAATTAATGGATGGAAAGACCTCTGTCAAAAATTCCTTCTCTAATTTATCTCAACACTGAAAAAGACAATAATTTTTTATCTTACAAAATTTAAAACAAATGGATAATGAAAGAGTTTCATATTTTATTTCTCGATGGAAAGGATAAACATATTCCTTAAATCTACCACTCCCTCAAAAAGAGTTCTGCCAATTTATGTGTAAAATATGCGTGATGAGTTATGCACACCACTAATCTCTATGAAATACATAGGAGGGTTTCAAGACCATAATTAAATCACCCAACAAGTGGAGGATTACATTGTGGAAACCAAAGCTAAATCTCGTGTAATCCCATCAACTCTAGGAAAGAGAATAGGGAAATCAAAGGCTACTATAGTCACACTCAAACATGCACCTGTACCAATTTCTAATTTAAAACCTTCATTATACTGAAGGGATCCACCTCTCGAGCATTGGTAGTAATGAACTCCTCATCAAGATGATAAAAAAGATCAAAGGCAGAGACAATTTGAGGAATTAAAGAAAAAAGTCTATTCTTTTCGGAATGACTAGGTTCCTAGTTACTTCATTTTAGATATGGAAAAAAAATTTAGTTTAGTTTCCAAGGATAAAGAAACTGAAAAAATAAGGATATGAATATCTCCCAAATTATTTCCCCTTTCATCAAATTTTGGGGAATCCCATTCAGGAGTGTTTTTTTTCAAAGACAACCTACAAAAAAATAGTACACTCTGGACAAGTGAAACTAAAAAGTTCATTAGCCCAAGTAGTATATGTTACCACTACCAATATAGAGGAAGAATGCGGATGGAAGGAAGTCAAAAATAAAAATGCATAGAAGTATGATGATTGGATAGTCAGGAAAATTATCAACCAAACTCATTCCATTCTATGAACATAGTTGAAACAACCAACTATGCCTCCTACCACTTCCGCTAGAGAAAGGCCATATTTATCAAAAGATAATTCCTCTAAAGTTCAATACTCAAAGAAGTGACATGATCATAAAGGTAAAGAGAAGTCAGAAGAAGATGAGCTCATGTCAAGGCCAAATTTTTCCTTGAATTTGGAATATTTCATGCCAACTGTCTCAAAATCAAAGGCATCACCCCTCCAAATGGTAAAATAAAAACAGACTTGTCAAGCAGAATCTTCATCATATGAGGAATTGATCTTTGGTTCCATTAATATTATCCACTTAATAGACCTCTATATAAATAATGATTCTAGTTATGAACATGAATTCCCTACACCTGATTAGGGAACTAGAGGAATAAGTCAAGGTAGAGGATATAGGGGAAGATGTAGATATTATAGAAACCACTATATTAACTATACCCCTACTTGAACTATTTATGCGGAAGAAACTCATGGGAGAGCCCTTCAATGAGTTCAGCAAGAATAAGGGAAATATCCCACACATGATAGGATCAGCCCTGAAATGATAATATTGGAAGACCAATTAGAGGTTATACAACCACCCTCTCTATAGGTAGATAAATCTAGTCAGTCTAATCTACTAAGAGAAGAACTATTTCTGGCTTCTGCCCCAACATATGATATATCTACATCTGAAGCATCAACTTCTAAGGCACCTACAAAACTGAATCTCCATGCCATAAAACACAGACCTTTGCACCACAAAAATGATGTTTTGAAATAACTAGCCCAAGTATTGGGCCAGTTATTAATCCCAGATGCTTTAAATTTGTCAAAATATCTTCAATAATCACTTATTGAGGCTTTGTCAAGTCCTTAAGAGTTTGAAATCAAAGTTGCTGCTGCTGAGGTTTACCATACAAAGAATGATCATGCAATTATATATTTCATGAATAAAGATGAGGATGATGTTGTACATAGACATGTTCGGACCTTGTATATATTTGGTAGGGTTAAGGATACAGACATCTGATGAGCCTTCATTAATAATGGCTCAGGAGTCAACCTCATTCCCATCCGTACACTTCGTCGACTGGGTCTCACTGAATCTGACTTATCTCCTTCCACTTTGATGTTTTAAGGTTATGATAAGAATGAATAAGAACCTCTAGGTGAGATTACAATCAGAACTCATTTTGGGGATCTTGTATCTAATTCATATTTTATGGTTTTCCAAAATGACACAGCCTTTAACATTCTTCTTGAAAGGCCTTAGCGACATCAACATGTGGACATTCCTTCGTCATACCACCAATGTCTCAAGTATTTCTTCAATGCTCAAATTGGGAAATTTTATAGTGACAAGGATCCATTCAAAACATGTGAATCTTAGTATATTGAGGAATAATTCTATCACACAAAGAGAATGAGGTCTGTGGTAATATATTTAATAAGAATCAATGCTCCGAATGTTCTGGAAAAGATCCCTACTAACCCATTCAAACATTTGAGTATAGATTATGTATTTTATATCAATCAAATTGATAGGATAGACCCAAATCCAAGAACTCATCTAGTGACTTCCATAATGTCAATTGTGGAAATTGATCCTGATGACATGGGATAAATTATTGATCTACCAAGTAGTGGTGAAATATTAAATGGAGATGTCTTCATTTCATCCACCAAACATCAGTAATTTTTTTCTTCATCAGTCATGATAGAAGAATTTGTCATATTACTGAAGGAAAGAAAGGTTTCTGATTCCCAACCCATCATTCTCTCTTTAATGCTCCAAGAAGACCCTTCATCATCAGTAGGGTTATAAATGGTTGCCTCTTCTTCAAGATGTCAAAATACTGACTCCTAACCCAGATTTGAAATTTTTTCTTCATCACCTACTCTATAAGAAGAAATAGAAGAATTGACATGTTAGGAAGATAAAGAAGATCTTAAGGACACCCCTCCAGAATTTGAGGAAGGCATCTCTACCACTGTGGATGAGTTTAGAGAAATAAATCTAAGTACATAAGAAGATCCATGCCCTACTCTAATTAGTCTGGCCATGACTTCTTAAGAGAAAGATATGTATACACCATTTCTAAATCAATATCAATATTTATTTTCTTAGAACTATAAATAAATTCCAAGAATTAATTGCTATGCAACCACTCATCATTTGGGTTTTCTAAAAGAGCATCGAGGATTTAAGAAGACATCATAAATAACACACCCAACTCACACCTATAAAATTGAAACTAAAGTTGATAACCTTATCAAAGAGAACTTGGTTAGGGAGGTGCAATATCCCAAATAGGTGTCCAAAATTGTCCTAGTGAAAAAGAAGAATTGGAAAATTAGAGTTTTCATTGATTTCAAAGATCTTAATTGGAATTTTCCCAAAGAAAACTTCCCAATTCTAACCACATAACTTTTTATAGATACAAAATATGGATTCAAATCTCTCTCCTTCATGGATGGATACTCTGGGTATAAAAAAATTCAAATGGCCCCTGAAGATGAGGAATATATAGCCTTCAGATCCCCTAAAGGCATATTTTTCTCTCGGGTAATGCCTTTTGTCTTAAAGAATGATTATGCAACATATCAACGTGCCATACACCATATCTTCAAACCATTATTGGGAAAATTTGTCAAATGTTATGTGGATGATCTAGTGGTTAAATCAAGGCAGCATTCTAATCACTTGATTGATCTGGAGACCATATTAAGTAAACTTCGGTAATATAATTTAAAGATGAATCCCTTGAAATGTGCTTTCGGGTTAACCTCAGGAAAATTTCTTGGAGTTTTTGTATGCCATCATGGAATCGAAGTTGATCCCGAGAAGACAAAAGCAATCCTTAAAATTTCACCTCCTCAAAATTTGAATAAATTAAGAGAAATTCAAAGAAATATAGCCTATATTCAGTGCTTTATCACCAATTTTATAGGCAAGTGTTTACCCTTGACCAGATTAATGAAGAAGGGAGTTAAATATAAATGGACTGAAGACTGTCAAGAGGTATTTGATACCCTCAATAAATATCTCTTGATTCCACCAGTATTAATGCCACCTATTGAAGTAAATCTGCTTATTATATAAATGGACTGAAGACTGTCAAGAGGTATTGAAGACTGTGCATTGAGCATTACCCCCTTTCGTATTTCACACTCTTAATCTTGAATAATTTCAGATCTTCATAATATTTCTTACAGTTTTTGGTGACATAATTTCTGATACCTGAGAGCTATTTTTCCTGACTATACAGTATGTGATCCCAGTGGCCTTGTATAAAATTTTCCTACATAATAGGCCTGTTAGTCAAAAGATTCCACTCTTTGTCTATTAAGAATATGCCCTAGTCGGCCCTTCTTAATACTGTCCCCATAACGGGTTTTGTCAAATAATGGTAACTTCATTCTTGGTAAAAGAAACTTTTTTCCCCTTCAAAATTTGATGACAATAAACAAGAATTTGTATCTTAAAGTGGTCATCTATGTATATTTGTCCCATTACCTTTCTCTCTATTGGAACGTCTCCAAGAACATGGTTTACACATTTTCATATCCACGTGTTCAAAGCATATTGAAATAACCTTGGATAAATTGACCACATATTATTTACTATTTCCATTATATTTTGGTCCTATTCATATGACCTAAAACTATAGACACCATACTTCCTATGTTTGGTTCAGACCTTCATAATCCTCCAAATCCCTTTAATTCATTTTAAAAAATAAACCACATTTTGGAAGAGTAAGAACCTTACAAACACCTCATGCAAGATTCAAACACATCCCTCTAGAAACAACATTACACAGTATACAAGATTATGAAAAGGCACATTCAAATTTAAAAATTCAAATTCAAAAATTAAAAACTCAAACTGCAGGAAAAATAAGCCGCTCGAGAAACCAAAAATGAGAGAATCCACATCACCGTCGCCACCATCATCACCTTGCCGACCTTATCAATTCATCACCATCACTACCTTTACATCGAATCATCACCATCAAATCTTCATTAGTGGCTCATCATCGTTATCCACTACTCCATCACCACCAGCACCAAACCCCATTGTCATCACTGACTGATCGCCATAGAGGATCCGATGAATGGAATGAACATATATGAGTCATCAACATCAACCTCCTGGAGATGGCTGCTCGAACTCACATCCCAAGGAACCGAGAAGACAACTGACCAAATCTTAATTAGATAGGATAGTGATGTCCTAGAGTAAGAGAAGCGAATTGAGTGGATAGTTCCAGGTCAAAACACCAATGAGACCCACCAGAATCCATCATCATCGAGATGTTGACCATCAGATGTCTCACTACTGATGCCTACCACCAGAAAGGAAACCATCAACACCATTAACACAACATTCCCCAAATCCTTCGGCAAATCACCCTAAAAGAAACAAAAAAAACTTCCATCAAAGAAGAAAATATAATAGCGAAAAATAGAGCTAGGGATAAAACCCAAAAGGAATCAAGAACAAGGGGAAACTGGGGATGAAACCCAAAAGGAAAATGGGGATGAATCCTGAACAGAACCATAAACAAGAAAAAAGAAGGAAAAATCGATGGATGAAACCCTAATGAAGATAATGGAGATTCTAGGAAGACTCAAGACTACTGAACCACTTTTCCCAAAACCTATAAGAATCTGTCACTCCAGATCCAACCTAGAGAGGAGTGGTGGAACGTGAAAGAAAGGATCAAAACCAAAGAGAAAAACCAGGTGAGGACCAGTCACGAAAGAGAACCAAAGGAAGAACCCAATGAGAATCCATGCTGATAAAGAAGGAGAAGGCTTGGGGAGGAAAAATGAGGATAGAAAACCCTAAGCAGAAAAGGATTTCAGGAGGAAATCCCAGAAACCGTGAGCACAGAGAAAGTGAGAGAGGAGGAAACCCAGAGAATGCAGAGCCATAGGTCAGACCTTTGTAGAAATCATACTCCTCCGATTCTTTTGAAATCATGATTGGAAATATTCTTTCTGTATTCAGGTACCTTTTTCTATAAACCAAAATCTATGCTGTGGAAGATCTAAATCTCCATAAAATTTCTTTTTTAGCAATATAATGTTTGATACCCAATATCTCTTTTTCTTGACTATGCATTACGTGCCCCCAATGGCCTTGCATAAAATTTGCCTACATAACCAACTTTTTAGTCAAAAGATTCCACTATTTGTCTATGCATAATATAACCTAGTTGGCCCTAAATAATATAGCCCCATAGCAGATTCATCAAATAATGGTAACTTTGTTCTTGGAAAAGACTTCCTCTAATGACTTTAACACTTTTCCCATACCATTATCTAGATCAAAAATTCCCAAATCATAGTTTTCCATTCATTCTTTACATACCTAAACATAGTTGTATGTTTCCAGACAAATTATCAACAAATTTGAGACTCATAAACCTTTGGTCAAAGATAAAGACCTTAAATTAAAACCCCTTCAATGTCTTTTTATCATGACTTGAAATAACATGATGTAATTTCCTTGTAGCATGACTCTAAACTACACATCACAATATCATAAATCACCTTTTTTGGACAATTTTAACCATTTTTCACACACAAAATTTGTGTAGGAGTGATTTCCCCATTCATGACCCATGTCGGCATAGATGGATCATTATTCTTAAAATCTATTTCCTTGAAAAAACCACCCATTGTGGTCTTGATTCACCCAAATATTAATTTCAATTTTATATCTATAATAAAATGTCAAATTTTTGAGATCTCTTTTGCCTGACTATGCAGTATGTGCCCCCAATGGCCTTGAATAAAATTATCCTACATAATAGGCTTATCAGTCAAAAGAAGACACTTTTTGGCTATGCATCATATGACCCAGTTGACTATGCATAATATATCCCCCATAATGGGTTCATCAAATAATGGTAACTTTGTCCTTGGAAAAATACCTCCTCTATATTCACACTTTGTGTTTTAGATTTAGTGACCATAAAAAAATCACAACTCATGATTCCCCTTAAAAGTATCTAAAGAATATTGGAACAATCCCTAGACACTAAGCTTTATTTGGGATCTAATTTAAAAATTTATGGTCAAAGCTATTTGACCTTAAACACTAGCCTTATTAGTCTAATATTCATGACTCTAAACTACCCTTAAAAAAAGAGACATGGTCTCACCAGATTGAAAAACTACAAAGGGAACTCTGGACAAAATTCAAAGTCTCAGCTCACTAGACCTATACTCTGTATGGTCTAGGAAATATCGAGAAATGAAATTAAAATGAAAAAAACTTTTCGGTTTGAAAACCCCAAAAGGGAAATTTATGAAAAAGCCAAATCTTACCCGATAAGTCTCCTTAATATTGAGATTAGGAAAAAACCAGGGTAATAACACAAAAGATACAATGTTTGTAGGGTTATCCATACGACCCTAGTAAAAATAAAATTATCCTCACTAGGCCCTATGGATTAGGAAAAATTAAAGCATCCTTCCAAACTTGATGTAGCTCTAGATCTAACTAAATGATGTTGGAATGTGTCAAAGTGACCAATTTTTTACCTTAGAAAAAGATTATTTTCATTTTGAATGAATCAAATTCTAGGAGGGGGGGGGGATTTTTAGACACCATGAAATGTGTTCCATGTATTTTTATGAAAAATTTCCTCAATTGGGCTTGAAATGTTTGTGGTGGGACTCTTTATTTTTCATGGGGTCATTGACGGTAGCGAAGGCACCATCCTGACGGGCCGAGATTGCATCCTAGCACTGATCTGAAGTAGGGGTGTAGGGGCACAACCCCCGCGGTATGGAGTAGATATTTCTCCTAAGTCCCTATTGACACTCTATTCCATCACATTGATGAAAAAGTGACAAAGGGTAATGTATTAGAGAAAAGAGGAGAAAATATATGAAGAAAAGCAAGATTTTAAAAGGCTTGAAATTTGGATCACCCCAGTTAAGAAACGGCACCGTCAGTGCACAAGGTACTTGAGCACCACATTTTTGGCACGTAAGACACTTACACACCTAATCACTATTCACCCAGGGTCACTTATTTTCCTATAAATAGACCCTTGGGGTCTTCATTTGTATGGACGAATTTCTATGAAGCCCGATTGCTACTATAGTCTCCCTAGTGCATCACCAAAGTCATCCAAAACCTTTAAGGCAGTTCTTTAATACCTAGGGTAGAGGAATTAAAGGATTATCATAGGACTTAAGTCCCTTTAGTGTTTCAAATTCATAACACTTTCATTACTAAAGCACCCAACCTCCCTAAACTAAAAACAATTGCACACCACCCATTCTTATCTAAGGAAATTTAGTACCCCACTTCTGGGAATACCTGTGAATACTCTTGAAGGCACGAGTCAAGTCTCAACCAAGTTTTAACATCTAGTTTTTTCATCACTTAAGTAAACATCATGTCACCCACTTCTACCTACATGACCATACCTATGCACCAAATCCCTACCTGGGCACCCCTATTTGATTTACCTTATCCCTTCAGCTTATAAAATCCTATCATCAAGCCTTCTTCAAATCCATTAATGGAAATGCTTACTCTTTATAGGATCCCTTTTCTAAAAGGGATTATGTTGAAAACTCTACCAAAACCTCCTGGATTACCAAAACCTTGGGAAAGTCACATCAGTGTGTCTCCCATTTGGGTTTGTATATCTGCAGTCAGAGGTTTCCAACATTCGTTTTATGATGGGGTCAGGATTCATGGAGTGTCTGTGGGTTTCTATATCCATTGTCACATGGACTTGTCTCCCAGGAACAGTGTTAGGGAGTTCCCAGTTTAGAGGATTAGGGTTTAGGACATGACCGTCCCTTATTTTCTCTAAAACCTGGAGAATCAGATCTCTGTTAGGAAAGGTACGGTTCACACCTACTTTTCCTTTTGAACAAAGGAGAAGTCTCCCTCCCCTACCAGGACCAATTTTAGGGCAACCATCCTGGTGTAAGCCCATAACCTTTCATGTAGGAGGTTGCAGTCTCGCTCTTCTCTACTTCCTTCACCTTCACTCCTTCCTTACATTGGACCTTTGTCTAATGTAAATTGAAGAGGGGGAAGGTTCGTTTCCTCAACCTCATCCACCGTTGTCACCATAGGCCTGTACTCTTCCACCAGCGGAGGAGGAAACGTGTGTGTGCCTTTGTTGAATCTTTCACATCCTCTTGTTTCTCACACCAATCATGATTCACATGGGATTATATATTTTTGATGATCATAAAATTTTCACAAACACCTCATTGAATGAACTATGAGAACTCTGATTCCCATCAAAACTAGGATACGTAGAAAGCCTTTTGAAGACCCGAGCTTCATATCATCTCATCCATAAATGGGTATCCTACTTATGAGTAAAACCCAACATATTTATCTCAAAGGATCATACATTCCTATGAGATTCCCCAAACTATGTGGTCTCTGATTCTCATCCAAATGAGATATGTAGAAAGCCTCCCTGAGGTTCAAACCAAATAATCTAAATCAACCCTATCCTTTTTGGGCCACATTACCATTGGGGTCTAATTCAACTTGGAAATTCATATCTTTTTCAGGTTTCTTGGGTTTCTTAGGTATAAATCCCAAACCAAGCTTTGACTAAGAACCTTCCGCTTAGATGTCCTTACCACATCAAATTAAATTGTATGGTTAGGTCCTTATCACACAACCTTAAAAGATATAATATGTCCCATTAAGTGGCACTAAAATATGAGGGTTCTGATTCCTTTCACAAGGATATGTAGGTGGCTTATTCATGGATATGATCCCAACATCAAAACAAAATTTCATCTCCCTATATGATGATAAATTCCAGAGTTCCCCACCGAGTGGATTAAAAAACTAGTATTATCATAAAAATGGTTAAAAGAATCTCTAAATATTATATAAGAGGATACCATTGATAGAGAACCTCAAATACATATAGATATCTCCATTAACGAAGAACCTAAAATTCATATAGATTATTCCAAATTTCACACATGATATTAATTAATTGAAAATTCCAAGGGAAACATACATTATACATGGTGAATTAATAAGGATTCATGAAAATATCTCAAATATCTAAAGGAGTCTTGGAGTAGGCAATAATTCCCCAAAAAAGGGTGTGATGAGTCCAACCTCCCATCCTCTCAACCAATGTACATTCTTAAGTATCATAGGTCCAAACCTAATGAATGCCTACATTTGGAAAGTAGGTCCCTTTGGATAAAGAACCATTGGATGTTTCCAGTTCTATAAATAAATCCAATGGAAACCGTCTAAAAATAGTGATTCCTAACTGGAACACACGTTTCGGGGGAAGATGAAACAAACACATAGTGCTGAACTAGGGTGGGGGTGCATATAGAAATCAAGAGAATGAACAATGTATATACATATAGAGTTATAACACACAGCCCATCCAATGGGTTTATAACAAGAAATAACTATCTCACAGAATCCACAAAATCACTGCCTCCTCTAAATGCATAAAAACACATAAACACAACATAAACCACAATTCAGTTTCAATATTTAATCCACATTTCTAGGTTTCTATTTTATTAATAAATTTAAATTTATTATCTACTTTGATTTGTGAAATCAATTTTTTTTAGGAAAACCATCTCATCATATTTCATATTTTCAACCCATGTGTATATATAAACACTAACTAATTAATCAACACATCCCATCACTAATTTCCTCATTAAACATGACCATTTTAAATAATTAACATTCATTATTAATTCCACTAACACTTGGTTACATATAATAGAACCAACCAAAAAAAAGCACAACACCATACAAGCAGAACACAGGCCATAAGTCACACTATACTCTTAATCCACATTTATCTACTTAACATATTTCACAAATATTGAATAATCCCAAATTACCAACACATTGGTTCATTAAATTCTAGCATGTTATCATTATTTCATTATCTGTTAAAATTCCAAATTCCATTTCAAATAAACCATTTTTATAGATTATTTCAAAGAACAGATATTCTATTTTAGTTCCATACTTCCCAACAAACTAGAATTAATTTGCACAATACAATAACCAACACACAAAAATTAACACCACACAACAACCCATTACCCTCTTACCAATAATACAACACCATTACAAATTCACAGCCACATCCACTTTTTCACATCCTAACTATATATCCATACCATGACCACCATTGCAACCCCATTGCACCACTGCACCATTAAAACAATCACAACCCCACTGCATAAAATGTCTCATCTACTATGCCCAAATATGAAAACACAATCATATTCCCTCCATCATATCACCAGAGCCAACCCACAAAACATAATCATGTCCACAAACACATTACATCACATAATATATCAAAACACACTTCTAGATTTAGTAGGGAATCCCTTATTTAATTTCACTTAATTTAGGGTGTTATCAGAGAAACAATATAATCCTGGGGCATCCATTTATTTTAACTGAATGTACGTGGTTAACCAATTATATAATAAGTGATGTCAAAAAACACATAACATGCATGAATTCCATGACCCAAAACTAGTGCACAAACAAGGACCCCCAATGACCATGATTTTCAATGGGTATTTATCCCATACAATTCACAACATTGATCAAAATATCAATAAAATAGTATAATCGCACGTCACATTCCCCATCCTCTTTATATTTTTTTTAAACCAATTTTATTATCTATATTAATTCAGATATAACCATGTTCACACGAGGTGATAATAATAAACCCATCCCACATTATATACATAAAGAGAAATGAAGGAAAAAACCTACTTAGAAGGAGGATGATCGATATAGCCTTTCTCCCAAGATTGCTGCACCAAAATAGGGGGTGCATACACGAGTAAAATCTCTAAGAAAACACAAAACAGCCACACTAACCAGGTTACATGACTCATATGGGAAGAAGGATTCAGAACCTACTGTATCAAGTGAAAGGATAAGGAATGAACTAAGGGATGATCTCTGGTTATGAATGATTATATTAGGAACTCATGAGTTTTTAAAAAACATAGAATTTCCATTAAAGAAAATCACATTAAACCACATGGTTTGACCATTTAAAAGCCTATGATTTTTTTAAAATAAAATATATGATTTATATCCCTTGAAACAGCTTCAAAACTACTTTAAATATGACATTAAACTCATTTTACATAAAAAGGATTTCAAAAGGGAAAAACTAGAAAATCTTGAAACACTATTCACTACCATTGCTAGGGAGTCACCGTCAGGGATCCACTGCTAAAGAGACACCTCCAAATAAGTCACCACAATCGATTCACCACCAGAAACTCACCACCATAAGAGTCACTTCCTGCAAGTCACTGCTAGACAGGTCACCACTATATGGGTCACCACTAGTGAGCCACCGCTAGCATGTCACCGCTAGATGAGTCACTACCAACAAACTACTGCTAGGATGAGATTCCTCTAGGATGAGGTATTGCCATAATGAGATACCGCCCAAATGAGCTACTTTCAGAATGAGAAACTGTTGGAAATGTATCACTGTTGGAATGTCTCACCATCAGAATATCTCACCATTGGAAAACTGGAAATTTGGAAAACTCTTAAAATGAGTCAGTGTTGGAATGACTCATATGTCGTAAAAACACCTTAGATTCCCCTCCAACACCTCAAAAAAATAGATTTCTCACAAATTAATAGACTAAAAAGTCTTGTCCATTACATCAGATACCTCTCAAACTATTCTCACCCTCGAGAATTCAAAACTATCCTAGAAGAAAAGAGGGGAAGGATCTGAACAAACATCCCTTGAGATACCTCTCAAGTTTCTCAATATATTTGGAACACAAAAACAATTAGGGAAAGAAGTTAAAATCTACACAATACAATACAAACAATCTCCTAGGGGAGATAGCTCTCAAACAAGAACACAATCGCATAGATAGGTATAACAAGTATAGTATGAAAAAAATAACAACCAAACAACAATAGTAACTCCGTGGATGGTAGAATATTCAAAACAATTTCTTCACATTATTTTAAACTGAAGGAATATATTTTAGATAGGATAAAACATTTTTATAAGTTTTAATTCAGTGATATCACTTAGAAATTCCATTATATGAATACCCATACATGCATTATACTCATTTTCTAATTTATAAAATTTAAATTCCAAACATTTAAAACATATCATTCTTAAAATATCATGAAGAAAATATATTATCATTATTGAGTAATAGTTTTATTAATTTATATTGGTGAAGGAGTTTAAAAATATAATCATGATTTTTCAAATGATCTATTACTTTCCAGAAATGTATCTCAACATTTTCTTAGAACTTGATATATTCGGAAAACATTATTATTAAAATATTCCCATGAATGATATTGTTTTAAAACAATTTTAGTAGGATAAGAAAACCACTTTGAATCAAAAGCCATTTTTGAATCCTTTTTATATCATGGAATTTATCAAAATACTCTTTTTGAAAACACTTTCAACAAATTTTGTAAAACTATATTTAATAAACATGTTTCCCAAAACCACTTACATAAATTGGGAGGGTTCATTATTTTACATAATTTATTATGTTCTACTAACATAAATCTATCATGATCTTTACTAAGTTAATATTAATACAATTTAACATCGTATTTAGAAAAAATGAATTAACAAATGGCATGCATTAGAAATATGAAATGAGTTTTAAACATACTAGCTTATCCATGTTTAAAAAATTTCTAGGGTTTTCATCAAAAAATTAATTAGCTAGAACATAAATATGTAGAATCAAAAAGGGGTTCAAAACTTCAAATTTTTATTTTTCACAGGTGCATGTCATTACTTGCAGGAGTTTTAAATAGCATTCCTCTTCCAACAAGAAATATTATATTAATATAGAAAAATCTATCACAAGAATAAAAATCAAAGGAACCCATCTAACACATTATGATATTGTCTACTTTTGGTGGCACTTACTTTCCCACATGGTTTTAAAATGTGTCATAATATAATGTGTCTTGATGTGGGGAAATATTTTCCCTCCCTTCATATGTTTGTGGTTATAACACATGCCATCAATATAAGATCAAACACAATAAACCCAACCAAAATGGTGGTATTAAAACTTTCTCAACACTTCCTTTATAAAATATTTACACATGGGAGGCAAGACCATCTTTATTGAATTCCAGATTTAAAAAATGGCTAGTTTATTTTATTACCTCCTTTAAGTGATTAACCGTTTATGAGAGGTGATGGATTATATCAATTCAAACACATCACAACACAACAAAACACAACACAAAAAAATCTATCTTACCATAAAAATACACATATCTCTTACACCACACATTACCATTACAACACAACACAACCACTGTCTGAACTTCCCAACCAACAAAAATTTCCAATAGACATTTCACACAACCACATCATCACACCACTTTACCATCCAAAAGAAAATACCCTTTTTACATAACCACTTTCACCATCCCACACTCCACACTTCCCCAACCAACAATCACCATTAAAATCACACATCAATACCTAAGCACACAAATCATGGAATCCCCTCTCCTATATCGAGATATTATCTATTTTGGGTAACACCGACTCACCCACACAGTTTCAATCACGTCAAAGTATAACATGTCTCAGTTAGGGATAAATTTTCCCCCTATTTTTATACTTGAAGGTTTTTAAACCACATTTCACACAAGGAATAACAATAAGAACAATCACACATAACAACAATGCATAACAACTTCCTTAATTATCTAGGGGTTTATATTACTTCATCTCATTATTTACCATGGGAACATTCATAATTTTTTTAATTTTTTCATGAAAAATAAGTTCATTAGCCATATATAAGTTATTATCCTTTTAATAAATGGTGATTTTAAACAAGAATTCATATCAAGGGTCTCATTATCTACAATAATCACTGCATAACAAGGTTTCCAATAACTTCTATTTTCAGCGAAGCATATCAGCACATCTATGCAATGATAACTGTGCAACCACAAACAACACTCAATGTTTGTAGGTTATTTTAGTGAATTTTTTTTTTCATTAAAATATATCTTACATTAATCCAAGTTAAAGGAAAAATTTCACACCTATTATATCACACACCATGTTTAAATATTGTTAAATAAGACATTCTGGGTTCATATTATTATTAAGGAAATACACTTCCATCTTCATCTGAAAAAATTCTATTTGATATGTTCTTGTGTTCAATTAAAATACTATATTTCATAAACAACATGATGTCATAATAATAATCAAATAAAACATGCTTTCTAACAATAAAATTAAAACTACACATGTTGTATTCCTACATTTCATGATTTTATCATTCTGTGACTAAACATTCTTTAATCATTTCATGGCTCAGGAAAACATGATTTCTAAAAAAAAATTAAAAATAAACATGTTGTTTTACTATATTTCATGCTTTATCAATATCTAATACTCTATTACATACACAAAATTCTTATATAATCACCAAAATAAAATATGCTTTCTTAATTATGAAATTTAAAATTGCATGAGTTGTATTACTATATTTTATTCTTTATAATGCTTGGGATAAACATTATTTATTCATTTTGATAGTTCAAGAAAACATAATTATATATTGAAATAAGGACAATATGATTCTACTTACATATTAAAATGTAACGTATCAAACATGCTACATGTGTAGGTCTGTCATACTAGAATTTCCCTAGTTACTACAAATTTATTTCAACTTTAGAAATGATTTCTATAAAAAACTTCTCATGAATTAATATGTGAGGTAAGATTATTTTAAAAATTAAAAATTATTATAAATAAAAAAATAATAAGTTTAATCACTTATATATTCCTAAGTTTCAAAAGGTTTCCACAAATGATGTTTATCATTTTACAAAATTTATAAATAAATCTCAGATGGATTTCCACCCTAACACATGCTTACAAGATATGGTTATATCAATACTGTGTAACTGCAATCGAGGGAAAATTAAGAATCAAATTATTATTATCAAGGATTCCAAATTCAAAATAATTTTCAATTTTTAAGGTTGAAATTTTCAGAAATTTATGAATTTAAATGCCTAAAACCACATTTTACAAAAATTCAATAACACATGCTTATGAAAAATTATAGATGGGAAGCAACACAAGACATATTAGCTCACATGAAAACTATAATACTTATAATAATGTTTTAAAAGTAATTTATTTTTTTCATGCCAGTGTGAAATCTACTTCTAGGTTACATGCTTTATAAGGGTTTTCAATTTTAAATAGTTGTTCTTAATAAAATACACTAAGAATGTTTCTATAACAATTTCAAACATTATAAAAACTAAAAGGTGTATTATACATTTCTAACAAAGGAAGAAAAATCCAATTTATTAAGAATCATGCTATAAGAGGAAAGGAAACAACATATTTAAACCTCAAGAAGGTTTCAAATAAAAAATTAAAGCTAGTTAACCATCATATTACTCTTTCCTCTTGGTTATAATAATAATTTAGCAAACAATTAATGAATTTTATTAGAAATAAAAGCATGTGAAAAGTCAAAGAAACATGCATAAAATTTCATGATTAATTTAATTAGTTTTATCTTCACAAAATCAACCAATTTCAAATAAAAACACAAGTCATTATGATGAATGTACCTCTCCTAGGTCTCTACCCTGCAAGAAGTGCCGCCTCACTTGTTTGTTCGGTAGGCTAAGAGTCCATGCACTGGATTATGGGGGGACCTAAAATCTTAGGTACTAGCTGGTATCCCTATCCTATGCCATGTACTAAGGTCAACTGACACTGCTTCCATACCAACCCATGAAATCCTCACTGTGTCTAACTCTGAACTCCATCCTATCTCTCAACTATCACCTCTGATACCATTATGTCACAACCCCATCCCTCCAAAGATACCCATCTTGGAATGGAAATAAATAAAGGGAGATAATGACCCTTGAGTACCACCCCCAGTAGGCCCCAGGTTGGCAACTAGAACCAAGGGTATACAAATCTCACAATATAGGAGGCATTGCCCTTTATAAAGAAATAAGATCGAGAGGTAGGATGTATCAACCAAAATCAACTGCATGAAATATTATAAAATAAATCTATACTATCCCATAATGAATGTATAAATAAAAAACTGATACATATAAAATTCCCCAATAGAATCCCAAAATAATAAAATCTAAGGCAGTGACATAGAAACAACTCCAAATTCCCGAGCTAGAAATTTCCAGCACGGTCCACAAAGTCCTTATAGAAGCCTAAAAAAAGTTTATATATATATAGGGTGATCATGCAAGTATATTAAGTAGGAAAACCATCCTCTCATTCACATGTGAAAAGAGCATACTAATGAAACCTTGTGAAATTAGTAGAACCAAACAACACCTAAAATAGGTATACCAACCAAAATACCAACCTCCCTAAGGCCCACTCCCTAAAAACTCATCAAAGTAATATAATATAAAGCACATCAATGATAGGGTACCCTGCACCACTTTTACACTAATTATCCACTCTTTCATAATGGAAAACATCCACGCGGTCCTACCTCTTTAGAAAGCACCGCATCACATCCCACCCACACACACCTGGGCCTCACAACACATCCCTTCTGCACACAACTAGGCCAAAAACCACATCACATCCTACCCGTAGACACCTGGGCCACAAACCAAATCACATCCCGCCCGCAGACACCTAGGACACAAACCACATCACATCCCGCCCATAGATTCCTAGACCACAACCCAAATATCATCCCAAATACACCTGGGAAATCATAAAACATCTCATCACAAAGAAACTTGGAAAATCATAACAAATATCATCCTAAAGACAATTGGGAAAGCACCACTCAACCGTACACACCTGGTCCTCACAAACCACAACCTGCCTGAAGAATATTGGGCTATCACCACTTGGAAGAGGGAGAAGGGAAGAGAGGGTGTCCAACTGTCCATCCTCCCACCAAGATGTTTGGGAAAGACACCCTCCCTCATGATGATGGGGGTGTTCGGTACATAGTTCTCAACTAGGGTGGGGTGCATATAGAAATCAAGTGAACGTACAACTTATATAAATATAGAGTTACAACACACAAGCAAATCATATGGGTTTATAATAAGAAATAATCATATCACATAATCCACACAATCGCTGCCACCTCTAAATGCATAAAAAACACATACAAAACACAAACCACAATTTATTTTCAGTCTTTAAGACATATTTTGGGGTTTCTATTTTATCAATAATTTCTACTTTATCAACCACTTTGATTTTTGAAATCAATTTTTTTTAGGAAACCCATATTAACTTATTTCATATTTCCAAACTATGTGTATATATAAACACATTAACAAATTAATCAAAACATCCCATAATCAATTTCTTTATTAAATATTTCCATTTTAAATCATTAACATGTAGTATTAATTCCATTAATACTTGGGTAGATATAAAAGAACAAACCACACAAAAAATAATCACAACACCATACAAGTAGAACAGAATCCATAAGTCACATTATAATCTTAATCCACATTTATCTTCTTAATAGATTTCACAAATATCAAATAATCCCAATTTAACAACACATTGGTTCATTAAATTCCAGCCTGTTATCATTCATCCATCAGCTGTTCACATTCCACATTCCATTTCAAATAAACCATTTTTATAGATTCTTCCCAAGAATGAATATTATATTTTAGTTCAATACTTCCCAAGAAACTAGAATTAATTCACACAATACAATGAACAACACACAAAAAGTAACACCACATAAAAACCCATTACTCCATTACCTATAATCTCACACC
Organism: Viscum album; assembly: GCA_963277665.1. NCBI lineage: Eukaryota > Viridiplantae > Streptophyta > Magnoliopsida > Santalales > Viscaceae > Viscum > Viscum album. Next base: position 1,375,399,200 of record OY728128.1, read on the forward strand.
ATTACCAATTCACAACCACATCCCCTTTTTCACACCCCCACTACATAACTATACCTCAACCACCATCTTATCCCTATTTCACCACTGCACCATTACAATAATCATATCCCCACTTCATAAAACATCTCATACACTACCCCCATATAAAAAAAAATCATATTCCCTATATCATATCACTATAGCCAACCCACAATAAACAATCATGTCCACAAATATATTAAATCCAATAAAAGATAAAAACATAATTTTATATTTATTAGGGCATCCCTTATTCAATTTAACTTAATTTAGGGTGTTATCATAGAAACCATATAATCCTGGGGCATCCATTTATTTTAACCGAATGTACATGGTTAACCAATTATATAATAAGTGACGTCAACAACCACATAACATGCATGAATTCCATGACCCAAAAACTAGTTCAAAAATAAGGACCCCCAATGTCTACTATTTTTAGTGGGTATTTAGCCCATACAATTGACAACATTGATAGAAATATACATAAAATAGTAGGATCACATGTCACATTCCCCAACCCCTTTATATCGCTTTTAAACCAATTTGATTATCTATATTAATTCGGATACAACCATGTTTACAAGAGGTGATAATAATAAACCCATCCCACATGATACACATAAAGAGAAATGAATGAAAAATCATACTTTTAAGGAGGATGATCGATATAGCCTTTCTCCCATGCTTTCTTCATAAAAACAGTGGGTGCGTACATAAGAAAACTCTCTAGGGAAACATGAACCAAACACACCAACCATGTTACATGAATCCTATGGGAAGAAGTATTTATAACCTCCCATATTAAGATAAAGGAGAATTAATTAACTAAGGGTAGGTCTCTAGATTTTAAGGAATAGATTTGGAACTCATGAGATTTGAAATAGCTTAAAATTTCTATTAAAGAGAGTCACATTGAACCATATGGTTTGACCATTTAAATGCCTCTATATTTTTTTTGAAAACCAAAGATATGATTTATAACCTTTGAAATAGCTTCAAAACTACTTTAAATATGGTATTAAACTCATTTTATGTCAAAAAGGATGTCAAAGGGGGAAAAGTAGAAAATCTAGAAACACTATTCACTACAACTGCCGGGGAGTCACCGTTAGGGAGCCACTGCTAGGGAGCCACCACTAGACAAGTCACTGCCAGTGAGTCACTACCAGCAAGTCACTGCCAGCGAGTCACTGCTAGAGGAGTCACCACCATTAAGTCACCACCAGACAATTCACCTTTGGCGAGTCATCGCTAGCAAGTCACCGCTAGATGAGTCACCGCTAAAAGAGTCATCGCCAGATGAGTCATTTCTAGATGAGTCACTGCCAGTGATATATTGTTAGGATAATCTACCACCAGGTTGAGATACCTCCAGAATGAGCTACCATAAAAAGTGTCTCACCGTTGGAATGTCTCATTGTTGGAATGTATTGCCTTTGTAAAATTGTAAATTTAGAAAACTCTTGAAATAATTCACTATTGAAATGAATCATATGTACCAAAAACACCTCAGACTAGCCTCAGACACCACAAACACTAGATTTATCACACAGTAATGGACCGGAGAGTCTGGTCCATTAAAATGAATTCTGATTTTAGTACATATGAAGGATCAGTTATGTACTTTCATAGGAGCGATACATGGAACACATCATGAACATGATAGAGATTTAGTAGAAGTGCCAATCTATAAGCTACTATTCCAACATGATCAATAATTTAGAAAGACTAATATAACTTGGGCATAACTTTACCTTATTTTCAAATCTCATCACTCTATTCTAAATAGATATTCATAGAAATACCTTTTCACCCACTTCAAACTCTAGGTCCTTTTTATTGATTATCAGCATAATTTTTTTGTCAACTTTGGAATCCCTTTACATGTTATTGAATAAATATAACCTTCTATACTATCTCCAGGTCCTAATAGATTTCTTTACCTAAATTCATTCCAGCATATTGGAGTTCTACACTTCTTGCTATAGTGGGATTCAAGAGGAACCATATGAATACTAGAGTGAAATCTATTGTAGTATGGAAATTATACCAAAGATAGGTGTTGATCCCAACCACCTTTGAAATCCATGGAGTATGATCTCGACTTGTCTTCTAGAGTTTGAGTATTCCTATTAGAATAACCATCAATATGAAGATGATAAAGCAGTTTTGAAACATAACTCTATATCCATAGCCTACTAAAGAATTCTCCATAACTTTGAGGTAAACCTCATGTCTCGATCATATATAGTGGAAAGTGGTAATCCAAGAAATCTCACAACTTCCTTAATATATATTATGGAAATATGATCAAGAGAGAAATATTATTTGATAGAAATGAAGTATTCCAACTTTATAAGGAAATCAACTACAACCCATATATCATTATGGAATTTATATGTTTTGGGAATTCTGATGATAAAGTCCATGGTGAGGTTTTTAAATTTCCATTATATTATGGGTAATGATTGTAAATCCCCTTACACTTTTTTCTCTCAGTATTAACTTTCTGAAACACCATGCACTGAGAAAAATATTCTGCAATATCTCTCTTCATGTTATCCTAACAGAAATACTCTTTTAGGTCCCTATACATCAATTGGATTCTAGTATGAATAAAGTATGATAAACTATAAGCCTCACCCATTATCTCCTTATTTAAATCTAGTATGGGAGGAACACAAACACGATTCCCAAATCTTATTATTCCATCACAATCAAAGTTGAACTTAGGAAAATTTCTCACATTATTTTGTATCTCTACATCTTCCTTCTATACCTCCTTAATCTTTTCTTGTATGGATGGTTGAACATTCATTTGAAAAAGATATGATTTCTTCAATTTTTTTAAAATTTTCGAATCTATCCTTTTTAAATCCATAAATATTGGATCTTTTGAGATCCTCATCATAGATAGTCTAACATGATCCTTTAAACTCAAAGAATTTATCACCTTGTTCACTTTATCAAGGTGGTAATGTATTGAGAATTCGTAATATTTAATCAGATCCAACCATCTCCTTTGGCGCATATTCATATCCTTTTGAGTGAAAATATACGTTAAAATTTTATGATCAGTATATATATCACACCTTTACCCATAAATATAATTCCTCTATATCTTTAATGCAAATATTACCATAGATAAATCAAAATCATGATTTGGGTAATTTTTCTCATGGATTTTCAATTGTGAAGAGACATAACCTATCATCATATTATTTTTCATGAGAACACATCACAACCCCTTCTTGGTTGAATCACTATAGATCACAAATCTTTCTACACTACAGGGTAGTGTGTGAAAAAATGAACTGACTAACCTTCTTTTTGTCTCCTTGAAATTCTTTTCACATTCCTCCATTCATATGAACATAGCTCCATTCTGAGTCAACTTGGTGAGTGGATTAAATAATCATGAAAAAAATTTCACAAAACATCAATAATATTCAACCAAACCAAGAAAACTTTCTATATCAGTCACTATTGTTTTTCTAGGAAAACATTTAATAATTTCCTTCTTTTTTGGATCCATAGATATCCCCTCTCATGAGATTAGGTGACCAAAAAATGAATCTTTATGAAGACAAAATTCACACTTCGTAATTTTTTTTATGAATATTCTCATTTCACATGGTCTTTAGTACAATACTTAAGTGATCTTCATGTCCATACCTTATATTTGAATATACAATACTATCTTCTATAAATACTACCACAACATGATCAAGTTAGTCTCTAAAGTCTCTATTCATTAAATCCACAAAGATAGCAAGGGTATTAGTAATACAAAAATGCATCACTATAAATTCATAGTTTCAATACCTTGTATGGAGTTCCATCTTGGATATATCTTTCTTATTGACCCATAATTGATGATATAAATAATGAATATCAATATTATAAAAGTATTGTGCACCACTTTTTTGATCAAATAAGTCATCAATACTAGGGATATGATAGTTGTTCTTGATAGCATCTTGATAAGTTCTCGATAATCAATGAAAAGTATCATTGATCCATATTTCTTCTTAACAAACAAAATAGGTTCACCCCAAGGTGATGATCTAGGGAATATGAATCCTTTTTAAAGTTTCTCTTGAAGTTTCTTCTTTAATTCCTGCAACTCAATTGGGGCCATTCTATATGGAGTCTTTGAAATAGGCATAACACCCGGTATAATTTCTATTAAAAACTCAACTTCACAATTTTGTGGAAGATCTGAAAATTATTCCAAGAATACATCAACAAAATACCGCATAATAGGGGTATCCTTAATGGTGAGTTTCTTCCCAACCATTTGAGATAGATAACATTCATTTATAGGAATTAAGACCCACAATATGGATGTGATTTCCAATGGAATTTCATATTCATCCTTGTATCGATAGATGAACATAGATTAATTTAGAATATGAAATATGGATTCCTTTATTTATCAATTGAAATGAGATCTATATATATAAAGACAATTCATGCAAAGAATCACATCAAGTTAAACTAAAGAAATGATCACAAGATTTTTCGGAATCACTTTCCTAAAAACTTCAACTAGATAAGAACTATAAACATTATATGGGACTATTGTGACATTTGAAGGATTCACAGTTAACTCAAAATTTAATTTTTGAGGTTATACAAAGATACCCATAAAAAATATAGAATTAAAATAGTGGGTGGTTCCAAAATCAAATAAAACATTAGCTATTTTAGAGTGGATGAAAAGTGTACCTTTCACCACTTCATTAACATACTCCATATCACCAGTAGTGATTGTATGTGATTTGTCATTGTCTTTGGACTTAAGAGGTTTATGACATAAATCATCATAAATAGCCCACATATTTGGGAATTAGTTAACATAATGATCATTTTCCTTAAACTTGAAGCATTTAAGTGTGGGAGGTTCATACTAGGTAGCATTTTATCTATTCACACCATTAAAAATATTTTACCCATCACTTCAGAAGTCAATTTCCTAATGACCTTCTTTCCCACATTTAAAACATTTAATAGTCACTTTAAAAAAACATTCACTATGTTTATTTCATCACTTTGAGCATAAAGGAAATATCATATTCTTTTATCTATGGTTTTTATATTTGCCCCTAAATTCCATTTTTCTTATTCTTATCAAACCCATAAGATTGATAGGAAAATCCAATATCCATCTCAAACTCAAGAGTACATTGAATGATTTACTCATAGCTACTGAAGTACCTTATGTATAATTCCCTTATAAGGCTTAATTTTAAGCCACTGAAGAATTTATCAACCTTACTATTAGGTTGGATGATAATTCCAGAAGTGTACCTTATTAGTCTTGTAAAATTTTCTTCATTGGTACCAATAGATTCATAATACTTTTACTTAAGCTCAAGGAACTACTTCTCCATATTTTTACAAATAATATGAGGAAAGTACTAATTGAAAAATAAGTTCTTGAAGTTATCCCTTTCTATGGAGTTAATTTCATCTAATTTCCCCATATTCTTGATAAGGTTATACCATTTATCTAATTCACATTCCAAACAATAGACTTCCAAAATTATTTTCTGATGTTCAAAACTTTGGAGAATAAAAAATATCTTTTTAGTGGTACCGATCAACTATTTAGCCACAAGTGAATTAGAAGATCCACTGAAAGAAGGTGGAAACTACCTCATGAAGGAATCAACAAAATTTTGTTCCCTAATTTACTCATTTGGAAGTCTTGCATCGTTCATATCTTAAGAAAGTTGTGTGAGAATAGAAATAAGATTTCATATTCCATCTCCCATAGAAATTTATTTCTCAAGAGGATAATTTTTTCATTCTTGTCACATTCATAACTAAAATGGATACTTAGGGTTCCATCTATCGACTAAAATCATAGTGAGAGCAACACTAATCCTAGCATGAAAACCACATAATCAAGGAAAGTTACTTATAAAATTTAAATTTAGGACACTTTAGGTTCTATCCAAGGTTATTCATGATTGTTACCAAAACTTTGGGATTATATCCTATACATAAATGTATACTTGGGGTTTTTAATAAGGTTTTATCATCCTATTATCTAAAGGTTAATTAAACCTTCCTCTGATACTAACTATAACAACCTATACTCTTCATACATTGATATTACATGTAAATAGAATAATATTCATTACATAACATAACAAAACCTTTCCAAAACCATATAAGTTTAGTGTCTTTGTAAATTGAGAAACATAAAAAAAATATTCATAAAACATCTATATCATATCCCGCTTATTAATTTATAATTAGAACCCTTTTTGACACATCATACTTAATATATTTATTCATGTCCTTTGGAAAATAAACATAAGAAAAGGATGAGATTAGATGCTCAGTAAGGGTAATCAAGGGAGATAACATAAGCATAATGGAATAAAAACATGAAAATAACTATTGAAAATTATATCATTCATATCAAAGATCATGATTTAAATTTATGGGATAAATCATATAAGTTCAAAGAAAATAAAATAATGTGTTCCATGAGAGCATAACATAAGACATGGAATTTTTGTATACAAATAAGCATAGAAAATAATTTCCATATTAGTCAAGGATCATTTTCAAGACCCATAATATTGGATAAATACCTTTATTGAACTAAGTTCACTCATCTTTCTAGCCCTGTATTACTGAATCAGGTTCAGTTCTCATTCCACTCATGTCTATCTCATGAGATATAAATCTTTACCCAATGAATTGGAGAGAGATATAGGTATCGAATATGAAATAATGAAAATTATACTTATTTCTGCCATAAGAATATAAATTATTCATCATATCAGAACCCATGGAATGAAATTGGTTTCATAAAAATTATTCAATCATATCATGTCACATGGAAAAGAAATGGGTTTCATATATGTCATTTTATCATAACCATTAATAAACCATTGGAATAATAGAGATAATATTATTTAGTAATATCCATATTATTGTATAAGTAACATTAAATAATGTTATCATAGATGGAAAATAATTTTAAGAGATATCTTGAAAATAATTCTTAAAAAAAATATCCTTTCTACTTTGAAAGAATTTCCTTTTCTTAAAATTCTATATAATTTAAAAAAACATTTTAATGTAAAGTTACCTTATAATATTTTAAGGTATGATTAAATTAATTAAGGAATCATGAAATTGGATAAATATTTTCATTCCATATAAAATAAAAAACATCCCTCTCATACCTTTTCTAGAAAAGTCACAAAGTACCTCATTAGGAAAACAAAAGAAATATTCTTTTCGAACAGTTTTGTAAAAAATTACACATTGGTAAAAATGAATTTAAAAATTGTATAAGAATAGTAAACATATTTTGAAAAACATTTTTAATAAACATGGGCATGTAAGATAAATATTCCTTAATAGACAATTATGTATAAACAATCCTGAATAAAAATGATATTGTGAAACTAATCCTTACCTTAGGTATGATTTCCTTCATAAATATATAAAACCCTTGTATAATGGTTTAAAGAATTTTATTAATTTATACCATAACAATATTTATATTTATTATATCATATATGATCATATTATATCATCTTATCACCTGTTTGTTAATAATATTTCATTATTACTCTTCTTTTGGGTGTTAACTGCTTCATTTTTCTATGTATGTTTTGTCACATAAGTCCTAGTTCTTGTACATAGGATACAGTTATAACATATAAATAATTATATTAAGGTAATAGGTATAATATTTATTCATTATATATATATTTATATAATAATTAATTAATAGTGATCACAGAGAATGAATCGCATCACGTCGTGGAGACGGTATACCGTATGTATGCACGAGCGATGCATCATTACCTTAATGATGAAATGGTAAATAAGTGGATGATATATATTTTGTTTCAATAATAAATAAAATTTTATAACTATCATATATATATATATTATTTCCATCATTATACCCCTACAAATAAAGAGGTAATGAAAAATAGATCACACCATGATGTGGAGATGGTAAGTCGTACGTACGCACATGCAATACTTTTATTTTTTATGGGATGGATAACAGGTGGAATATGGTTGTTACATAATCATAATAAAATTTAATCACATATATTATACTATATCTTTTACTTTATAATTCAAACAACACATTAAGAGTAAGTAGAAGAAGAATTAATGTTGAAAGAGTCGATAAATAAGATTACATCTTCTTCGGAAAAATTCCTTTAGATATTCTATTAGGGACACTAGAGTTGGTATTTTCAGAAGACCATAACCTCTAGAATGTGTTTAGGGAAGTTTAGAATAAAAATTATCAGGGTATGGTTGAGTTTGAAGGCTCAATATGATGTTAATAAGTGATGAAGGAGATGCCCTTTTATAATTGAGGTGAGGGAAACTTTGGGAATTTCTAAAAATATTAATTTATAATAAATTCAATATCTATACAAATACCTAAAAAATGAAATTTATTCAAATATAAGGTGATATAAGGTTTTAATATCATTATATAATACATTTTAGACAATTTTTGTTATTATCTTATACCTTATCATTTTGATTAACCCTTAGTTATCCTATTTTAATTTTAACTAAGGTAACAACCTTTTCAATATAAAAAAGGTTGTAATTTTTATTTATGTGATTTAAATTGTTCTATAATTGAATAATTTATAATATTTTAGACAGTAATGTAATTATTTTTTATTTTTAAATATGTTTTATGATTTTGAAATAATTTAATAAAATATCATTACTGTCAATTTTGACACTATTCATCACGTGAACTTTTAAAAATACCAAGATAACACGATAAGTTCAAAAATATATATTTTATTATATCCTTAGGATATAAATTTCATATAAAAAATTTTATGATCAAATTAATAATTTTAAATTATATTTATTATAATATATTTAATAAAATTTATTTTATATTTCCATTAATAAAATAATTACTACATCAATGTTGCATAATTATTTAATATACTTACACATTTAGTAAAAATTAAAAATAAAATACCATGATTAATATAAATATTATAGATTCCAAAATAGTATTTGTAGTCGAATATATCATTTTGGTAACCCTATATTAAAATGATATAATATTTAAAAAAAGAATGTGACATCTTTGAATTTTTATTAAATAATATATTATAAATATCAGAATATCATCTAAGTGGCCCAAAAAAGTCAAAAATTAATTTATATAATGAAATTATATTTATTAAGTTAAAAATTTACATTTATATTCATTCATAACATACCTTTTTTCTCATGTGGACACATAAGGGATATTCAAGACAGGGAAAGTGACATTTTGTGACTTTCTTTGATTTAAATATTATATAAGTTATTTTCTGGGAAAAGTGTCCCTTAAAAAAATTAATTTCTATACTTATGTATTATGGGTATAATTACCTTAAATAAAATTTGGGAATGTTTTAGGGTCATTTTATAGTCTTTATAATTTTATTTTTAACCTAAATTACCAAATTTACCCTTTACTGTGGCAACAAAATTTACCAAGGTTACTATACATGTTGGAAAAAAATAAAAGATACTGACCTATTAACTAAATTTTGACCTTCTAAATCCAAATTTTAAATCAATTTTTCAAAAATAAAAACATAAAATTTTTATGATTTAATTTAAATTTAGATCGGTAAAACGCCATGAAAAACATTTTTTTAGAAAAAATACCCTTTTAAAACATAAAATGTTTTTATAATAAATTCATGGGTAACATTCTTTTAAAAACCCAAAAATGAATTATTTTAAATAAATATGAATTAATTATAATATAAAATTAATCCAAAACATAATTTTACCTTATAAATACTTTAAACTAAAATAGAGTTTTCAATAAAAATCAGTATTTTCACTATTCCTTAAATGTTTTCAAAAAATTTAAAACATATTTTTTAGATAATTTAGAAATTATAAGTTCAAAAATTAAATTAATTTTGTAAAATAAAATTTCTATAACTTTTATAATTCACTCATAAAAAGTTGATAAACTCATTTTTAAAGAAAAAATATATTTTAGAGAATAAAACGATTTTACTAAAAATTGTGTGATCATTTTGTAAGAACTTACCAATACATTAATATTGAGTTAGTCATTCATATTTATTTCATGAATTATTTTTTATATTTATTCCCTCTATTTTAACGGTTAGGTTATAATAAATATATAATATTTAAGCATTTCGTTTAAACTCACAGTTGTGTAAAACTCAAGTTATTGAAGAATTAAATTTATTTATAGAGAAATATTTCATAAAAAATATATGGTTGTTACACAAAAAGTAGTCATTACATACACCCTCATTAGTGGATAGAGAGATAAATCAGATATGGTGACCAAATATTCCTCAAATGTTATGTAACACCCACCAACCTCCTTTCTTATAATTGATTTTGTTACTTCATGGAAGTCTAATATTACTATAGAGGAGCTCCTTGATCATTACCTGAATGGACCAAAGGCCTTATTTTTATTGATTTTTTATAATCCTCTTTTCAAGGGATGATGGGTAACCCTTACAAGGCCCGTTGGCTTAGAGATTTCATGACCCATAGGTCTTAGAGGAAATATCCAGACTATAACTACAAGGAACTGCTCCTCCCCAACTTCGACATCATGATGTCACCTCTCAACCTAAAATGTGTTATAGAAACTTCATAATGCATTTAAATTTCATGATATTATTTAATTTATAACTTATTTAACCACATTATCTCACGATTCACTTATTCAAACCATTAACTCGAACAACCAATCTCTAGAGAAGTTGTTGAAGTTACTATTCCAACTCGAGGACCATATGGTTAACTCTGTTATAGAGAAATTATCACCCATATGGAACCCCATATAGAAAAACTCATCCTAATATTATAAAGAAAACATTGAGGGTTCCTTATAGGATCCTCTTCAATCTGGTGTCCCATTTTACAATCTAATAAGGATACCAATGTAGGGGATAATCCAAGCCCATGAACTAGTCCATTCAAAGAAGGGATGTTGAAGTTTATTCAACATCACATGTTGCCATAGAGTTGATAAAAATGGATCTAGTAACAATAAATTTAGAAATAAATATCCCTAGGATAGTCCTAGTTAGACATAAATCATTATTTGTAGCTACTGATGGAGTTGTAGCTTCAATAGTCGGTGAGTCCCTTTAGTGAACCTGGTCTATCTTTTAAATCTTATCTAATAACATATAGTCTAATTGGTCATTTTTAGTGGAATTGGATCAAGAATTAGATCCCATGAAGGTATCATCCTCTCCCTAAGGTCAAACACCCGAGTATACAAATACTTAATCCATTTTTACACTTGTAAGTTCAGTGGACATGGAACATATAACTTTGTTGAGTGATTTGATCCATGAATACATTTTACTTATGAAAGTGTCTTGGAATTAAATCTAGATGATATCACTACATGATGTATCTCCCATTGATGTATATGTAGGGAAATATATTAGTTTATCGTATTAAACCCCTTAAAAAACATTCCCACAAAGATTTCAAGACTCCACTGACTATTCACAGGGTTGGGGATAAGTGAATTTGATTACCATACTTTCCACCATGCCATGAATATGATCATCCACTATCAGGAGAAGGAGAAAAAATACCAGAACTTTTTTCCAATGAGAAGTTGATAGCTCAATTCATTATTCTCAGGGCACAACATCCCATGAATAATCTGTCACGACCCGACCCTACCCGGGCTCGAGCCGCAACTACCCCAAGCCCGCCTCCATAGTCCAGGGGATGGAGACCAGCGCCGAAGGCACAACAACTCAGGGAGGCCTTTGCCTAAGCACCTGTACACACCCACACGCAGTACACTCAATGAAAAAGTTCAGAGTAAAAAGGAAAGTAAAGGTCAACTGCAATAAATAAACCACAAGAGTGCATCGACCTCTAAATAGTACATGGTACAAGATGAAAAGAAAAGGGGCAAAACACGCGCCCAACCAAAAAGTGCCACAACCCGGCAATAGGTAAACAAAAAGAAATAGCTAACGGGTCTCCCAACTAAAACCCGGCCACGACCACCGCACACGGTCCAAGCTCCCAAGCTCCTACGCTCCACTGAAGTCACGCTCCACCTGTCCGTCATCTGCAAGGGCACACCAAGTGCGGGCAAAGCCCAAGCAGGGGTGAGTATAAAAATACTCAGTAGGATACCCCGAAGGCTCGAGGGAGCAATAAAGGAGGTACCGAAGGGTGATCAGTAGATCGAACAGGGAGTAGAAAAGAAGTACAATAGAGAGTGTAGTAAAGAGTAACAGCTCAACCCAACAAGTGAAAGGTAGAAGACTCGTACTAACACAAGGAGCTAGGAATGGTGAGAAGATGCACTTCTCGTCGAAATTTCGCATCCTATGGCAGGATAGTAGACTCATCCAACCATGAGAAGATAGACACGGAAAGCAGGTGGCATACCCCACGCGTCTTCACCCCTCCTGGAGAGAGAGTAACCAAACCCAAGAAGTGGGTACCAGAAACAAGGTATATACACATCTATATGCTCAATCAAGAAACCCGAACAAGCTCGTAAAGGGATCTTCATCCCATAGCTCAGCCCAAGAAAATGAGTCGCCAACAGTCCCAGAAGTAACACCATCATTGATGCCTAGCATCCCGCACGTCTGCCCCGAACCACAGGCCAAGGGCTCAATCACCACACCTCAACACTATCCACTTTGGGTGGCACTGACTCACCCGCACGGTTTTAGGTCGCGTCACAAGGACGCATCTCAGTGGGGGAAAACGCTCCTCGTACTTGAGAGTTCTGGGGGAACATCAAACCACAACTCATCACTGCCCCGCAGTCGAGAGGTCTTCTCAAAGTCAAGGTCATCACAACACTGACCTGTAACCAGGGGTCCCGCTCCGGTAATCACAGAGGAAAGCCACAGACTAGCCTAGTTGAAAGGACTGAGCCTGGAATGCCAATAGGTGTCCCACTGCCCAGCCCTACTGGAGGGTAATTCTTATCCAGATATCGGGTGACCCACTACCCAGCCCTACTAGAGGGTAAAGCATAATACATCATTCGGAGACCCACTGCCCAGCCTCGCTGGAGGGTAGACCATAACACATCATCCGGCGACCCACTGCCCAGCCCCGCTGGAGGGTATACCATAACACATCATCCGGCGACCCACGGCCCAGCCCCGCTGGAGGGTAGACCATAAAACATCATCCGGCGACCCACTGCCCAGCCCCGCTGGAGGGTAGACCTAGAATAAGTTGACAGGTGACACACTGCCCAGCCTTGCTGGAGGGTAAACCTGGAACTAGACGACGGGCGACCCACTGCCCAACCTTGCTGGAGGGTAGACCCTAAGAGGTCGTCGGGTGACCCACTGCCCAGTCTCTACTGGAGGGTAGACCCTAAGTGTGTCGTCGGGTGACCCACTGCCCAGTCTCTGCCGGAGGGTAAACCCTAGAAGTCAGTGAGAAGCCCACTGCCCAGCCCTACTGGAGGGTAAACCCAAAGAAGTCGATGAGTCACCCACTGCCCAGCCCCGCTGGAGGTTAGAACTCAGAACTGCTCTATCCATCTCTACTGGAGGGTACACCACTGGCCAAATGAACATGTAGTGGGTATCGCGCAACCACCCAACTCCAGAACAACTCTCCCAAAATAGGTTCAGCGCCTGTTCCATCACTGGGTGCCACTAGCACCGCTACTGACCGATCCATCGAGAACGAAACCAGGGGGAGACCACTCAACCCTTCTGGTCAAAAAAACGAGCACAGAGCCAGGGGAAAATCTCCACCCTGCTGGTCAAACAACGAGCACAAATGGACCCTCTACGTCGCGAGAGGTCAAGGTACGCAAAGCAGAACACGACACACACATGAGACCCACACGACGTGTGGCCCCAAGTCAACCCCATCCAAGCGCACGAACACCTCAGGTACAAACCAAACGTACCTCCAAGCGCTCTCGTATACTCCCAGAGTATACCACGTCTCTAGCCCAAGGGCTATCATGCACACGACACCCAAAATCAATGCAAAGGCATGACGTAACATTTCCAACATGCCGCCTCAACGACTGGGGAACAGACAACCACATCTATTCCAGCATTACTTCACTCACACGGGAGTGCGCGCGATCACACACCAAGGGTCTGCTACAACCACAGAAGAAGAACCGCCCTTGGGGCACCTTCACATTTCCACCTTTCACAAGATCGCGCAAGAGGCTCCGCACAACCAAATGGATCACACCATTGTAAACCTCACAGAAAAAACACGTGAGATCGACTACTTACTCGCCTCCAACGGATATCCGATGGAAAATTCACCAACACCGCCTCACGCCCGAACAACATCCCGTGATCCCGAGCCTTGGCCCCGAAAACATTCGGGCGCATCGCACCATTGCGATCCCCTCGGGAAAACACATCAAAAGCACTACTCACTTGAGTGAAACGAATATCTGGAGAAAAAGATGCATTCCGGCGCACCGCACACGAGCGGTGCCACATGGGACCCGCATCCCGGTCCTGAAACTCAACAAATGGATCACACCGTTGCGATCCTCTCAAAAAAGCACACAAGATGGATTATTCACTTGTCCAAAACGGTCGCCCGGTGATAAAGATGGAAAATCATCGTCGACGCCCAAACGACCCTCGTGGGCCCCGCACCATCGTGCCGAATTTGAGCGGGCGGATTGCACCATTTCAATCCCATTGGAAAAACATCCAGAAACAACTGCTTGCACACCCCGAACGGACGTCCGATGGAAAAGTCGTGAAATGCTGCACACAGCTCAAGAGACGGGCCGTGGGGCCCGCGCCTCAATTTCAGCCTCAACACCTGGAACCGCACTGAAAACCTCCGCCTCAGTTCCAGGGTCGCAACGCCACTGACGGCGCTCAAAACGGACGTTGGATGCGTTCGCGCCGTCCAAAACAAGAATCTCGGGAAAAACGCTCGTCCACTTAAAGACGCGTCGCGCCTCCGAGGCCCCTCTTTTCGGGAATTAAAAATTCCCAAAACCATCATAAACCGTTTCCCTCGACGCTAGGTCCGCACTTCCACTAATGGTGCACAAAACGGATGCCCATAGCGAAAGCTACGGGCGTCAGAAATTCCAAAGGGGGAAACCCCCTTGGGCCGGACCGGCCCGGTCCAGCCGGTCCGCCCACAGCCGGCCCGCGGCCCGGCCGCGGGTCTGATTCGCTCCACCGCGGCTAGCTGGACGTGGCCTATCACCACTGACCCGCCATCAAGGCCGGTCTCTGCTTCTCTCGCAGCGACCCGCGTTACTCGGGTCGCGGTCGCGCCGCACGGGGCCGCGCGCCTCGTGGCCCCCCTCCCTCTTTGCGCTACGCCGGCGCCGCCCGAGACCCCGCCTCGCCGTCGCCCTGAAGCCGGCCGCCTCCGCTGGCCACTTGCCCAACCGAGCCACCTCAAGCCGAGAAGCCACCGCTGCCTGCCGAGGAGAAGCCGCCACCGCCTGCCGAGGAGAAGCCGCCGCGCCTCGGACCGCCAGAGCACCCAAACCGGCCGAAAACAATTCCAAAACCCGCAACCTTCGATGATCAACCCCGGCCTCCACCGAGCTCGGATTTTTATTCCGAAATATGCATTGGAAAGATAAAAAATGTATACTACGCATATTTGTGATTTTTTTGAAGGTTTAACATTAAATCGACACATAAAATTTGACTCAAAGGTAGGCTAGGGAATGAAAACGCAACAGAAACCTCCTACCTCGCTGGGCTTCGCCCGGAGCTTCGCGTCGATCCGCCGGCATCACCGCACCTCGCCGAAGATGCCTCACCAAACCGTCTCATCGGATATGGAGGAGGAGAGGGGAGGGGTTTCACCAGGGGGTTTCAAGGGAGAAGGGGGAGGGGGAGGGTTTTAATAAATTAATTAATGATTTAATTAATTTAAAACCCCCGAAAAGACCCGCATCTGAAACTCCCGACAGGGTCGAGGTTAAACCTCCCCTAGGGTAAACACCACCTCCCGAGTACAACAGAGGTCTCATAATTTTGATCCGAGACTCCGTTCAAAAGTTATAAAACTTAGCGCCCGATGCCACCAAATTACGAAAACGCCCCTGGGGCCATTTTTCACAGATGGGCCGCGCCCGCAAAACTTACACCCCTCCTAGGGTAAAAGGCATGCTCCAAACTCAACGGTGCCCTTGATTTCCTAATCCGAGCCACATTTTAAGATATACCTGCGTTTTAACATTAAACGAATAAATTAATTATTTAATTAATCCGTTTAACCTTCCGGAAGCGAGCGAGGGGTCCAAACATCCCACTCCGACATGTTTTATGTCATTCCTAGGGTAAAAACCCCATTTTGGACTCATCCATACACTCGGATCTCTGATATGGATCACCGTTTAGGACTTATTACATTTATTTTGCATTTCGAGTGTGAACGCACTGAAAATTTAATTCCGGCCACTCTGGGGCTCGGAATCGCACGCCATCTGAAGGCGCTGCTCTGGAATATCATCAATAATATTTCAAAGTCTTTCACAGCAAAAACTGGGTTCTTACATAATCCCACCACATGAAGCTGACAGTTGAATAGAAAGACTTAGCTAATGAAATAACTTCTAAAATAGGTCAAATTTAGTGGGAAGTAGACATTATAAATATAGGGTTGGTAGAGTACCATGGTTTATTGGTAGAATCCTTCACATAGAATGATTCTATTGTAATTTAGGAAGAATGAATGTGGCTTTATAAATAGGCTAAGACGGTGAGGATACTTAGCCTTTAAAATGATGCAGATAAATCTAAAAAATAAACCACCAAATATTATGCCTATGTGAATGGAATAATTTAATTGGATACTACTAATAAAGAGAGACCCAAATTTTGGGTTCTCCCTACCTTAATAAATGAAAATAATTTTTTCTCAATCATTGCCCATTTCCTGACAGCTTGAAATCTTTTTATTTTTACCTAATAATAATATGAAAATCTAAAAAAATCATTATCTAAGCATCCTGAATCCACACGAACATTGATCATGGAATGGGAAATGTCAATTATAGTTTGTAATCATTTTAGATTGAAATATTACCTCCTATAAATGGATCGTTAATGGATATAGGAATATACATATCATCATAACACTAGAGTTTTTCTGTTTAGATATAGAAGATTCGATTCAATGTAATGAGATAAGGGTTTCAAATGAATCAAATAACAATTATCAGAAGTTGTGGAAGATATTTAAACCCTTGTCCAATAATCTCCCATGTAAGATAAATAAAAAAAATGATAACTAGAAATGAATAACTAATACATAATATATATATATATGTAAATATCACACAATATAATGATTTTGTTGTATTTTCTTCATTATTATATGGTTTGATAAAGATCACCAAGGGTAGAAAAATTACATCCCTTCTCCATAGTTTATCCACTGGTTGAAAAAAGTCATACATTTCATGTGTGAGATTATCCACCTTCAAGGATATGAAAAAATATCATGTGTAAAGAAGGTTAAAGAAGTGATCTTTGTGTATAATGGAGTTTTGGCCAAGAATAAATCACCACACACACCATAATCATCATATGGGAGTTTTATAAGCTACAAAGACTCTACTTGGGCTGTTTAATTCACTCATGAGTTATAGTGATTGAATAAATTATAAAACCATTTTTTAATCTTATAAATGGTTCTCCTCCCATGATTTATATCTCATATTAATCCATAATAAATTATATCCAATGTGGATGATTGATCAATGTCATTGAAGTGTTGAAATGATATACCCAAAATTCATATAAATTATAATATTCATGATAAAATATACATATTATATACATATATATTGTATATGTATATATTAGGTTTAAAATTATATCTATTTCAATCCACCACTTTCACTAAATATTAATAGAATTTTTGAAATTACATCATATATTTTATCATACAAAATAACTTTTGATTCCGTATCCAAAACACCTTTTATATTTTTTCCAAAAAACTTTTAGAAAGTTATCATTTACTTAACCTTATATAACATCATATTTAGTAACTCATGAAAACCCAGAGAAAATACATTTCTATTAACTCTAAAACAATTTTCAAGTATTTCTATGAGTCAAATTCAATCCCCATTTAGTCAACCACTATGTGTGACCCCAAATTACCTTATAGAATTGATAAAAAATATGAATCTCTATATTCCTAAAAGTAAGAAAGAAAAGGCCTCTAAAAATTGTAAATTATACTCTCAAAATAAATGGATTGGATGTGATCTTTATAAAACAAAAGTATCACTATACCTGTTACCACCAATCTGCATTATACACACACATGCATTGTCATATTTTCCCTCTTCTAAGAAATCTAGTGACCATGGGATGTTGATAATGTAAATCTCATATATCCAACTCATTCATTCTCAATTATCATAATATATATTATCCATGTTGATGAATACATCACATTTCATTCACCCTTTTGGATAAGTACATCATATTCCACTTATCTAAATAGAAAAGAGCATCATATATACAACATTGGTGTATCCTCACACTCCACAATGTATCTCAATAGAGGGACTAAATGACATAATTTTCATTTAATAAGAAAAATCACATATTTGTTAAGCTCCAACTTATGATATGATCAGCAACATACCCATCCAATATTCTATTAGCTAAGATATTTTCAAACTAGAAAAATTAAGTTAACAAATTATGAAGGTTCTTAGGCAAGGTATCTCACCAACCTCATATAGTGAGGACTCAAATATTATTCACATACCCCTATTATAACAAAGGAATTTGTATAACACTCTAGGTGGTATACATAGTCTGTCTTCAATCACACATAAAGAATCCTATTATTTTTTATTTTTACCTAATGAGAAAATTCTATATCTCTATATGAGAATACTTCTTAGGCCAACATTAAAATTTCATTATAACCTTTAATAATTCATGATGAACAACTTTTATTATTTTATAAATTTTATACAAAGAAAGGTTAATTATCATTTATCTTCTTGAAATTTATGTATATAAAAATTTATATAGCCAACATGAGATAATGATTAAATAGATATTAACTTATATATGATACATTTTAATACTATTATAAATATTTTAATAATATTTAATAATCCCAATATATACTCAAGTATATCATATCATTTATGAAAAACTTTAAGATCATCCTTATGTGTGCTACACTTTCTAGGGGTTTTTTAAATCCTTAAATCATATGTAATCCCTACCACATATCTATGTGTCCATTTAATAAAACCCTACCTATAAACTATTTTAGTGAGAAATATCTATGAAGTAATCTAGTTTGAATAACAGTGATACTTAGGAATCATATTTATAATTATACAAATCTTTAAATATATTAAAAATTCTTAACTTCACAAAATCAAATTTTAAGATGTTAACATCTATTTTCTACACATAACTTGTTCAAAGTATATCATCATAACCTAAAACCAAAAACCTTTTCCCCTAAAATAATGTAACTACTTACATTTTGGTTTACTGGTGTATATTAATATCTTTTAATATAAAGTGGAAATATATATAATATGTAAATTAAATGTAACTTTTACATTTCTCTTTATATCTATATACTATAATATTTTAGGATATTAAGTGTAATTTAGTTTGTAATTTTACTAGTTCAATCCTCCAAGAAAGCGTGATGTTCACTTATTCATGAAATATAAATATAACTCTTTACAATTTTCTTTTTCGTAATATATCCTAAACCATTTTGGATATTATGTGAAAAAAAATTATCTTAGAAAAGTTATTTTTAGAAAATAGTGATATTCATTTTCTAAAGGGTATCTAAATGTAACAATCTACATTTTTCTTTACCATAACATATTTTAAATTCTCTAGGATATTAAGTATAAATCACTGTAACTTTTGGTTGCTGTAATTAATTTATTTTTTGATTTTGAACTTCTCTAATTTCAAACATACTACCACTATCTTCTTCAATACAATATTCATTTTAGAATATCATTCTATGAAACAAAACAATTTTTTTTGTTATAAAATATCATGTATTTTCTTCTAGTGATAATATTAATAAATAAACTATTTTTACCATATATTATATTATATTTTGTGTGTTTGATATATTTTCTTAAAAATTAGACAATTCGTTAAAATACATCCCCAATGGGTGGGAATTACATTCCATCATATTTAAAAAAAATAGTTGGATAAACATTTTATCCTGGATAAAACCCTTTTCATCCATATTTTCTTCTCAAAACATGTTATAGAATCCTGATGAATTATAACCATATGTATGAAAATAATATTCTCATATTGTTCAAAATAATTATTTTTTAACTAAAATCATCACTTATCATATAATATAAATGAAAAGAAGATACACATCCTTTACCATAATTAATCTATGATTGATAAACTATTTTACATTTTTTTCTAATAACTATTTTTTTTAATAATTGAATGTAAAATGAAATCTCTATCAACTCTTCCTATGATTTTTAACTCTTTTATATCTAAAACAATTCTAATATATATATATATATATATATATATATAGTATCACATACCATTTATAATTGATGAATTAATTTCTATAATAGCCATACCTGACACATATATTCCATGGAGTTTCCTAAAATCATTTAGGTAGTCATAATAATCCCATCATATAGAACTATTCTTTCTCCTTCCTAATAACCCTATATTTAAATGTCTCAATAGGATACTTGAAGAAATAAAGTTTAAGGGTTTAACTAAAATTTTATTCTATTTTTTACATTTACCCACTTGTAATGTCTCTACAACACTTTAGATCATATACATAATATGTCTAGTTTATATGATTATATTACCAACACATTGATAATATTAAGTAAACTGTTTATGAATTTAGTAATATTTTCAAAACATTTTCATAAAATATAAATGAATTAATTCACTATCCAAATCAATAAATTTATAGTCTCCCTTGATTCATGTTATAGAATTTAAGAAATCATAAAATATGGGTAT
The DNA here is from genome assembly GCA_963277665.1 of Viscum album. NCBI lineage: Eukaryota > Viridiplantae > Streptophyta > Magnoliopsida > Santalales > Viscaceae > Viscum > Viscum album. The sequence continues at coordinate 1,375,420,268 of OY728128.1, forward strand.
TAAAACTTCTATCTCATTCTATTAAACAAAAATTCTTTAGTCACTTTTCTTAAGTGAAAAATGAGATAATACACATATTATGGAAATTTTATCCAATATTGAAGAATAAAAGTCACCAATATAGGAACTCAATTACTCTATTATTTAAAATAAACCTTCAAGCTCTAAACATTAATTAATTATCATCTTTTTACCTTTTTTCCATATTTAAATATATTTGAGAACATATAGTTGATATCAAATATTAGTCTGAATAATAAAATTGAATTCTGTAACCAATATAGATTTAAGGAAATATTTAGTCTCATCGAGTGATTTACATAATAAATCATATTGAATATCATTTGGAATACCCAATAATATTGAGTAAATGAGACTAAAATTTCTCAAATCATTGATGTAGCCAATAATATTGAGTATATGTGTGAAAAATAACATTCAATTGTTCATTATTCATCTAATTCTTTTGAAACATTAAATGAAACATTATATGATTTTATAAGGATCTATATTCAATTATTGAACAATTTGAAAACTTTTCCACTTAGGAATGTGTTTTTTTAACATATATAATTTTATTTAATAACTTTTATTTAATAAAAAATATTTATTAATAACATTTAATAATTAACCTATATTGGGAATAACATACATTAAACCTCTCTTTCAAATGACTAATCTAAAAAAAATTATGATGATGCTATCCACAATAGAATATTTTATCAGATGAGTGTCATGTTTTATAATGATTAAGTATGTGATTTTATCAAATAGTATCCCATTTAAATAAATAAAACTTTTAAAATTCATAATATATATTATTGTACAATGATACATAATTCACAAACAAAACTCTTTTCATGTAAATAATCCATGATTATTTAGGTAGGAAATCATCCCAGTCATAATATTTGTGAATCTTGTAAATTCAAGTAGCTAACTCTTTATCCAATCCATCATATGGTTAAAATAAACTCTATTCCTCTAGTATCCAAACCATTAGGGTTTTTTAACTAGTGTAACATAAATGAATCACCAATAATAAGATAACAAAGGACTATTGGGGGATACTTGTGTGGAGATCGAACTACCCAATGAATAATATAGAGTTACTTATGAGTTTCATTACATACATAAGATAATATAGGGGTAATCATGTTGAGATTGATAATTCTTATTTGTATAGTCGAGTTCTTGAGAAGTAATACATTGGAAGGAATATAACACTTGGTTTTTTAAGGGGATTTAATATCACCATATTATCTCATTTTCTTCTTTTTTTATGTATGTATATTTCTAGTGATTTGGTTTCAAATCCTATTCCCATCCACCAAACCAATATGTTCAAACCATATTGATGAGTAACTATTTACAAAACCAATAAGTTTGTGTTACACACCCAAAAATACAAATCAAGTATATTAACACATATCTGAATGCATCATATGAAAAAGTTACACAAACACTTCATTTAAAGGCATAGAGTTACATGGGATTGACAATCTACACATGAGTAATCCTGGAGCAATAGATATCTAGCCTCATTCACCTTTCTAAAGAAGGAATAATCCTCGAGGCTGGTAGGTGGCCCACCCCCAAGTCCCTCTACCCAGGGGTACATTACCAAAGAGATAATTAAATTTATAATAACTCTAAAACCTAATCTGAAAAAACTACTCCCAAAAACTAAATTCAGGCTAATAACTTAAATTAAAAACCTAGTTTAAGGCAAATGAAAATCTACATTCATTATGAAGTCATTCTTAATATAAAATTGCAAGGCCCTATTTATTATAAGAAATTCAACAATAAAATCAAAGCATATATCATTTATCACATAAAAAATTTATATTAGTGAAAGAATAATGTAATAATTTTTAAATAAATGAACAATTCAAATATTTATCCATCAGATAACTATTTTTTTCATAATTCATAATTAAAAGATAATAATAAAAATTTCAATATCTTATATTCATATTATGGAAATTTTATAATTTTGAATATAATATTTTTATATTAACTTTTCATATAAACTCTTTCATTTTATTTATTATATGACCTTTTATTTTTAATACATAATACTTTATGTATTATAAAATAATTTATAATAAAGTTTCTATTATTAAAACATTTTAAATAATTTAAATATCATACACTTAATATTATTTTAAACAATGATAAAATAAATCATTAAAATAATTTGAAGGGGATTCAATAATATCCTCAATAAGGAAATTTAATTTGAATAATATAAATTAATTAATTATAAAAAATAAAAATATTAAATATAATGATTTTATATTTTAGCCTTATTTTTTGCACATTATAAACACTTTATAAAATGATCTTATGAATTCTAAATGAACACTTTCTATTTTTAGATCATAATAGATTCTATATAAAATTTTAAATGATATTTTAAATATTAAAATTTTATATTTAAGATTTTTTTTATAAAAAATGTTTCATAAACATTAAATAATTAAATATAAACCCTTTATAATGAATTAATTAAAAAACATTTTATTAATTTATATTTATCCCCAAAATACCATTTATAATGTTTTATAAAAATTTTATAAACCATTTAAATCATTTTATATATTAAAAAAAAATTTAAATCAATTTTTTTATCCTTGCATAAAACCCATATTCTGTGTAAGGGTATACTACCACTACCCTCATATTAATAATCTATGTAAGGGTGGACTTCCATGACCTTTATATAGTGCATTATGTGTAAAGGTACACCTAATCTTACCTATACATAAATTCTCCTACATAATGGTATGTCATAGTTTACCTTTATGTGAACGCTTCACATAATGGTAAGAATCTATATACATTTACACAAACCTTTAAACCACTAAATTACATTTATATAAATATAAAATCCCTCACTACATTAAGTTATTTTATAATATCCCTTTCCAAAGATTTAATAATGTTTCACAACCTTTACAAAATAATATTTACACTAATTTAGGAATTTATTTCACACCTTTATATCACCATTCATATAGGCTACATCGAGGTAGACATGAGATCAAATTAAGTTAATTTACATAGACCCTTTTAAAAGTCTTTGAAACACAATGCTACCTTTATGTAATCAATCTCTATAAATGTAAGAGACCGACTACCATTACACGACCTCGCATATATAGGTATCAACTTGTTTATCTTTACTTGTGCTCCCAAATATATGTAAAATTTTGGTTACCATTACATAGATCAGCTATGAAAAGGCAAACCATTTTTAAAATATGAAAGTATAGAATTTAGAATGATACTAAAATTTTCTTGTTTTCTAATTATCTATAAATTATTCAATAAATTTAACACATGGGACAAAATTTATCCAATTATAGGGTTTCAAATTAATATAATAATGATTATCAAAAGTTTCAAAAGTGATTTAAACCCTTGTTTGAGGATCTCCCATTTAAGATAAATGAACAATGTGATAATCAGAAATGAAAAAATACCACACACACACACACACATATAAATATATGTGCATACCATACACCATAGAGTATATATTACATATTCACCATCATCATGTAGTTTGATAAATATCACCAAGGAAATATGAAGGACATCCCCTCACTGTAGTGTATCCACAGTTAGAGTAGAACCACACATCACATGTGTGGGATTCTCAATCCTCAATGATATGCTATAATGACATGCATAAATGAGGTATAAGAATATATATTTTCATTGAAATGAGTTTTCTATAATCATAAACTACCACACACACCACTTCCATTGTGTGGAAATTTTATAATCCATAAGTATTCCCCTTGGTCTGTTGCATTAATTAATGCATTATAACACATGAATAAATGTTACTGTTGGTGAATTAATCATATGAATGCTTCTCTGACCTTGAATAAGATATTATATAATTCCATAATAAATTATATCAAACATTTTTTTGGTCAAATTTATGTACAACATAAAATGATATACCCTTAGTGCATGAAAATTATAATTTCTATGCAAAAAATATACAGTGTATATGTATATATCATATACATATACAAGACTTTTGGGAATATATCCTTCATTGAAGATAAAAATGTTGAATTTGGATAATGTATTCCAAATATAATGGGGTTTAAAACACCTATAAGTTACTTTTTTATGCATTTCACATGGTTCATTTGAATTGGAATGTCAGAAGAATGCTGTAAAATTTCCCTAGGTTAAGAGACATAGTGCAAAAAATATGATTTTTTTATTATATGGTGGATTCTAACAAGATTTTTTTATTTTTATTTATTTACCTAATTTTTATCTAAGCATAATATGGGAGAGACTTGGAAATTTAGAACTTTTCTTTTACTTATGCTGAACCCTATTGGGTTTCAGCCTAATAAAATTTATGCATCTTAATATTTTAGGTTCTCAATTTTTTCTAGATCACGAGAGTTGAATGCCAACTGAGTGGAATTTTGAAGTTTTACCCAACTTTACCTTTTTGGGTTTAAACATGGTGATTTCTATAAAAATTAACTTGTGAAATTTTAGGTCTAAACGTTTGACCATCACGGTTGATGTTTATAGTTAGACAACTAGGACCATATATCACTAAAATTTAAGGTCATGTAGATTTGAAAAAAATGAATAGTTAACATAGAAATATGATTAGGATAAAAAACATAATGGATAAAGATCCCATTTTAGTATATATTGAAATATTCAGGGTATGATTCATGTATTTTATGGTTATAGTTTTTAGACCAGAGGTCGATAATATTTTAGTTTGAATAACTTTGATCAAATGTGTGGAAAAGTATACAAAATAATGAAAATGAATAAATTAGTATGGATTCAGTTTGATGTCATCATAAACTATCATATGAAAAGGGGCATTTAGTTTATGGACATGAATCTAGGACCATTTCATTGTATGATTTAAGGTCATCTTTTGATGACTATTCATGGGTTTATGGAGCAAGATGTAAAATATATGCTTGAAGATGAGAATAATTTACAAGTGCGTAACATAAATGATACTAAATAAACATGAATAGTAGGGTAATGGGTTGTGTAGATAATAATATACGAACTTTGAATCTAGGGTGATGATATGATACACTTGTATTAGGGATGAATGATAACTACATTCAAATGATGGGTTTTGCAGTAATGATGTTAGGGAGTATAATGATTAGAGGATATTACCCTTATCACCCAAGTTCCTTTGGTTGACTATCCAATTTTTTGGGAAAATTTATAGAGTCATATTAGGGGAGCCTGTATGCCAAGTTAATCATATGTATTATTTGGATCGAAATATTATCATTACTGATAGCCATGGATTTTTTTTTGGAATGAAAAAATTATAATGTGAATTAGTTTTATGGAAGAATGGAATATTCAAGAAGTATTATGGAACCCTAAAGGCTAAACCCACCATGTGTAGAACACACTATCATGTAAAGGAGAGTAAATTTAATTGCACTAATTTTTTCCTAGGTTAGTGGGTCTAATGATAATGACTCATCTTTTTCAAGGATCATAGAGTTGATCCAACAAGATTTATGACTTTTTTATTCATTATCTATTTTTTTCCAAAGAACTAAAAGTGGAGTCTTAGTGAGAAGACACCTGAAATATCCTCAGACCCCCTTAATGGGTTTTCATACGTATCATTTTTATTTATTTTTCACCTTTAGTTTAGAGTATTATGGTTTGGACCAATGATTAATAGAGTTTAAGGTTATAAATTTTTAAAAAATAAGTAACATGTTTAAGAATGTATATCTTTGACTAGCAATCAAGACAGTTTATACAACAAGAATGAAGAAAACCCTAATTTTACTGATATTCACATTATTGAAAAAAATTTATTGGAGTGTGGTTTAGATAATTAAAGGACATAATGTGTGGTCCAACAGGTTATGGTAGTCAACATAGAAAGGGCTAAGAGAAACCCAACGTGAATGAAAGCCCAAAACCAGTACCGACCATCTTAAAGAGGGTTAATATAGTTAAATTTCATAATGCATGTACCAAAAGGGGAACACTTTTTACCAATCATGGGAAAGTCAAACTATGAATTAGAAATATTTATACTATCAAAGACAACTTCCAGGTAGTGCACACCACTTATGGTCATGATATATAGACCAAAAGGGAAAGTCTACCACAACAACCCAATTGGGGTTTTAGGTCCAAGAACACTCTAACACCATTTGAATAGAGTATGATGATGTTGTAAACTATTAAATGATGTTCTTATATCAATATTTATGGCATGGGATAGATATATAAGGAATTATCACTTGACATATTTGAATAACGGGTTTTGATGTAATTTTTTTGGTGAATAAAAATATTAGAGGACCTTTTTCATAGAAAGGAAACATGTCTATGGTTAGAAGGACATATTGGGGACTAATATACATGATATAAATTGGACATATATAAATATCCAAGTATGTGGATCCTTTGAAACCAAATTAAATAATCACCAATAGTTGTGAAAGATTTTTGGTGACCCATGACACTTCAGAAACAAAGTGTGATTTATGGGAAGGAATTCTTAGAAAAAGTGGTGGAGGAATCCTGGAACTCTATTGACAATGGTTATCCAGGTGCTATTATTTAGAAATTATGAAAAATTAAGGGGTGTTGATCTGAAGCTGTATCTATAATATGTGGTGTATATTTCATTGTATATCATGAAATAGTAAGAATCAATCTATATGCAACACTAAATTATTCAATTCACTTCAAAAATATTTATCTTGTGGAAATAAAAATTGCCTTATTTTTTTAGTGGGTTATCTGATGAAAATACAATGTTGGTGGGGTGCTCATCCAGAGAAAATATTGGGTAAATTTTCATATCACCACAGGGTTATGAATATAGGACCAAAATCTTCTGATATCCTGGGATGATTTGACTCTCATTCAAGGAAATGTTTTTATGCAACACAAACTACTCTAAATAATTTAATGGCCATGCAGTATAAAATATATATTGTTTAATTTAATTTCTTGATATGAATTCCCAAATTTCATTAAGCTTAACATTATCTGACAAGGACTTTTACCGCGCAATTTGATATCATTAAAAAAAGATGCATATATAAGGAACTTCCTGCAGATCTGATATGTGATAATGTTAGAAAATACTCATATCAATGTTGGACTTTTAAGGGATTGAAATCAATATAAAACAACTAGAGGGGGGTATTTTACCTTGAAATAAAGTTTATGGAGACAATCCATATACATGCATCCTTTTATTTATCTATATTGTGCACAAAAGATGATAACATGACATAAAAGGTTAAACAAGGAACAAAAATTCCTAGAAAAATACTAGGACACATTCAAGATTGATTTGAAGTTGTGGCTAGTCCTAAGATTAAGGATATATGTATAATTTTATATCTTTCAAGGGTAAGGATCAAGATTCATGTATTTATTATAAATTATTTACACATATCTAGCCCATATGCAAAGGAAAATGGATTTGTGGTCTTATTTTTTAATTTAAGGGTTATATGAAACAAGACGTGAATAGAGAGAGGTTTGATCTCTAGGATAAATATTGATGGGGTTTTTAGATGATCCTTTTAGCATAGACCCATGACATTGAATGATCCTATATAGATCTAATTCAAATGTGGGATAGGGGAATTTTTGTTAACAGGATTTGTGGATGGGCCTAGGATAATAGACCCGTTTTTTCCCCATATATCTTGATAATATATTAACCAAGACACACAATGTTCTTATGAAACCTACACAAAGATAAAACTTATATAAATGTATGGATTATTAGGCCTCATCCCATCAAAATATTGATGTGGATTGGGAAACTCAAATAGTAAGGGTGAAATGGAGCATTCTTTCTCATTAGGATTTGTAATTAGGACTAGGATAAAGGATCCATGCATCAAAAAATATAAAATACTTGTAATTAATCCACATTTAGTAATTAATTTTGGAATTCCATTTAAACATGGATCAATGCACTGAAAAATTACTTAAATGAATATGGATCCCTTGTAAGAGAAGGATATTGAACTGAAAAACTACCTTATTTGATTTGAGATTCGTTTATAGTGGATCTTATGATATGCAGTTTCACATCATGAAACCATGAATATTTACCCTACCAATAGATACATAATATTTTGATCAAACTAATATGAGTGTCCCACCAAGGCTTCTAAACTCACATGAGTCATTCTTAATGTGATAAATAGGAGTTAAGTGAGAGTCTTTTCTGATTTCACTTAAGTGAATGTTAATTAGAAATAGGGGCCATGATATCCTAATGTTTTTTTAGAGAATCAACCTATGTTAGACACCGTTAAATGGATCTAGATCTTATGTAGTGATATTGGGAAACATAATTAGGAAACTCTTAGAATTTTAATCCCATTCAATGTTGACCATATGTCATGAATTTTAATTTCATGTGATGAGGACTCAAGATAAGTGCAGTTTATGGTCACACAATGAGGACTATTATTGGAGTTCTCTATTATGATCTAGATCATGTAAAAAATGATGCATCTTCATCTTAATAATGAACAATTTTAGGAAAAATTGACATGAATAAATGGGTTTAAACATTTTAATGAAGTTGGTGTTTAATTGTAATCTATAGATAAGACTAGGATAAGAGATCTTGGAGTCACTATATGTCTTGTGGGATCTATAATAAAACTAAACATAGCTTCTATTTAATAGGGGACATTTTCTATCCTATATTATGAAAAAAATGATGTATAGGTTTTTTTAACACAAATATAACCATTGAATCCCCAAGTTAATGGAGAAATAACCCCTATGTAGATCATGCTTTTTCATAAGGGAGAAGAAGTTTTAGCATGGAATCATTAATGAAGAATTTTATAATAAAGGTTTTTATGTTGATCTGACATATATATTGAATAAGAGTAATTTTTATCAATCCATACCTAGTTATTTTGTTTCCACTTCTACAAATAATGGATTCATGTGTAATGAAAGAAAATTGGGATTCACCTTAGCGAAGTTCCAAACACCAAGGTAGAGGAGGGAATCTCCTTTATTAATTTTTTTTGGGCCTAGGTTAAGATATCTGGGAGTCACTATGTATCCTAATGTAATAGTAATCCATCAACATGTATTTATTGAATAAAAATTCCCTGTATAGATTTTTCTCACATACAGTAGAGAGGGGAATTTAATTTAATTTCATTTTTTTGAATTTTTATGAGCTTAGGATAAGGGATCCAAACATCACTATATATCCTATGAAGATAGGAATCAATCCACACTTAGTTATTATATGTTGATTCCTCTATATTGTTTATGCTCAAGTTTAAAGGGAATTGGTTTTCTGAATAAATTTATGTCTTGGATTAAGATGAAATTCAATTTTCATAGAATATAATGTAAGGATATGAATTAATTCAAAAATAATTCTTGACTAGATCTTTATATAGATCGAGCTCATGTATATGAGTAAAGGGATTTGATTTGGTGTATGGTAAGGGGAGGAATGGAAAATATACCAAGGATTTCTATATAGATCAAAATCTCATATATAGGGAATGAGGGCATACAAAGCATGAAACTCCGAGTAGTTTATCATCATATAAGATGAAATTGGGGGGATTCAGATTTGGTTTATAATTATTTGGATAATATGTGTTGTATTTTAAATTCATGCAAGGAGGAACTCCACTATAAAACTTAACATCATGTAGTGGGGACATTAACTACATGGTTTTAATGTGATTTGATGAGAACCCATTATATACAGTTTAAATTCATGAAAATGAACTAGGGATGATGATGTATAAGTTCATGTGATATGAGCCAGAGTGTCATATAGTTTGAGGTCATATAGTATGGACTAGGATGTCATATAGTTTACGGTCATAAGATATGGATTATAGTGTCATAATGTTTAAGGTTATGTGATATGGACCTGGGTGTAATATAGTTTTAACATTAGGTGGTTAAGACATTGTCATGAAGTTTAAAATCTTGTGACTATGATTATCATGTTGTATTTCATATCATGACAAGGACATGATGATATATAGTTTAAATCCTTATAGTTATACTTTGTGAACTAACATTAAATTATAAAAACGATTTCTTGAAAAATACTTCTTCACGAAGGATGTGAATCCTTCTATATCCATTGTGATTATTTAATAGGATCAATTAAACTATGCATTATGTATAACATAAGGACCCTCTCATTTTGGTTCCATATTTGGAGGCTTCTTCCTTGGTATTATTAGAGTTTTTAGGGACAACACCAATTTATTATACAAAAATAAATAGAATAATACCTCATTGTTGAAGGTGAAATATATCCAATTCTGGTGGATTTCGAGACTATACAATGTGTTCAACCTTTTCTCATTAAGCCTCTAAAGTTTATAGAGTCTATTTTTTGAGTTTTCATCCATAGTGATCTGGTTGTGGATTAAAATTCAAAGAGAAGGAAACTAAACCCAGATGGGTAAAACTACTTATGTCAAGTACACAAGTGAATATGGGGTTTCTTATGTACCTATTTGGGTTATGGTGAAATAATACCACATTGAATGAATCTATTTTTCTTGAAATTACCTTTTATATCTATCCACTATATTTTGGATAATGATAGATATGGTTTTGTTAAAAAATAATATTTGTTACTATGTCACAATTTTATGTCTTTAGGAATGGTTTTAATGGATGTTGTACACCAAACATAGTCATTTTAACTTACAAGTGTGGAAATTGGCACTATTATATAACATTATAGTGTGAGGTACACAAAAACTAATTATGAAATTAGAACTCATGAAGTTAATGATAGAATTTATACCAAATTTTTTTGGGGAGCAACCTCTTCCCATCAATAGAAAAAGTTAGTGGCTATAAGAATAGTCTTCAACTCCTTAGATATAGCCAGGGGATATAGACCTATGAAATATATTCCCCCATAAAGAAAATGGATAGGATTATCTAGTGGTGTCTATAAATTTTAGAGGATAGTGGATGAAATTGGCATACACCTGGAAATAATGAAACCATCTAGTGAACTCTAGGAAGTAATGGATCATTATGGTCTATAAGTTACCAAGTATTCTAATTTTAAAATAATGATTGACCACTCACTGGTGATCACTACAAGATCCAAAAATGAACTCTTTCATTATAGAAGGTATATCCATCCCCATGATGCATCTGAGGAAAATTCCATCAAATCATTATATATAATGGTTCTTCTATGATTCAAGAAGACTATAGAGGGTGAAGTTTTCTGCTTGATGATGATTATCCTCTTTTCCGGTGTGATTGAATGTAAGGAATTCTTCCTAAAAAAAGTCCACAATTGGGGATATTCATTCATTGGTGCTATCAGTTAATAAGGATATAGAATCATCCTAAACTGACTACGTGTTGATCTCATTGATCACCTCTATATTGTTTTTGAAAAATAGGGAGTCCATCCTATAGTGTGAAAAATGAATGATAATCTTATCTAGGTCGAGGTCTCCCAGGGAGTTAGTATGAACATTTCATGATCACAGGACATGAGTGAGAGTCGATTTAGAGGGGTACTCTACCATCATCTATCAAACATAATCATGTTGAGGGATTAGATATTCCATATTGATGGTATATTTTCCATTAATCTTCCTAGTAACTAGTTCAAAATCACCTTCGATATTAATGTGAGATACTTTTATCTATAGATACAGCTCAAAATAAGAGATGATATATTAATATTCTACCTCACTATTAGTGAATCCATTTAACAATAGAAATGAATATGAACAGACAACCTTGGATGAAAAAATAAGCACAATCCCTAAAATAACTTCATTATCTTTCAGGTTCTCTATTCACATGCCAATTATAATTAAAGAAGCATCATAATAGTATATCACACAAGCATAGCCTATGTACTTTACAAAGAATACATCCTCATTTGGGGGATCTATATTCAATAGCCCACTCTCTAGAGTCAGGTGATCCATGGGAAAGTTTGATAAAACCTACTACTCAACTACCTTTTGAGGCATGAACCGGATGCTAAAATATTGTATTATGACTATCCACCATGATAAATTATAGGTTCTAATTAGGTGGATGAGGATATATTTGAGTGGGTATACACAAGTGACCAAATATATCATATGATGTTATAGATAACTTATTATATTTTTCACTATAAAGTTCAATTATAAATATTTAATATCAATATTGAAATACCAAGTATCATTGTATGTTCGATAGGAAAAGATGCGATGATCAATCATGTAATGATTGCAAGATGGTGTGATGGTTTGATTGTGGGGGTTTGATGTCTATACAATCATTCACATCAGATTCACCATTCATGATTATCTTTCATAGAAAATCCCAATGGTTCTCATATCCATAACTGGGTAAGAACATGCTTTCCAAAGGAAGGTAGTCAATTGGGGCTTCAGACACAATGGCACCTAGGAAATCACATTGGTCAAGATGATATGAGTTCGGGATCATCACACACTTTGGGGGTGAATCATTTCCTACTATGAGAATCTCTCATAGATTTAAGATATGTTTAATAATCTCTTTCTAATCCCAGTACATGACCATTTACACTAAAAAACAATCAAGTATAGAATCATTACATGTATAAATTAGGGCCTATTAATGAATCCATTTATATGTATCTAAATTTCTTCATACATTTCCCCTTAATGGGTACCTTATCATGTATTGAATCCATATAACTAAACATTCTGGGGATTGTTTTCATCTAGGCAGATGGTTAATATTCAGAGGATGGGATTGACCCTTTATGAGGCAGCCTACATATCCTATTTATAATAGGAATAAAAAAACTCATAGTTTGTTGACTCATGCAGTTTAAAATCATGAAAAATATATAAATATGAGGTCACTTAGAGATTGTGAATAGATCTTGAGCCTCAAAGAAGTATCCTATGTATCCTAGTTATAACAAGAATAAGATTCATCATAGTTCATCCACATCCTTGGGGATTATCCTGAGATGGATTCCCTTGCATTGGGTTAGTCAAATCATTCTAATGATTAGGGACTATGCACTAAGGTTTCCCCTTATGGTGGAGATTCATGATGTGAATGATATGACCATTGCAAATCCCTAAGACCATATGTGCCATGTTCAGTGTGAGAAACAAAAGATAGAAAGTAATCAGTATCAATGCATATGATGGAGGACTTATGTATAAGGAAATATCTTTAGATTTTTAATATGGAGATCAGGCCTTAGGAATGAATACTACAAATCTTGGTTATGGAAGGAATTAGAGTTATTGTAGTTCAGTTGGTTTCTGAATCTGTTAATGGATGAGGAATAATGATCTACCCATGGGACTGATTGGATCCTGATGGTTGGAATGTCAGAGATATGGGGGGACTTACACCGAGGTGGATTCCCATTAAAGATTAGGCCTCAATGAGGAATCCTACATAACCTCAACAAAATAATAATTAGAGTTCTCATAGATAAATTTGATCAGGTCATACACTCTAGGGTTTCCATTATAGATCCACTGGACATGGTTATCATGTCCTAGGACATATGCTTGACACAGCTTGATCATCTATTTGAAATATCTAATTATCTACATGTAATATATGAGGATATCTAGGAATGTCTTGGTTTCTTAGAGTACATACCTGAAGGCAATCGAATGATTCATTTGACTTGTATGGATGATGTTTCATGATAAAGGTTGGAATTTCTAAAGGGTGTTGTATGATCTAGTTGACTTATCTAGAGGAAATTACATGATAAAGGATAGCGAGTATGAAGGGTGTTGTTTGATCTGGATGACTTTTCCAGAGGAAATCATATGATCAAGGCTATAAAGTCCTTGTGGAATTGTGAGAATAGGTTTAAACATCCTTCTGTCATCACAAGATCTCTATAAAATTTCATGTTTTCACCACATGATTTGGGGTAACATGTATGGAGGCCATCACAAGGTTTGGAAGGCAATCCCAGAGAACTTTGCGAGACATGGGTGGCATTTATGAAGGGTTTTTCATGACTTTATTAACATGTCTAAGGGATATCGCATGATCTACATAGTATATCAAGGGTGTGTCACATGATTTGGATGGTATGTCCTAGTGCTAACACATGATCCAGGTTGATTTATGAGAAGTGCATGAGGGTCGGAAAATCTATATTCACATAAGTATATCATATTTGTATAGTCTTTTATTCCAACCTTTATTTCATACATGCCTTGATTTTATCCAATATTATCTTATTTCAGGTCTCGTGTAACCCATCTTTTATACAGTTTTTCCTTCTCATAATCTGGATGACACACTAGAATTCCTTTATGTGAACTATAAAGTGATCATGTGCTGTTTTTATGCATGTCGCATGACACATTAGGTTGTTACTCAGATTTTACCTAGTGGAATACCTTTACGATCACATTACTGGTCACTCTAAGAAGTCTACTCCTACTCTCCCATGCATGATAGATCATGGATAAATTATTTTTTATGATGAGGGGTGGGATTTATAGGAACCTTCATCCTAGTTATACTCTTCCTTTAATGAAATATGTCTCATAGATGTTGATTTTATTCATTGGATGGTTTTGGTGTCACATACTTCACATGATCTTGTCATGGGTCACCCATTGTGCCTCTTGATATTCAGATACTGTGATAATGTTCTACCTTTTCTATTTTTATTAGACCTAATCTGATCAAATGGATTTCTTCTGACTATATGGAAATTTCAAGGAGCTTACATAAGGTTAAGATAACATGTTTAGGGGATTTTGTGAGATTAGGATTCCTATGAAAAAGTTCTCATGTGATTAAAGATTAATTTTATGGGGTCCTCCAAGAGATAAAGGAAGCTTGTCAAGAGAGATTTTGTAGGATCATGTTGACATGTTGAGGGGTATCTCAAGATCATATTGTATTGTCAGGGGAGCCTTCACAATATTTGGATGTCATGTCTAAGGGATTTTGTGAGACCATAATGAATTTTCAAGAGGTACATTCCTGATCAATGGTTATTTACCAAGACATACCCCTCCTCACATTAATATCAACATATCATTACTCTAAAGGAATCTTATTCCTTTTCCCACTTTTATTTCCTTATTTATTCTGTAAAGACTAGGGATCTCACAAAGTTGTGTGAGAATTTTTGAATAAAATCAATCTTCTTTACTGTAATGCGTCATGTGACTAGTAATGGGTCTTGTGTCCATGAATTATCACTTCCATGTAAAACCCTTCTATTTTTTTATGGATCCAAAGGGGTAGTGCAGAATCAAATGGGAGTGTCCGAAACCCTTCACATTATGAAGGTGACATGTCAAAAGAATCTTTCAAAACATGGTGGATATGTATCTATGGATTCACAAGGTCTTTTGGATTTTATGACTATATCACATGAATAAAAAAGACCTTGTTATGTATAAACCTTCTACATATTCTTACCCTTTATTTTACAAGGGTTTTGGATGACTGTTAAGCCCCTGATGGGTGAAAAGTTTGGAGAATCGTAGGAACTCATATTCCAACCTCCACATGATTATAAAGTCATTTGAATGACTTCAAATGAATAGAGATATTTTTAAAGGGTCTCTTCATGATCTCAAGAAGGTCTTTTGATGTGCAAGAACCATACACTTGACCTTAAGAAGTTCATGTGATCACATGTCCTTTTGAAGATTACATGATCCATATGTTCTTTCCACCTTCTATTATTTTTCTTTATGGAGGAAATAATACCCATGATTTGGGTATTTATTCCATTTTATATTTTTCAATTCTCATTTTAAGGGTGCCAACAATTCCCCCCACTAAGGCATGACATACATAGTGATAAGGGATTGATTCTAAGGAAAGTAAATTCCATCCTATGTATTTGGGGATGCCTCCAATCAGTGTCTTCAACAATGTACGATATTCCAAGTGACCATTGGTATTCGTTGGAGTGCCCTATAAATAAGGGAATGGAGGGTGGGTCATTCTCTAGATACTCCAAACTTCTAGAGCTATTGTGATTTACTTCCATAATGTGAGAATTTTGTAAGACCTTCCACAAGATATAATCATGAGACCTTTCTGTAAGACTTCTTTGAAAGAACCATTTCATGATATATGCTTTGTACAAACACTTTCTTGATCCAATAATGATTTAATTCTCAGTATTTTCTTGATTTTTTTCCTACATCCTTGGGAATCATGGCCATCTTATAGATTCATAGGATCTTCTAGTCCAGTTACATGATCATTCGAACATTATGTGATTCGTGTAACCATGTCATGGTCATGTTATCACAAGTCTTATGATGGTTCAGTCAGTTGAAATATGTCTTGTGGGTTATGCAGTCCATGAGATCTTCATGGGTTATATAGTTTTTTAGACTATCATTAGGTCATGCAATCACAAATCCCCTTATGGTTCATTCATTTTTCATGTTTCTGTTGGGATCATACCCCTCTTTTGACGAGATTTTGTTTTCATTTGTCTAAAATACTCTACTTAATTTTATTCATATGGATTTCATCTCCCATCATAGTTCCAAAAAATATTTAAAGAAATAGGATAAAGTAGTGATGGATCATTTTAATTATATCATAGAATGTGTGGATTCTATCTACCATTGTGTTCTTGATTCATCATAGATTAATTTGATGAGATTGATGGGAGTGAGCCTTGGGTAATATATCCTATCATAATTCTTACCACATCATAGGTTTGGTCTTACCGATGACACTTCCATTCATTCACTACAGTCATCAATCATACCCCCCACTTGGATTCTAAAATTCCATAACACCTTTCAAGAGAACATCTCCTAGATATGTTGTTTTATTACTGAGGGGGACTGAACAGATGGGCACATATTGATTTTTATATACACATAAATTTTTGGAAATCACCATGAACCTGATTCAGATATCCTTATATATCATTCAAAAATGAGAATGTCTACCACCAGTAAAAGGTTTCGGTAGTTTCCCAACTGGTACATTTGATCAGTGGGCAGTTTTAGAATGGATTGGGGATGACCATTCTAGGTGTAGTATATCACTTTTGAGTTTTCCATGGAGCTAAGTCAGATTGAGATGATGAGGTATTCGAGATCTTGAAAAACTTTTCCTAATGTAATAAATTCTTGACATCAGACTTTTTCAGTCACTAGAGTCTAGAAAAAAAAACACATTCCAACTTATGCATGGAGAGGTGGGTATTTGTCTCTAAGATGTTTAGGAGATCTATGGAACACCCATATTGGGAGGGATGTATGCTGAGTTTTCCATCCATCGCCTATATGGGATGATGTGTAGAGGACCCCTCCACTTACTTGATAGTTGATCAGGTTAGCCTAAAATTCCATATAAATAACCCGTTTCCTGGAGAATATTTCCCATTAAAGCAATGGTAGAAATACTTTACCTGTTAGTTAGGTCTAATCCAAAATCCAAGAAGCTAAATGTTTTCCCTACTAAGGACTCATGTAGTGTTGAGGGTTCCTAATGGCCCACATTTTATGATGGTAATTTTACTAGCTGGGGATGGTAGGTTATCCCCTATGTTGACTGGACCATACATCTAGCTAGTTTCCTTACTATGTACCTAAGTGGGAACTTACTCCCTAAAAAGGAAAAGGGTGGAGTTATGGTCTCTAATTTTATTATGGAAACCTATATGGAGGGAGGTAATCATGTCGGGATAGACATCCATATGTTGGTCAAGCTTTATCACATCTTGTATCATATTTATAGAGGAAGAGGCCCATATAGAATATTCAACCCCTTTTACATGTTATGAGGTTGCTTGGAGGCTTATTTAAAATGCTATGAGTAACCAAGAATCCATAATATTCACAATTTCTATTTCAAACCATTCTTGTAGTGCATCATTAGGGTAAGTCCTGTTTCACTAAAGGATTGGGAGGTCAAGGCCTTCATGGGCCTCTATGACCGATTCTCCATCAAACTATATGGTCTAGTGCCCATTGGTAGTATGGTTGATAAGGGTGGGTCATGCCTTGAGGATCAGGCCTATATATTTTCACTTCATGAGGGCGTCCTCTCTTCCCACATTGGTGGGAGTCTCATCAATTAATGATATGCACCTTGTCAGTTTAGTCTTTAATTATGGTATATTTAGTAGAGACGTTCTCATCCTATTCATGTTCTCTATGAGAATCATCTGATTATGGATCACTAGTTTTTACATATGTTTACTAGGGAGGATACTATAGCCAAGATAGACCTCCCTCCCTACGATGTAGAGATTGGTTAGTCCTAAAATTATGCTGATATTTCTCATATCAAAATGGGAACTTATCCACATTGTTATGTGAGGCTACCCAATTTCCACCAAACTTTGAATCCAATCCAAGGCCCAAAAAATAGTTGGTTCAGAGAGGAACAACTACCCCAAAATCACCTCATAAGGAAGTGAGTATTTTCTATTACTCTCATTTCTAATAGAAGTAAAAACCAAAATGACCGTAGTGGGTGTGGTGATGGTGAGTGAAGTTAAACTGAAGTTATTATTTCATATCAAAGTTCAATAGTGGATGAATTTTAGAATGATGAGCTCAGAGTCTGAGTTCTATGCCATAATATTCCCAGAATAATTAGCTTTGTAAGTTTTTTCTCACATTACTTATCCTCAGGGAATTAATTTCAAATACTGACCTATAAAGGTCACAAATTTCCTCTAAGACTTTGATGTAAGGTTGGAAAGAATCAAGGGATGGGTTTTCTATTTTCCTTTAGTTCAGAAAATAGTGGTTCAGAGCACGCTGGAGGTTACCATTGACAAATAGAGAAATCCCATTTTTGAGGTAGTGGTAAGGCTAGTATTGATTCTATGTTCAAATTGACATGTTGTTTCTACAACCACACTGACATACTTTGTGTTTTTTTTTGAAATAGAAAGAAGCTATAGAAGAATGTCCACTTCTTCCATTCCCTACATATCCACCCTAGTGCACAGATATGGGAGCTAGATTTAATAGGGAATGGGGAACCAATGATAAGGGATCCCTAGGACAACTGGCTCTGATGAGGGCGAAGAATTTCATTGCTTGAGTGGTACCCTTAGTATCATCACCTTTTGGGGGAATTCCCTAACACTATCAGCATCGATACCTTTTGTAGATCCTACCCTAGAGGGGAATGGGAAAATTAAGTGCTCTGAATTTTTAGATCCCTGTCCCCCCTAATCCTCAAGTGAGCGTGGATTTCAATCCATCCTGGTTTTGGGCTATTCTAATAACACATCATGATTTTTCAAAAATCTACAGGTCCCCATTGAGCCTACTTGGAGGAGAATTTATCTACACTTGAGGATGTGGGTGAGAATTCTATTTCTTTAGCAAAACCTTTTCAATCGGGACTAGCCCATTAAGAAGAAGTGATGGATAATGTGTATACCTAAGTAGCCCAATTAAATGTTGCATATATTCCAAAAGTAATTCCATTCGATTTGGTATAGGAAAATGAGCTTTTGGAAGAGACTGATAAAGGTTTCTATTCTAATGATAAGTTATCCTTTATGAAGGTGAATTTTGAAGAAGGCGAACACTTATTTTATAACAATACACATTTTCAACTTTTTTCATGATGCTTAACATATACTTTGTTCTTGTATCCCTTAATGATGGAGAAAAAATCATGGAATCATAAAAATCATGGGAGGTGACACTAAGCCACTAAATGATTGATGGTGTTGCCTCTTTACTAGAGGATGGGGCCAGGGAATCATATATCACTAGTGATGAAAGAAAGAAAGGTATGTTTCTAACATCAGTTATATCCATTGCTTACATAGTGATATTAGGTAATTTATCCTCTGACTGATAAAACCTTATGCCCCATATCATCTTGCCTTTCCCCTAGATCCTGTAGGATTAAGTCCCTTCTTCCTTAGGAATTCATTCATCTAATTCAACCAATGTAGAGGACATCTCCCTTCATACTTCATCGAAGATAGTGAGCATGAATCCCTCACTTAATAACTTAGTTTCAGAATATGTTCCTATTACCATGATGGTCTTGGGTCAAGGTTTAGATTCGATATCACATTTCAAGCTAATGAGGCTGCAAGTATGGAGGGAGATTTATACTTTTATTTTGAAGTCCACTTTGTAAGTTCTGAAAGACCATCTTGGACACCTTCGATTCATGTTTACCACCCTTAGTTAAGAGGGTTTTGAATACCCCAACCTCATGCTCAGGTGAAGAAGGTGATCTCTTTGAGGGAGAAAAATACAATCCTTGAATTAATGGTAGTTACAACTAATACTTTATTTTCTGTAAATAAATATTGGGAATAGTTCTTAAATGAATATTCACGGTGTGCTGTGGAGGAAATAACTCACTAGGATATGGCTAGAACTAGGAAGGTATAAATTTATTGTATCCATTCTGAAATTAGGTGTATTCAAGAAGAGATATCCTAGTTTCATCATGTACTTTATATATCTACGAAAACTAAACTGGAGAAACATGGGATCTTTGAAATTGTAGAGAAGGATAGGGTTGACACTATTACTAGGGTGGATGAGTTTCAATAGATTTTGGAGGAAAAAAATTAATATATCAATCCACTATGCTAATCCATTACTTCCCTAGAGTAGGGGATTGTAAAGATCAAGGACTCCTCTGATAGCATGCTATGACGAGCTTGTAATTTCTCAAATTTTCATTTTATTCTTTATTCATAGGACATAATATGATATGTGGAGTGATATTAATGAACATATATCTTGAACATTATATATTATTGTTAAATTTTCTTCCATTAATTATGTGCATGATATTTTTTTTTGATTTTATGTTTCATGAATCATCATTGATACCCATTATTCAAATAATAAAAATTAAATCTAAATTCCTAGATTTGAATGATTAAGTCATAATATATTTCTCTCAAGAAATTATCATGAATTTCCACCAACATGAGATTCCACATTGATTTATCTATTCTAGTTATCTTGAGATTACCTGATTCAGAAAATGATAATTTGTGTATAATATATTTCTTGGAGGGAGGATTATCTATCATTGGCTGAAGTTAGTGGACTTACCAAGAATAACTTGATTTTTTCTAAGGCCATATTACGAGACCTATAATCATTATATCTTTTTATTCACATTTCCCTAATATTTTCCAAATCTTAATATGTGGGAATGATTAGTGGTATTGGACTAGGCTATTTCTCAAGCTACCCTCTTATTAGTTTTTGGCCTGACAAGTTTTGTGCCTTTTTCCAATCTAGAAAATTAAATCATTATTGTACTATATTTTAGGGTCTTCTAGATTGGACATTCTATTTTTGTGGTTTAGGTTCATTTAGCTCATCCCTTATGTTTCTGAATTTTAGATACTTTGAGATCAGACCTTCTATTACTATAGTTTATGTTCTTTTATTTAAGAACTTCCATTTATATAGTTTAGGGTCTTCTGCCTTAGACAACATTGATGAATATGGAATATGGGGAAAAATTTCTAAGGATGACCTAAAACACCCTCAGGTTCTGAGTTCTTCTATGGTTTTTCTAGGGCTCACAAGGATTGGATTTCATTTCCTATAAGAAGAATACCCCTTCATTTGGTATGTCAAAGACCTTATGCATCGATAGCATGGTCAAATAGAGTTGTCCCCTCTCTTTTCCAAGGGTCATGAAAGACAACAGAGATAGTATGGGTGGATTGTGAAAATATAGGGAATCCTAATTCCAACTAGATAGTTTGAATATGGGTTGTGTAAATCATGTTTCCATGAGTTTGAATTGATGAATCATGGAATATGGCATACAGATTAGAGATGGACCAAAACACCTTAAGGTGATGGGTTCCACTATAGTGTCATCGAGGATCATGAGGATTATATTAAATTTCATATAAGGAGTCTATTCTTATAATTGGTAGGAAAAACCCCTTATGCATGAGTCTATAGGTCTTACATGCACGGTCAAGTAGAGCTGATCCACACTCTTTTTGAAGGCCTATAAAATATTTTTGAAGAATCAAACATCTGGTTAATGAAGTGGGATATAAATAAAAGTACTATGTAGTAAGGGATTTAGAACCATAGGGTGATTTATCTTTTTTGGGAGTATCTAGCCCTATTCCATGCGGTTAAAAGTCATGTGGTGTGGTCCATAAAAAGGATCATGAATGGAGTGTCACATTCCGACATTGGGAAAGGGTACAATTCAAGGTGACGTAATGTTGAGGATGTTGAATCCAATTGAATATTTTGGTTATGGGGATTTTAAATCATAGTTTGAAGTGCTCATTTCATGATAATGATATGGGAAAATAATGTCACATATTTACTAGAACACCCTCGGGTGATGAGTTATTCCACAGTGATGTCAGGCACACAAGGATCGAAATGATCTTCATATAGGGACAAGATGTCTCTAGTTGGTAGGTCTATGCCCTTATGCATCAATATAATGGCCAAAAAGAGAGATATATTTTCCTTTCCAAGGGCCATGAATGATTTTCAGTCACCAATGGAACTCAAATCATGAAGTGTGATTTAGGGAAACAGTAATATTCAAGAAGGTTTTAAGCACCTTAGAATTTGTGTTGTCGCTTAGTAAACCTGTTATCATAGCATGGAGATGTGGAGAACCATTACTCTAACTTTTTTATGGACCAAGGGACCCAAAAATCATGGATTTACTTTTACTAAGGCTATAAATTAGTACCCATGATTATTTTTCCTTATCTATTTATGCAATATTTTTTCCGAAACTATGGAGATGAAGAGTTTAGTGAGCGGAGACTCTAGTTTTTCTCAAGAATTCATTTTCAGGTTTTCAAATTGATAAGTTTTGTGTCTCTTTCACTGGAATATTGGAATCTTGAAATTTGTTCCATCAAAGGATAATGTTTAATGTCATATGGATTTTACTAAAGTGTAGACAGTTTAATATGGTGATGTACATGAACCTAATATAACAGGAATATTACACAAGAAACCCAATTTGGATACCCTGGTTCAAGAATACTCTAACATATTTCTAAGTGGGAGAAGAAAATGTTATAAATCATGGATCAAAGTTCTCAATCACTAAGTAATGATGCAGACAAATAATACTGGGGATTGAAGAACCCAAATAGATTTTAGAAGAAATATTTGTGATGTAATTTTTTTCAATAAATCTATTTGAGAAAAAGTAAATGTGCCATTAATTGAAGATTGAGGTTCTATCATTGAGTCAGTATAGAGAATTATTAAGTTGGAATAGTTATTTTGAGATGATGATTTGATTGGAAGTATTGATTCTAATGAAGAAATTTAAATGTGAAGATTGTGGAGCTGGTATGTATTTCATAAAATAAGTTCCATTGATGATTTAAGTTTGGAATATTGTTTACAAAATTTTGAGTAGTCATTTTCATGAGGAGCTGTTAAGGTTTGTGATTTAATTTTGAGAAAAAGGTTGAAATATGTTGACATTAATATGGTTGTATTATTATGATGGCATTTATTTTTAATATGATGGTTTTGGTGTTTGGAATTTGACAAAGTTTTTTAATGAATTGTCATTAAAAATTAAGTCACACCTAGCCAGCTATCTAAGGGAAGAAGCCCACACCAATACGGGTATCTAAGATTAACCCTCATCCAACCAACTAGTAGGTATAGTTTTAGTAGGATCATGACCATAGTGTGAGGCGCATGGTAGTATCATCAAAGCTCCACCGTGTGGGGTGACGTGATGATGGAGGTGGGTATAGGAGCACACCCACAAGATAATTGGTACAAGACAATACTGGGGAGGGAGGAAGATATTTTTGATCCCTTGATGCTGTAACTTTTAATATAAAGGAGCAGAGAGATAGAGGTGTATTTTGATCTAGGGTTATTCCAAATGATCTATATCCATCTGATTGTTGAACTTTTTTATCAGGTCTATTGATCTGTTTTAAAAACTCGAATAGAACTATGGACATCTGATTTTTTTGATGAATAATATGAGTTATTCGATCATCTCAGCCAAAACTCAACCACAACATCAATTTAGTGATGATTCCAACTCATCTGATCAAGAGATGGATGTCTTCTTCTCCAGTGATATGGTTTGATAATGTTATTCTCGACAGATCTCCATGACACAACACATGTATCTCGATTGAAGTAGTTCGTGATTCTTGAATGTTATCGAAGGTTCTTGAATATTCCGAGTCAAGGTTCATTTCATATAAATATCAATGCATTCATTCATTTATAATAATATTTTTTGAGTATAACTATTTCAATTGAGGTTGAAGTCCCATGAAATCTCTTGTTCATGAATGATCCTCACCATCATTTTTTTCACAAAGGTGAAGAATCTCGTGGGTACTCGATATGTGCTTTGTGAAGAAAAAGGTTCTGCGAAGCTATAATAGAACTTAAAATCTTCTTGGCTTGCATGATGTACAAAGATCTCATGATTTGAATCACAATAAATTTTTTTATGGAAGATATTGTATACAATAAATACACTTGTGTGAACAGATTTGAAGAACAAAATACTATTCACACTATTTTTCAAAGAGGAACAATATATTATGTAATGTGTTTTCATTTGAGTTGCACACACTATGTCTATACTCATTTAGGTTTGAAAATTAGATGGAGATTGCATATATCAGAATATTCTTGTGTGAAGAAATTTGAATTTACACTTTACAGAATTTCATGAATGTTTGATGAATCTTGAGGTTTCCTTGTACAATATATATAGTGTATGTATTAGAAGAATAGAACAGTGTGTTCAGATTCTATAAACACCACTTGCATGTATCCATCCATGCCTATGAATGTGTGAATAAACACACTTTGACAAACAAATAGTTTAGACAGTGAGTGTGAAAAAATTGTACAAGAGAATATTGTATGTGTTAGAGTATGCATGAAACATATTTCAATATGTACATGAAATGTCATTGAAATAATTCAATATGCATGAACATGAAATATTGAATGCATAAAATGAGAATTCTGTGAAATGTATTAAATACATTCATAATGGTTGACATGTGCACATGCAATTTAGATTGCTTAATCAGTGTGTAGTGATTTAAGACTGAAGTCGGAGCTGTTATTATATCTGTGATTTAAAACATTTTTTTATCTAAGTTTTCAGTGTTTAGTGAGGCCATGTCTTCAGAAAAATGAGTAATAACCCTATTATTATTGTTCTAAGATAGTTGATTATATTATGTGATTATATATATTTGAGAAAGTTCAGAATCAATACAAATTTAAGATTTAAGCTGAAGCATTATATTATAAATCAATTTGCAGAGCATTGATATATTTTCAATTGATCATTCTAATATAGTAGTGATTTGAATTGGAAGTATTATCTTATAAAATTTAGGAGAGTATATTGAACCGACCTATATGTAGTGTTATTTATTATATTTAGTGGTATTCATTGAGTTTCAATTGAAGTAAGAAAGTTCTGAATTAGTTTATTCTCAGTGGCTTGAAGAGGAATATCAGTTTTTGTGTTGTAGTGGCAGATTAAATATCTTGTGATCTTACTCATTGTGTTAGTGTTTTAATAGTGAAACACTAGCAATAGTCAGTATACATAACACCAATGGGATTCTAGTATAATTTGGGAAAAGGTTCATACTTACCCACTAAGGTTTCAGGGTGATATCTGACTATACCACTTGTAATTTGTGATTGATTCATAGTGGATAATCTATGTCTCGGATCATCTCAAACATAATAAGGACACAGTCACCCACACTAGGGGTGAAACTTGTAAAAATACTATGTGTTTTGATTCATTTACTTTCTATATTTTATGTGGTATAATTGTGCTTATTAATAGGAGTGATCCATTCAATCTAACAATTGTAGAGGTTTGGTTTGAAAATGGGTTAGAGAAAAGAAAAGAAAAGTGGTAAAAACTTCCCCACACTAATTCAACCCCTCTCAGTGTACCTACATGATCCACTAGGCACTTCAATTGGTATTAGTGGATACATTACACTTCTGATTGGATCTACCCTATTGTCCTAGTTGTTTGTATCTTACTTGTATGAAGTGTAGATTTGATTAGGAAAAAGTAAAAGAGCTAAGACAAATGTAAAGTTTAGTTATTATCTTTTTTAGAGTCAACAAGGAGGTTTTTGTAAAACCCTTGAAGAATAGAAAGAATAAAGAGGCAAGAAAATTGAAAAATAATTTAAAGAAGAAAGGGGATATATCAAAATATGAATATAATTATATTGGAATTATATCAATGGTATCTGTTAAATCAGTTGATAAATATATTTTTGATGAGTACTGTTCAAGAAGTGATGAAGAAGAGTTTATTGAATCATTTAGTGTTTTTTATTCAGAAATCAAAAATTATCTAAAGAATTTTACTATTGAATTTTTCACTTACATATTTTTTTATCAAGGGACTATATGATAAAAATTCACAACATGAAATAGAATATGAAGATATGGAGTAGGATTTGGAAAAGAAGTTTTAAAGATGTAAAATTCTCTCACAAATCATTGATTCTAAAGAAGAAACTATATCACTTTGCAATGAATATTTCTTCTGTGTTGAAGAATAATTCCTAATAAATTTCTATGAGAAAGAAGTAACTGAGAAGGTTCGTACTAAGTTAATACATTTACTTGAATAATATCATAACATTATCATGAATATTAAGGATTCTTAGTGGGAAGACAAATACATAGATGAGATATTAATCTGAGCTAAAAAATAAAAAGAACAATCTATATTTAATTATAATGAAGGACTTACATTGATTGAATATAAATTAAAAATGACTGTTTGTGAGAAGGATATGATTGAGATAGTTTATATAGAAGTGATTCGTGCATTGGAGAAATTACATAGAATCTCTATGAATGGTGAAGAATCCCAGTAAGAGGTTAAGACAAAGAGAATTAATGAACTGAATAATTCTCTATTGGAAATAATTCAAATGTATGATGATCAAGTTTAGAAAATGAAGATTTAATGGGAAGAAGAAATGAAAGCTATTGAAGATGAGAAAAATTTCCTCAATATGAAGTGTCTTGAAATTGAATTAAATTTAAAAAATCTGATGGAACACAATTAATGACTTCCTAGAAAGGATGTGAAGATATGGTGAAATCAATTGAAGATCAACAGAATTTTATAAATCTAAAATATATTTAGTTTGAGGTCAAGTTCAAAAATCTTGATAATATTCAGGCTAAATATCCAAAAAATGATAAGATCAGAAAATATTCCAAGAATGAATCTGAAAAGAGTCTTACTTATGAAAAGACTCATTCAAGTGCCAAGAAGATCTTGAGATTTTATAAAGATAAATATAATTCAATATCATTGAATCAGGTAACCCTTTATCCAGAAGTTTTTGTTTTTACTAATTCTATTTCATTTACAAGTACAGGTTCCAAAAATAATTCTAGACAAACATGGGTGAAGAAGACTGATGGTAAATCCATCATATCATCAAAGGTAGATATGAATAAGAATGTTAATTCTTGTTCCCCACAAAGAGATAAGATGAATATTCATATTATCTAACATCAACATGAACTCAGAACTAGACAAGTTATATTACATAAGAAGAAACCAAGATTTTTTGGCTATTTTTGGTGTTGTTGGAAATTTGGGCATTGATCTATTGACTATTGGCATAATATGTCTATGCATGATAATTATAGAAGGCCAATGTTAAGGGGGAGAGGATCTGATGTGAATAAAAATACTGCAAAATTGAATCATAATTCGTAGATGAAGAATAATATGATTATATATAATAGATTTTATTGTCTTGAAGACTTTTGTGATTATTGCAACAGAAGTGGTCACAATTATGATGAGTGCTAGTATATCCCAACTATTCACTATGCATATACTGATATGAAGACAAGACCACAACAAATTCATAGGTAAAGAACGAAAGAAGAAAAATCTTCTTTGGGGTATAAACAAGAGATGAATGTCAAGAAAATTTTAAAGCATTATAGACCCAAGAATAATGATTAGATGAATGTCACAACTAGGAAGAGATGCTTCTACTGTGGAAGAAAAGGTCATATTATGGACCATTGAAAACAAGTCATAAACATCAATTCTAGTGGAATAAAGTTGAATCAGAAAAAAATTAATCTCAGAATCAAATAACATGATTGATTTGGTGCATGAAAATCAAGTTAAAAAAATTCTAATTTCATGAGAGGTTGTCTCAAAGGGATAACCCTATGATTTCAGGAGATTTTTGTGGAAGGTGAAAATTGATAAGGCATATTGCAGATAAATGTATGACATGGTTTCCTATACAAATAGAACTAGTGAAGAACAAAGGAGAAGAACCAATGGATTATTATGTTAAAAATTATAATATGAAGAAGAAGTATAGACACAAAAATAATTCTGAGCATATACCAAAATAATTCTTAGTTATATGGCCAGAGCAGTTGGAATTGGCTAAAAAACTGAAGTAAGAATAGAATAATGAAAGTGAACTACTCCCTAATGTGAAAATAATATTCCATCTAAGTTGAATGCTGAAGAAATCAATAAATAAATGATTACCTTAAATGATAAACTATAGAAAATCAATGAAATATCAAGCATGATTATTTTTCATGAATCTAGACCATAATTCAAAGAAGTTTCTGGATTGAGAGATAAATCTCACCCCTGCCTCTCTAATTGAAAAATCATTGAAGAACCACCTTATTACATTGTATATTTTGTGATTGTTTCTTTTATGTACTGAATTGAAGGTGAGGTATATATTCAAGGGGAGTCCAGAAGATATCAGTGCTTTAAAATATTATACAACACCCAAAAAGATATCCATCATGGAGTTATTTATTTCATTTTCTATTAAAAATTTTCTTGAAGATTATTCATGAAGAATGTCAATCATGATAAATGACATGGATGTAGCTCATATCTCTAGGGGAAAAATGTTGAAAAACTACCAGAGTTGGAAATATCAACTAGTTTCATTGAATATTTGAAGTTCTAGTAATATATTTATTTGATGTTTTCAAATTATGGAAATTAAAACTTCCTATTAAAGAGGCATGTTCTTCTATATCTATATGAATAAAAATTTTGAGCCAAAAGATGATAATTTGATAATATGATGACAAAATTAAAGTGTATTGATAAAGGGGAAGTGCATTATTACAATTGAATACTTTTAATTTGTTTCCCAAGATGAATGAAGGATATTAGTTGGATATCTTTTGATCAACTCTTGAAAAAAGGTTTTAGTGTTGGCACCAAATTTTGAAAAAATTATTGACATATTTGATGACTAGATTGATTTCTATTATTTTCTACACCGGGTTATCCCACGTAGACTTAGAGATGATTAATTAACGTCTCATTGCTTTATTAAAGGTGATGCATTCCTTTTCTCAAGAAGAACAATTTGAAATTATGATAAGTGGAACATCTAATGAAATGAGGAGATTAAAGGAGAGAAGATAAAAAATTCAGCAGTTATAGAATGAGATGACTTAAATTCTTTCCCATACTTATATATTTGGTTTTATTATCAAATAAGGGGGAGAAGAAAACATTTACTTTGAAATAAAAATGGGTATTGACAACAAATACAAAGGGGGAGATTGAAGAACCTAAATGGATTTTAGATGAAATATTTTTATTGTAGTTATTATCAATACATTTTTTTGAGAAAAAGTAAATGTGACATTAATTAAAAATCGAGGTTATGTCATTGTGTTGGTATGGATAATTATTAAGTTGGAAAATTTATTTTGAGAGGATGATTTTATTTTAAGTATTGCTTCTAATGAATCAATTTAAATGTGATGATTGTGGAGATGGTCTGTATTTCATAATATATGTGCCATTGATGATTTAAGTTTGGCACATTGTTTAAAACATTCTGAGTAGTCATTTTCACGAGGAGTTTTTAAGGTTTGTGATTTAATTTTGAGAATAAGGCTTTAATATATTGGAATTAATATGTTTGTATTAATATGATGGAACTAATTTTTAATATGATGGGTTTAATGATTGGAATTTGCCAATTTTTTTTAATTAAGTGTCATTAAAAATTAAGCCACACCTAGCCATCCATCCAAGGGAAGTATCACACACTAATATGGGCAGTTGAGCTTAACCCTCATCCATCCACCTGGAAAGCATAGTGTGAGAAAGAGAACGAACATAGTGTGGGGCACATAACAACATCAGTGGAGTGCCACTGTGCGGGGCGACACGATGACATAGGTTAGTGCATGATCACACCCACAAGAGAATCGATAAATGGAGGTACCTGGGAGGTAGGAAGATATTTATGAGCCCTAGATGCTATGTCTTGTAATATAAAGGAGAGGTGAGATAGCAATGTGTTTCAATGTGGGATTATGCGAAATGATCTACAACCGTACGATCGTTGAATGTTTTATCAGGGCCATTGATCTGTTTTAAAAACTCAGATAGAACTATGGACATCTAATTTGTTCGATGAATATTATGAGTCATTTGATCATCTCAACCAAACCTCAACCACGTGATTAATTTAGTGACGATTCCAAGCCTTCTGATCAAGTGCTAGATGTTGTCTTCTCCAATGAGATAGTTTGAGAATGTTCCTCTCGATGGATCTCCATTCCACGATGCCTATAGATTGATTAAAGTCATTCGTTATTCTTGAATGTTCTCAATGGTTATTTTAGATTTTGAGTCAAGGTTCATTGCATATAAATACCGGGGCATTTGTTTAATTTTTCTATGCTAACTTTTTATAAGTTTTATTTCGAGTGAGGTTGAAGTTCCATGAAATCTCTGGTTCGTGAAGGATCCACGATATCTTTGTTTTTGAGAAGGTGAATAATCCCATGGTTACTCAATATGTTCTTTGCACACTCATAGTGCTTCGTGAAGAATGAAGTTACACGAAGCTACATGGGAACTTAAAATCTTCCTAGCTTTCATGATGAACCAAGATCTCATGATTTGAATAACATTGAGCTATTGCATGAAGGAGATTGTATACAGTATATACACTTGCATGAAAAGATTTGAAGAACAACATACTATTCATACTATTTTGAAAAGAGGAAAGATATATCGCATACTTTGTTTTCATTTGAGTTACGTGCACTATGTCTATACTCATTCAGGTTTTTTCATAAAAAGGAGACTGCATATATCAGTATATACTTGCATAAAGAAACTTGAATATATGCTTTATAGGCTTGCATGAAGGTTTTATGAATCTTGAGGTGTTCTTTCACAATACATACATTGTATGTATTAGAAGAAGAGAATAGTTTTTTTTGGATTTTATAAACACCACTTTCATGTATCCATGATTTCCAATGTATGTGTGAATATACACACTTTGAGAAACAAATATTTTGGACAATGAGTGTTCAAAATTGTACAATAGAATATTATATGTGTTAGAGTGTGCATGAAACAGATTTCTATATGCACATGCAATGTCATTGACATAAACATAAAATATTGCATGAATAAAATGATAAGGCCATGAAATGTATTAAATACATCCATGATGGTCGAAAATTCCACATGAAATTTATATTTCTTAATTAGTGTGCAATGATTTGTGACTGAAGCTGGAGCCATTATTCTATCAGTGATTGGGAATATTTTTGTATTCGAGTTTTCAATGTTTAGTGAGGTTGGGTCTTCAACATAAGAAGGAATAGACCTAGCAGTATTGTACTGAGACATCTGATTATATTTAGTGATAATATATATTTGAGATATTTCTGCATCAGTACATAGTTAATAGTTAAGGCGAAGCATTATATTAGAAGTCAACTTGAAAATCATTGAGATATTTTTAGTTGATCATTTTGATATAGCAGTGAGTTGAATTAGAAGCATTATCTTCTACAATTTAGGAGAGTATACTAAACCAACTTGCATGTAGTTCTATTGATTATATTAAGTGGAAGTCATTGAGTTTAAGTTGAATTGAGAAAGTACTGAATTAGTTTATTCTCTGTGGATCGAAGAGGAAGATAAATTTTTGTATTACAGTGGAAGCTTCAATATCTTGTGATCTTACTCATTGTGTTAGTGTTGTAATAGTGAGGAACTAGAGGGAGTTATTTTAAAAAACATTGCTGGGATTATAGTATAATTTGGAAAAAGGTTCATACCTACCCACCAAGGTTTCAAGGCGATACATGACCATCCCACTTGTCATTTGTGATTGATTCATAGTAGAGAATATGTGTCTCAGATCATCCTGAAAACAACAAGGACATAGTCACCCACATCAGGGGTGAACCTTGTAAAAATACCATGTGTTGTGCTTCATTTTACTTTCTGTATTGCATGTGGTATAATTATGCTTGTTAATATGAAAGATCCATTCACTCTATAAAGTGAAGAGGTTTGGTTTAAAAAGGGGTTAGAGAAAAGAAAAAAATTTAGTAAAAACTTATGTACACTAATTCACCCAATTAGTGTACCTATATGATCCACTGGGAAATTTAGGGATGATGAAGATCACCCTAATGTGATGAGTTATTTTACAGCGACACTAGGCTTACAAGGATTATAAATACCTTCCTATAGGGCCAATATGTGTTTGGTTGGTTGGACTAAAACACTATGCATCAATATCATGGTCAAACAGAGATGTTTATTTTTATTTACATGGTATATGAAAGGTTTGTGGAAACCTGAGGAATTTTAGAGAAGAAGTGTGATTTATGGGTGAAGGTGCTTAAAAGATTATTAAAGAACCCCATACGCTAGTTAACCAGAATAAAATGGTTTCTTAGAACATCTATTTAACTCCTTAAACAGCTTTGGACAATCACAATGGTCATATTAAATTTCCATTTCCATCTATTCCATGCAATCTCCATAATATTTTTCAAAGGTATTCATATCAAATGATTCAAAAATTATAGTATCATCCCAATCAATGTCGACATTTAGTTTTTCCCCATGTTTAGTAAAACATTTATATCTGTGATATATTCCATGACAAATAAAATGTTCTTCCAACTCTTCTAGAATAATTTGTCTTTAATAAAAACAATGTAAACATGGATGTATGATTTTAGAAGGGTCGTCTGCATTCTCTCTTGAAAAATTGATAAACCCTTTAACTTCATCTTTATATTTGTTTATCAAATGATTAACATGAATCTATTTATGGTTCATATCCATCCTATTGGGTTCATAAAAGATTAGTTTTATACAATATATAAATAAATACACATAATATATTCATTATCAAAAGTGGAAGTCATGTAAAATTATAATGAGGGAAATATGGATCATTTCTACTCAAATATATGAGTGCCTAGATATTCCAAATCCTACAATAAGGGCTATTGAAATTTGAAAAAATAGAGGGAGATAAAGGAAGATAATAAATGATATTATCACTAAACCTTATAGGTGTAAACTGAAATATAGATAATGTAATGACCCTAGCCTGAATTACCCAAAAAACACTGGGTCATATAATCTTATGACCTCTAACACACCTCAAAGTCACTAAAAGATGGTTCAAACTTTGGGTGTAAAAAATCATAAATGGGAGGTGCCCCACCACAATAGAAAAATTAGTACCAAATGTCACATCCATGATATATTTTTCAGGTATTTTTCTATTTTATTTTGGTCTATATTTTTTCCCTTGGGGCTCCTTTTGAATTTTGGATAAAAAATAAGGAACTTTCAGTGGACAAGACCCTGCACATGGTTGGCGCATAGTTAGTAGTAACTGTGTGCCCACCCAGGAAACCATGTGGTAGGAGATAGAACCTACCACACAGACTATGCATGGCTGTTCCTATCATCCCATATAACCATATAGAGGTCTCTATCTGGACAAAATGTTCCATACGGTTACTACATGGTTTCCCAAACCGTGAAGACTAACTGTGTGAATCTGCCAGCACATTAAAATTTTACCCTTTTCCTCTCTCCTCTCAGGTTTAACCCCCAAAACACCCCATTTCTATCCTCCTATGGGACTTATCACCCTAAGCGCACCTATAACTCCTTCCATATCCTTTGGAACTTCATGTTCTTTCCAGATTTGGTGCAATTCCTCCTCGATTCTTCAAGTAAGTGTCTCCTCTCCTTGATTCCTTCTTTGTTCTAGGGGTTTCTCTCTTCTTTTGGGGGTTTCCTATTCTACATCCCTAAGGTTCTGATTTTAAGGTTGAGTCTTGATCTTTGGGTTTTGATCTTGTGGATTAGGGCTTGATCTTGCTTCCTTGTGGTGTGGTTGAGGTGCGGTGGGAGTTTCACACCAGATTTTGGGGATTTTTCCACCAAAGGTAGGTGATTCCAGGCATAAACATTGATTTATGAATTTGTTAGGACTTATTGTTTTCTTTAGAATGTTTTATAAATTATAAATGTTATGTGAAAGTAGTTTTCTAAGTGATTTGATATGTGAATGATTTAAAAATTGACTTTACATGTGAAAATGGTGTATTCTTGATGTTTAACCTTGTGTGTTCTTTTGAAACGTTTTATTAACTGAATAAAGGATTTAATAAACGGTGTTTGAGATGCGAACCATGGTTGGAAAGGTTTTGGTGTGAGTTTGATTCTAGTAATTAGTTTTGGTGTAAAAATGGTGTCTTTTGGTGTGTAGTGCCTTGTTTGACTTCTGTGCGTAAATGTGTTGTATTTTGTGGAAAAAGAAACTTGAATGAGCACTCTAAAGGAATCCTAGGTATATAAGAGGGAGGAATAAGACAAGAGTTATAGTTATTAACAAGTGGCTATGAATCAGTTTCATATAGTGGGATTGATGATGACAACACTGACTAAACACATTGATGATGATCAAATACCATAAGAATATTGGATGCTTCTCCTCTCTAGTGGCTCGTGAATGAGAATGTGGATGGTTGTGGTTACTATACCACTTTACACTAATATGTGAGGGTCTAGGGTCCCATTTACTATCTAGTACCAATAATGACTCTCCCATGTTTAGTTCTCTTTGGCTATGTTGTACTCACTGTCGGCATACAGTGTGGAATTAGGGGTTACTTCAAAGGTAAAAATGTTTTCATTTAAAATTGCATTCCTTTAAAAGTTGTTTTCAATTAAAACTAATTTCCTTTAAATTATTCTATAATTTTCATTCACATACTAAACTTTTAAGTATAATTTTCATTTAAAGTTTAGAGCATGGAATCCTTTTTGGGTGGAATCCTACTGGGAAATATCTCACACCCTACTTACACCTTTGGGTGTAAGCTGACTTGGTCATGTTTGATATAGGTAAAGGTAAATATTTTGGTGATGGTGGTTTAGGATACAAGTGATATTCTTTGGAGGTGTTGTGGATATGAATTTTGGGAGATGTTCCCCTTACCTAGTGATGGCTTTTTGGTTCTATTTTTGTTGTATCCCTCTTTTGTTTTTGTATAAAATTATAAACCTAAATCTGAAAACTTGTGAAGGCTTGTTTGGTTTTGATTTCCAACATTGGTTTATTTTATATTTTTGATTATTTTTTACTCATAAATTTGGGTAAAATTGTTTCCAATCTTTTTTATTGATGCCCGAGCACTTGTACCAGCCCATGGGGATCAGGAAAGCCCTTCAAGCCTTGCTACAGATCGGGTCAGGCACCAATTTGGATGACGACCCAGCTCATTTCATGAAAAAATGGTATTAGAGGAGGTTTTTTATTTGGTTCATGTTATTTAGTATGTGTATGGATAGATAGGGGCTAGGACTATCGAGTCTCTTAGTTCTGGTTGCGAGTAGGGTGCCTGGCCCGCACACCTTGTGATAGACCACAAGTTTCCATGGGATGTGAAGATTTTTTCTTGGATTCTCCTATAGATGGGGTGTGTATACTGTAGACTATACATGGAAACTAGGTGGGGGATAAAGTGGTTTGTTCATTGTGTTGCTTCAAAATGTTTGGTTTATTAATGTTTATTATTATCGCTGAAGTTTTTCAAACATGATGTATTAATGATGTTTGTATGTGACTCTTACTTACAGAAATATGCTTCCCCAAAAAGTTCCCATGCAACCACTGGAAGAATCTAGAGATATTTATCCCTCATCGCTTGATCATAGGTTGGTAGATTTTGTGGTCTGAGTAGTTAAGGGTCTGGGACAAGGAGCAGGTCCCTCTCTTGATCTAGTTAGGGAAGATGATCTTAGCTCTCAGAAGGATAAAGCCCATGAATTCTTAAAAAATAAACCTCCTTCTTTTAAAGGTAGCTCAGATCCTCAAGAATTGGAGGAATGGATTGAGAAGATAGATTATATGTTTGAGTTCCTAGACACTCTTGAAGACATCATGGGTAAGTGTTCTTCATTTATCCTAGAGGGACCCAGTCAAAGGTGGTGGGACTCTATGATTCAGGCTGGGAAGCATGAGTAGATGATCTCTAAATACTTCAAGTAGATCTTAAATGACTAGTACTGCCCGAAGGTATTGGTGTATGATAGATACTTGGAGTTCATGGACCTTATTTCAGGGGACCAGTTAGTGATAGAGTATGACAACTATTTTTCTGAGCTAGTGAGGTATTCCCCCAAAATAGTCTCTAATGAAAAAATGAAATCTTAAAGGTTTGAGAAATGTTTGTGGCCATAGATCTATTCTTAGGACTTATTGTTCAAGCTAATGAATTATGCTGAAGTGGATGACCAATATTGTATGGTGAAGGTTGATTGTAAGGGCAGGTCAAGTGGTTCTAGGGCTATATCAGAAATGGGCAATGACAGTTCATCGAAAAATAAGAGTAAGCATGGTGAGAAAGGGAAGAAGGGTAGTGGTAGTTCAGACCATCCTTTTAGGAAGCCTTCCTCTATGGATTATAATGCTGGAACCATCATGTTTCACCAATGAAGGAAGTTAGGACACACCCGAACTACTTGTGTGTATCCTCCCAAATCCTATCATCAATGTGGAGTATTGGGTAACCTACATCGATTCTGTAGAGCTACATGTTCCTATCAGGGAGGTGCAAGATCAGTGGATTATAGGGGAATAACAACCTAGTCAGAACTGTCCAGGATGGTGGGATCTTGGTTTGGTGGTTGAGGTGGTAGGAATAGATCTTATTCTGGTCAGAGTTATCTTAGAGCAGATTTGTAGGCTAGTGGTCATGTTCATACTAAGATTGATACCATGAACCTTCATAGTGTGGAGCAATCCCTAGTGGGAAAAAATGCAAGGCCCTCGACTGTTTGAGGTACCATTATGGTTGCATCTTCTTTAGCAACTATTCTATTTGATAATGGTACATCTGTGTCTTTTATATATGATTGTATTTTGACCCTGTTAAATTTACCAATCAAGTTGTTTTCTTTTGCGACGGAGTTGGTGACGACGTTGGGTAAGAAGGAGTAGGGCCTCAGATTCCCATCATGTATGATCTCTGTGTTAGGAATTGAGATGGAATGGGATTTCTTGGTCCTAGATATGGACATATTTGATGTGATAATCAACATGGACTTGATTATTCATTTCCAAGCACACATTTATTTTTATCGGCAATGAGTAAGTTTCATTTCACCAGATGGGAGTGCTTAGGTATTCCTAAGAGAATGGGATCCTCAGTCAGGTTGAGTTCAAACTATACTCCCAAAGTTTGGTAATCTTTACTTTCAATTATAGTATATCATGATGGAGGATTATGGAAGTGATTTTAAGGAAGGGTTACCTCACATAGTTAATGATTTCCTAGAGGTATTCCCAAGTGATTTTTTAGAGTTACACTCAGATAAGGACATAGAGTTTTCAATCAATTTGGAAACGGAAACACAACTGATATCTCTTCCATCATACCATATGGCCCCCACCAAATTAATGGAATTAAAGATACAACTGGATGATTTTCAATCCAAAGGGTTCATTCACCCGAGCGTCTCTCCTTGGTCCTCTCCTGTTTTGTTCTCAAAGAAGGCTGATAGAACTCTCTAGTTTTGTATCGACTAATAGAAGCTTAATAAGTTAAGCATTAGGAATGAATACCCTTTGCCCCAGATTGATGATTTGTTTGACCAGATGAAATGGGAAAAGTTTTTTCCAAGACCGACTTGTGTTCGAGTTATCACTATGTCAGGGTGAGAGAGGCAGATATTCTGAAAATGGCTTTCCGAAGTAGGTACGACCAATTCAAGTATTTGGTCATGCCATTTATATTAAAAAATGTTCCTGTGGTCTTTATGGTTCTCATGAAAAGGGTGTTCCACTAGTATATTGACTCATTTTTTATGGTATTTGTGGATTACATCCTAGTCTATTATAGATTCAAAGAAGATCATGGGCATCATTTGCAGATTGTGATGGGCACCTTGCGAGATCATCAACTGTATGAAAATTTCTCAAAATAAACTTTCTGGATTAGGTAAATGAAGTTTTTTTTCCACATCATTTCATAGAAAGGGGTTTTAGTGGACCCTGAGAAGATCAATTCAGTTATTTCATGGGAGCATCCGAAGAAAGTGTTCAAGATCAGGAGCTTCCTGGGCCCGGTGGGTTAATATAGGTGGTTCATTCAGGATTTATTGCGGCTTGCCTCCTCTATGAGTGAACTCACCTGGAAGGGGGTGAATTTTGAATGGATCCTAGAATTCCAGGCACCTTTTGAGGAGTTAAAGAGGAGGTTGAATACTGAACCAGTGTTGATCCTTCCAGAATCGAGAAAGGGGTGTGTGGTTTATTGGGATACTTCAGGTATGGGTCTTAAGTGTGTACTGATGTAGGATGATCACATGGTTTTCATATGGATCTTTCCAACTCTAACCAAATGAAAATAATTACCTGACCCATGACTTGGAGTTAGAAGTGGTGATTCATTCTTTGAATACATGAAGTCACTACCTCTTTGGGGAGAAGTTTTTTGTTTACTCTGATCATAAGAGCTTGGCCTACATATTCTCATAGAAGGATCTCAATCTAAGATAATGTTGTTGGATCAAATATCTGTAGGGGTTTGAATTTGATATCATATATACCCTGGGTAAGGGTAATGTGGTGGTTGATGCCTTGAGTAGGAAAGTGAAAGTCCAGGAATTGAGGAAGTCCAATGATGAGTAGACTTTGATGGGGAACTTTTTCCAAAATGAACTTAGAGATCAAGGAACACAATGGAGGTGCATTCTTGGAGAGTGTGAAATTGGATCCATATCTCCTAGAGCTGGTTCAGCAAGAGCAGCCCAGTGATGAATTGTTTCAGTAGTATATGTAGTTTCTTTATGGTGGGGATATATCCTTTGATTAGTCATTATCTCTCGTGGAAATTCTATGATTCAAGGTTTGTTTAGTGGTGTCGTTATCTCTAAGGAAGGAAGTGGTGTAGAATACCCACCAGTCTCAGTGGGATATCCATCGGGGTGATACCAAGATGTATTATGATGTTTTTCGATAGTTATGGTGGCCAGGTATGAGACGAGACATACCTGACTTTGTATCAAGATGTTGTACGTTTCAGAAGGTAAAATCATAGCAACAAAGGCCCTATGGTTTGCTTTAGCCATAACCCATTCCTACCTAGATGTGGGATGAGGTCACCATGGACTTTATTATTGTATTAACTCATACAAATTGAAGATGAAACACTATTTGGGTAGTAATTGAATTTCTGACCAAATCATCCCACTTCATTCCAATCAGGTATTTAGTGAAGGTGGATGAGCTGGACCGGTTGTATATTCAGGAGGTGGTTAGGCTTCAGGGTGTTCCATCTATGATTGTTTTTTAAAGAGACCCCCTATTTACCTCTTGGTTTTGGAAAGGACTTTAAAGGGAATTGGGGTCACAGATTAAAATGATCATGACATAACACCCCCAAATGGATGGCCAGACAGAGTGGGAAAATCCTATTCTGGAAGACATGCTCTATGCATGTGTTTTTTATTTCGTAGGTTTGTGGGACATCTAATTGGGATTGGTCAAATTTGATTATAATAATAGTTACCAATCCTCTATTCGAATGGATCCCTTTGAGGGGATTTACAGTCAGCCTTGTCGGTATCCTCTATGTTGGGAGGAGGTAGGTAAGACGTCACTATTGGGACCGAGCCTTGTGCAAGAGAAATTTGAGAAAGTCAAGATGATTAGGCAGTGATTATTAACAGATCAGAGTCTTTGTAAATATTATGATGATAAGAGGTTTCGGGACTTGCAGTTCCCTGTGGGTGATCGGGTATTCCTGAAAGTGTACTTTCATCTAGGTCACCGTCATTTTGGGAGGCAGGGAAAGCTAACGATGAGATATATCAAACATTTTGTGATCATCAAGAAGTTTGGAAAAGTGTCATAACGGTTAGATTTTTCTCTTTATTTGACATTTATTCATAGAGTGTTTCATGTCTCCCAACTATAGAATTATAACCTAGACCCGTCTCATGTTTTGAATTGGGAAGAGTTGGAGATAGAGCCTTGTTTATCAGTGGTTGAATGATCAATTCGGATAGTGGATTCCCAAGATAAGGTGCTTCGTGGGAAGTTTATTCCATTGATATAGATCCTTTGGAAGCACAAGAATGATTCACATGAGACTTGGGTCAAGCAAGAGTACCCATTTTTTGTTTTCCAATAAATTTTTGGGATGAATTTACGAGGGCGGAAAGTTTTCATGGTGGGGAGAATTGTCACATCTATGGTATCATTTTTAGGTATTTTTCAATTTTGTTTTGGTCTATCTATTTTCCTTGGGTTTCCTTTTGAATTTTGGTGAAAAATGGAGGATTTTTGGGTAGATAGGACCCTGCTCATGGTTGGCACACAGTTAGTAGTAACCATGCACCCACCTAGAAAACCATGCGGTATGAGACATAACCTACCACATAGTCTCTACAAGAATATGCACCTCAGCCTAGGTAACCATGTGGATGTCTCTTTCTTGATAGAATAGTTATCACTGTCACCGCACAGTTTCCCAAACTGTACAGACTAACCATGCGGATCTACCAACAAATTAAATTTTTTCCCTTTTCCTCAATCCTCTTGGGTTTAACCCCCAAAACACCCCATTTCTATCCTTCTGTAAGATTTCTTACCCTAGTAATTCCTCTAACTCCTTCAATCTCCCTTGGATCTCCATTTTCTTGCCATATTTGGTGTGATTCCTCCTCGGTTATTCAAGTAAGTGTCTCCTCTTCGTGATTCCTTCTCTATTTTAGGATTTTCTCTCTTCTTTTGGGGGGTTCCTCTTCTCTAATACCAGGGTTCATATTTTAGGGTTTAGTCTTGATATTTGGGGTATGATCTTGTGGATTAGGGTATGATGTTTCTTCCTTGTGGTGCGGTTGAGGTGCGATGGGAGTTTCGTACCGAATTTTGGGGATTTCTCCACCAAAGGTAGGTGATTCAGAGATTAAACACTGCTTGATAAATTTTTTAGGATTTATTGTGTTCTTTATCATGTTCTATGAATTATAAATACGGTGAAAAATTATTTTTTGAAGTGTTTTGATATTCCATTGATTTTAAAATGGACCTTGCATGTGAAAATTGTGTATTCTTGATGTTTACCCTTGTGTGTTCTTTTGAAACCTTTTATTAATTGGGTAAAGGATTTATTAAATGGTGTTTGAGATAAAAACCATGGTTGGAATGGTTTTGGTGTGAGGTTGATTCTAGTAAGAGGTTTTGGTGTAAAAATGGTGGATTTTGGTGTGTGGTTCCTTTTTTGGGTTATGTGCATAAATGTAGTGTATTTTGTGGCAAACAAAACTTTAATGATCACTCTAAGGGATTCCTGGGTAGCTTGGAGGGTGGACTAAAACTAGAATGATAGTGATTCAAAAGTGGCTATGGACTAATTTCACATAGTTGTATTAATGATTACAACACTAACTAAACACATTGATGATGATTGGAGACCACTATTATATTGGA
Organism: Viscum album; assembly: GCA_963277665.1. NCBI lineage: Eukaryota > Viridiplantae > Streptophyta > Magnoliopsida > Santalales > Viscaceae > Viscum > Viscum album. The sequence continues at coordinate 1,375,462,161 of OY728128.1, forward strand.
TGCTTCTCTTATTTAGTGGCTCGTTCATGAGAATATGGATGGTTGTGGTTCCTATACCACTTTACACAAAGACACGAGGGTCTAGGGTCCCATTTACTACCTAGTACCCATAGGGACTCTCCTATGATTAGTTCTCTTTGGATACGTTTCACTCACCATCGATATACAATGTGGAATTTGAGGTTACTACAAAGGTAAATGTGTTTTCATTTAAAATTTCATTCCTTTAATTATTTTTTTCAATTAAAAATTCTTTCCTCTAAATTGTTCTATTATTTTCATTCACATAATAAACTTGAAAGTATAATTTTCATTTAATGTTTAGAGCATGGAATCCGTTTTGGCTGGCATCATACTAGGAAATATTTAACACCCTGATTACAACTTTGGGTGTAAGAAGACTTGGTCATGTTTGATACAGGTAAAGCTAAAGATTTTGGTGATGGTGGTTTGATATGCTGGTGATCTTCTTGGGAGCTGTAGTGGAGATGACTTTTTGGAGATGTTTCCCTTGCCTTGTGATGGTTTTTTGGTTCCCATTTTATTATAGCCCTCTTTTTTTGTATAAAATTGTAAACTTGAATCTTAAACCATGTGAAGGTTTGTTTGGTTGTGATTTCCAACTTTGATTTATTTTATATTTTTGATATTTTTGTACTCGTAAATTTGGGTAAAATAATTTTCAAGATTTTTTATTGATACCTGGGCACTTGTGCTAGCCCATGGGGATCAAGAACGTCCTTTGGGACTTTCTACAGATTGGGTTAGGTGCCATTTCGAATGATGACCGAAATCGGTTCATGAAAAAATGGCATCAGAAGAATTTTTCTCTTCGAGTCATGTTATTTTGGATGATTTTAGATAGACAGGAGATAAGACTATCGAAGATCAGAGTTCTGGTTTTGAATAGGGTGTCTGGCTAGCACACCTCATGACAGACCTCAATTTTCCATGGGATGTTGAGATTTTTTCTTGGATTTTCCTTCAGATGGGGCATGTAGGCTGCAGAATGTATGTGGAAACTGGGTAGGGGTGAAGTAGTTTGATCATTGTGTTTCTTTGGCATGTTTGGTTTATTGATTTTTATTGTTCTTGTTGATTTTTTTCAGACCCTATGTATTAATGATGTTCGTATGTGACTGTTTATTCTTATATAAATATGATTCCCTGAAAAGTTCCCCTCCAACCACGGGAAGAAGCCATAGAGAGTTCTCCCTCACTGATTGATCAGAGGCTGGTAGATGTTGTGGTCTGAGAAGTTGAGGATTTGGGACAAGTAGCAATTCATGCTCCTAATTTAGTCAGGGAAGATTATCCTAGATCTCATAAGGATAAATCCCAAGAGTTCTTAAAAAATAAGCATCCTTATTTTTGAGGTATCTCAGAGCCTCAAGAAATAGAGGAATGGCTTGAGAAGATAGACTATATGTTAGAGTTCCTGGATACTCCTGAAGAGGTCAAGGTGAAGTATGTTTCATTTCTCATATAAGGACTCAATCGAAGGTGGTTGGACTCTGTGATTCAGGCTATGAAGCATGAGAATATGAGATCAAGATACTTCAAGGCGATAGTCAATGGCTAGTACTAACCTGAGGTCCTAGAATATTCTGGATCCTATGAGTTCATGGACCTTATTTAGGGGGACCGTTCAGTGATGGATTATGCCAATTTTTTTTGAGATGGTGCGATATGACCTCGAAATAGTCTCTAATGAGAAAATGAAAGCTCAAAGGTTTGAGAGAGGTTTGCGGCCAGAGATCTATTCTTAGGTCTTCTTGTTCAAGATAAAGACTAATACTAAAGTGGTTGAATGAGCTTGTATGGTGGTATTGACTGTAAGGGAAGGTCAAGAGGATCTGGGGATATATCAGCAATGGGTAGCAATATTTCATCTGAAAAGAAAAGGAAGCATGATGAGAAAGGGAACAAGGTTAGTGGTAGTTCAAACCATCCTTCTAGGAATCCTTCCTCTATGGATTCTGATGTTTTAACCATTGTTTGACACCAATGCAGGAAGGTTGGACACACCCGAAATGCCTTTTCATCTCCTACAAAATCCTATCGTCGATGTGGATCATTAGGGAACCTACAATGATTCTGCAGAGCTACACATTCCTATCAAGGAGGTGCAGAATCAATGGATTTTAGGGGACTGACAACCCATTCATATCCATCCAATATGGTGGGATCTTGGTTTGGTGGTCGAGGTGGTAGGACTAGATCTTCTTCTGGTAAGAGTAATCTCATAGAAAACTCATCGGTTATTGGTCATGTTCATACTTAGAAAAATACCATACACCTTCATGCTGTGGAGCAGACACTAGTGGGACAAGATGCAAGGCCCTCAACTATTCGAGGTAACTTTCCAGTTTCATCTTATTTATATAATGTTCTATTTGATACTTGTGGGTCTGTGTATTTTATATCTACTCATATTGTGACCCTGTTAAATTTACCAACTGAGTTTTTGTCTTTTTTTTATGGATTTGGTGACACTGTTGCGTAAGAAGAAGGAGCAGGGCCTAAGATGCCCATCATGTGATCTCTCAGTGTTAGGGATTGAGATGGAATATGATTTCTTGGTCCTGGATATGGACTTGTTTTATGTGGTCCTTATCATGGAATGTATGGTGAATTTACAAGCACACATTGATTGTTATTGGCGATCAGTAAGTTTCATGGAATGAGATGGGAGTGCTCAAGTCTTCCTCAGAGAATGGGATCCTTGGTTAGGTTGAGCTAGACCTCCACTTCCAAAATTGGAAAATCATGCCTTTCAATTACCATTGATTGTTCTAGATGAAAATGTAATTACTTCTAATGAAGGGTTACCTCACGCAGTGGATGAGTTCCGAGAGGTATTACCAAGTGATTTTTAAGGGTTACCTCTGGAGTAGGACATTTAGTTTTCAGTCGATTTGGCACTGGGATTACAACCAATATCTCTTCCCTTATACCCTATGGCCCCCAAAGAATTGAGGGAATTAAAGATATAGTTGTAAAATTTAAAATCCAAATGGTTCATTTGCTCGAGCGTCACTCCTTGGGCCACTCCTTTTTTTTCACGAAGAAGGTTAATGGATCTCTCCGGTTGTGTATCGACTACCACAAGCTTAATAAGGTAACCATCAAGAATAAATACCCTTTTCCCTAGATCGATGAGTTTTCAACCAACTAAAAGGGGGAAAAGTGGTTCTCCAAGATCGACTTGCATTCAAGTTATCACCAAGTCAGGGTGAGAGAGGGGGATATTTCGAAAACAACTTTTTGAAGTAGGTAGGGACACTTCGAGTATTTGGTCATTACCTTCAAATTGAAAAATGAACATACAGAATTTATAGAGCTCATGGATAGGGTGTTTAACTAGCAACTCAACTCATTTTTTGTTGTATTCGTGGATGAAATCCAAGTATATTTTATATCCGAAGAATATCATGAGCATCATTTGTGGATTTTTCTGGGCACCTTGTGAGATCATCATCTGCATGAAAAGTTCTAAAAATTCACTTTTTTGGATCAGGGAAGTGAAGTTTCTAGGCCACATCATTTTGGAGAAAGGGGTTTCAGTGGACCCCGAGAATATCAGTGCGGTTATTTCATTGGAGCAGTTGAAGAATTTGTTCGAGATCATGAGATTCCTTAGCCTGGTGGGTTACTAAAGCTGGTTTGTTTAGGATTTCTCATAGCTTTCCTTCTCTATGACTGCACTCACCCAAAAGGGGGTGAAGTTTGAATGGAGATTGTAATTCCAGGTGCCTTTTGAGAGGTTAAAGTGGTATTTGAATACCACACCAGTATTGATCCTACCAGAATTAGGAAAATGGTATGTGGTTTATTGCTATGATTTAGGTATGGGTATCAGGTGTGTGATGATGCAAAATGATCATGTGGTGGCGTATGGATCTCTCCAACTCTAATCATATGATAATAATTACCCAACCCATAACTTGGAGTTAGTAGTGGTGATGCATAATTTGAAGATATAGCATCACTGCATCTTTGGGGAGAAGTTTTTGGTTTACTCTGATCATAAAAGATTGGCCTACATCTTCTCACAGAAGGATTTCAATATGAAACAGTGCTGTTGGATCGAATATCTATAGGGTTTCAACTTTGATATCGTCTATCCTCTATGAAAGGGTAATGTAGTGGATGGCGAATTGATTAGGAAAGTTACAGTCCAGGCATTGTGTAAGTCCATCGATGAGTGGAATTTTATGGGGATCTTTTCCTAGATGCACTTGGATACCAAGGAGCACAATGGAGGTACCTTCCTGGAGAGTGTGCAGTTGGCTCCATCTCTCCTAGAGCTGGTTCAGCGGGAGAAGCCCAATGATGAGTTGTGTCTGTAGTACATTCGATTTCCTTATGGTGGGGATAAATCCTTTGATTGGTTGTTTTCTCCCAAGTGAATTCTTTTCTTCAAGGGTCATTTCATTGTGCTGTTATCTCTGAGGAAGAAGGTGATGCAGGATAGCCACTAGTCTCAGTGGGCCATCCATACCGGTTCTACCAAGATGTATTATGATGTTCATTGGTAGTTATGGTGGATAGGTATGAGATGAGACATATTTGAATTCGTATCAAGATGCTATATGTGTCTGAAGGTAAAAGCAGAGCATCAAAGGCCCTCTGGTTTGCTACATTCGTTACCTATTTCTAATGGGAAGTGGGATGAGGTCACCATGGACTTCATTATTGTCTTACCTATTACATCTTGATGAAGGAATTCTATTTGGGTAGTAATTGACCAATTGAACAAATCATACGACTTCATTCCAATCGGGGATTTAGTGAAGGGGGATGAGTTAGGCTGGTTGTACGTTCAGGAGGTGGTCAGACTTCATGGTGTGCCACCTACAATTGTTTATTACAGGGACCCCCTATTTACCAATTGGTTTTTGGGAAGGCATTTAAATGGAATTGGGGTCACATATTAAAATTATCACGGTATACCACCCCCAAAAGGATGGTCAGATGAAGTAGGCAAATCATAATCTGGAGGACATGCTATGTGCATGTGTTTTGGATTTCGGAGGTTCATGGGACAACCATTTTGGATTGGTAAATTTTTCATATAATAATAGTTACCAATAATCTATTAAAATGGATCCATTTGAGGTGCTCTATGGTCTACCTTGTCAGTCTTTACTTTTTTTGGGTGGAGTTAGGTGAGACCTCACTGTTGGGAACAAGCCTTATGCAAGAGACATATGAGAAAGTCAACCTGATCAGGCATCGATTATCAACATCTCAGAGTTTCCATAAATATTATGTATATCAGAGGCATCGGGACCTGTAGTTCATTGTGAATGATTGGGTATTCTGGAAAGTGTCCCCTCATCTGAGTCATCCTCATTTTGGGAGGCAGGGAAAGCTAACGCCGAGGTATGTTAGACCTTTTTTGATCACTGAGCGGTTTGAAAAAGTGGCATATCAGTTAGATTTTCCTTATCAATTGACCTCGATTCATTGTGTTTTTCATGTCTCCCAACTAAAGAAGTATAACCTAGACCTGTATCATGTGTTGAATTGGGAAGATATAGAGATAGAGCTTGGTTTATCAGTGGTTGAACGACCCATTCAGATAGTGGATTCCCATGATAAGGTGCTTTGTGGTAAGTCTATTTTGTTGGTCCAGGTCCTTTGGTAGCACAAGAATGATTCTCATGAGACTTGGGAGTGAAAGTCTTGGGTCGATCAAGAGTACCCATTTTTTTCCAATCAAGTTTCAGGTTAACTTTCTGAGGGTGTAAAGTTTTCATGGTGGGGAGAATTTCTATATCCATGATCTCTTTTTTAGGTATATTTCCATTTTTTTGGTCTATATTTTTTCCATGGTTTTCCTTTTGAATTTTGGAGAAAAATGGAGGATTTTTGGGTGGACAGGACCCTATGCATGGTTGGCATACATTTAGTAGTAACTATGTGCCCAAACAGGAAACCATGTGGCAGGAGATAGAACATACTGCATGGCCTCTGCATGGACATGTGTCTCAGACCAGGTAATCGTGTGGAGTTATCTATCCTCACAGAATAGTCCGTACAGTTTCTCAAACCATGCAGAATAACCATGAGGATCTTATAGCACATTAATTTTTTCCCTTTTCCTCTCTCTTCTATGTTTTAACACCCCAAAACACCCCATTTCTCTCCTCCTACATGATTTATCACCCTAGGCATGCCTCTCCCTCCTTACACCTCCCTTATAGCTCTATTTTCTTTCTGGATTTGGTGCAATTCCTCCTCGGTTCTTCAAGTAATTTTCTCATATCCTTGATTCCTTCTCCATTCTATGGTTTTCTATCTTATTTTGGGAGTTTCCTCTTCTCTAGACTAAGGGTTCCAATTTTGGGATTGATTCTTAATCTTTGGTGTTTTATCTTGTGGATTAGGGCTTAATCTTTCTTCTTTGTGGTGTAGTTGAGATGCAGTGGGAGTTTCACACTGAATTTTGGGGATTTTTCCACCAATGGTAGGTGATTCCATGATTAAACATTTCTTGATGATTTTTTAGGATTTCTTATGTTCTTTAGTATGTTTTATGAATTATAAATGTGGTGTGGAAGTATTTTTTGAATTTATTTGATATTCCATTGATTTTAAAATGGACTTTTCATGTGAAAATTGTGTATTCTTTATATTTAACCTTGTGTGTTCTTTTGAAATGTTTTATTAACCAATTAAAGGATTTATTAAATGGTTTTTGAGATATAACCCATGGTTGGAAAGATTTTGGGGTAGTTTTGATTCTAGTAAAAGGTTTTGGTGTAGAAATGGTGTCTTTTGATCTGTGGTGCCTTTTTTGGATTGTGTGCACAAATGTAGTGTATTTTGTAGAAAATAAAACTTGAATGGGCACTCTAAGGGAAACCTACATAGCTAGGAGGTTGGACTAGAACTAGCGTGATAGTGATTCATAAGTGTCTATGACATAGTTTCATATAGTAGGATTAACGATGAAAACACTAACTAAACACATTGATGATGATCAGAGACCACTAGAATATTGTATGTTTCTCCACTATAGTGGCCCGTGCATGAGAATGTGGATATTTGTGGTTCTTATACTACTTTACACTGAGACACAAGGGTATAGGGTCCCATTTACTAGATAGTACCCATAGGGACTCTCCCATGTTTAGTGCTCTTTGGCTATGTTGTAATCATCATGGAATTTAGGGTTATGTCAAAGGTTAAAGTGTTTTCATTTAAAATTTCATTCCATTAAAAATTGTTTTCAATTTAAACTGATTTCCGCTAAATTGTTCTAGAATTCTCATTCACATTCTAAACTTTCAAGTATAATTGTCATTTAACATTTAGATAATGGAATCCTCTTTGGGTGGCATCCTATTGGGAAATATCTCACACCCTTCTTACACCTTTAGGTATAAGAAAACTTGGTCATGGTTGATATAGGTAAAGGTAACGATTTTGGTGATGGTGGTTTGGAATTCGAGTGATCTTCTTGGGTGGTGTTGTGGAGATGAATTGTGGGAGATGTTATCCTTTTTTTATGATGGTTTTTTTGGTTCCATTTTTTGTTTTATCCCTCTTTTGTTTTTGTATAAACTTGTATACCTGAATATGAAACCTTGTGATGGTTTTTTTGGATGTGATTTCTAGATTTGATTTATTTTATATTGACGATTGTTTTGTACTTGTAAATTCTATTAAATCATTCCCAAGATTTGTTATTGATAGCCGGGAACTTGTGACAGCCTGTGGGGATTAGGAATGCCCTTAGGGATAATCCACGGACTGGGTTGGGAGTCGGTTTAGATGAAGATCTGGCTCAGTTCATGAAACCAGAGGCCAAAAAAAATTCTAGCATGACCCTTGGGTTTAATGGACATACAGACCCAAAATCATCATTACCTGATATAGGTATTCCCATTAGACAAACAACTATGAAAATAAATGATGCAATAGCTATATAGACACACATACATGTCACGCCAGTATAAAAACAAACTTATAGTCTATAATAAATATTAAATATATAAAAACCTAATATTCAAACATAATGTGAAATAAAGCCAACATAATGATTCAAAAAGTGAAGGCTTGATGTGATAAAACATCATGTTCCTAATTGGGGATGGCCCCTTTGAATCTACTATATAAGAAAATTAAGGACCATAGTGAATTATAAGAGGAACTAGATCCTATGATACATATAACCAATAGAGGAACATAATTCACTCCACTAACTTGGTTCCTAAAAAATAGCATCTGAAGCTGCATGTCAACTGAGGTTTCCATGAAATGTGGCAGCATATATAAAATCATTAGGGAACCACAAATGTGCCTTAAATAAGTAGTCAATAAACAAGAATATACATGAAACCTTTTATATATTTTTGTACATATATGAAAAAATTATTTAGTAAGAAGATATAAAACATAGCAGTAAAACAACAATGAATGAATCCAAGGTTCAGTGTTAGATATAAACAAAGGATCATAAATCAGTAGTTAATACACACAACGAACCACACATAATTCCCTAAACAAAAAATCACAAAAAAAAATCATAAACAAATGATCATAAACAATGGATCATAAAAAAATTGTATAAGAAGAAATCGAAAACAAAAACAAAAATATACAAAGAAAATTGGAAGGCCTACCTTGCTAGGTTGAAGAAAATCTGAGACCCTCTTCGGAAACTCTAACTACAATCGAACACCAGATGTCTTAAGAGATGTTTGAGCAACTAGAGGTAGTTGAGTGGTGTGATTCAACATTTGATTCACTAAGGAGGAGCACCGATAATGGGTGGCTTATGTGAAAAGATTATATATCACGACAGGTTCTTGAATGGTTAGGGTTTTTATAATAGATTGGGACACTTTTATCAACACCTACAAATAAGTGATAATAAAGAGCCTTTTTTATCAGCACTTATTACTTAAGAGCTGATAAAAGGACTCTTTATCAGCGCTAAAGTTATAGCACTAATAAATATTAATTTTATCAGCACTTTGTTTAGTGTTGATAAAGATGATTTTATCCGCGCTAATTATTGAAGCGTTGATAAAGGATTTATAATTATAATTATAAATAAAAAATTGTAAATATTTACATATACTTAATAAATATATATAAATATAAATATAGTAAATATATTCCTTTTTAAATATATTTATTATAAATTTATAATTATTTATTTATAATTATAAAAATATTTTTTAAAAATAATATTTATATCATTATATATATTTATATAATTATGCATATTTATTTATTTAATAAATATTTATAAATATAAATATAGTAAATATATTCCTTATTTAAGTAAATTTATTATAAATTTAAAAATTATTTAAATATATATAATTATTTATTTATAATTTTATGAATTATTTAAAAAAATATTTATTTATTTATAATTATAAATATATAATTGTATAAATATAGTAAATTTACATTTATAAATATATTTATTTATAAATATTTTTTAAAAATATAATTTTAACATTATTAATGAATATCTAATTTTAAGTGCATCCATATATGTTAAAAATGAGTGAAATTGAATAAATTAAGAATAATTACACTTTAACAATATTGAAAAAATGGATAAGTTTTGTGTGTGTGCATTGTATATAAAAATACATTAATTATGTATATGTGAAATCAATATAACACGCATTTGATCTATATTAAATTGAAAAATCGAACGACATTCAATTATACGTCGAGTACTATGCAATTAGTCAATATTTTTAATTCATATTAATTTTTAATTATAAAACACTATTCAATAAATATTTGAAAATTTAATGTAAAGCGCATAAAGATTTTGTATTATATAAATCATATTTATATACATTAATATATATATCTATATATTTAATATATACAATTTAATAATATTAATTATCATAATTATCTAATTAATAAAATGTTTAATATTTAATAATGTATAATAAATCTATTCATTTTTATCAATAATTATTTAATTAATAAAATTTAGAATATTTTTTTTTACTAAACACATTTTTTATTTTTTATTTTTTTAATTATTTCATTTTATTTATTTGGACATTTATCAATGCTAAAAATACACTGATGAAATAAATATTTATCAATGATCAAAATAAAGTTCTGATAAAAGGTAACCTTTATTAGCAATACAAATAAATCACCGATAAAGGATACCCTTTATCAGCACTAAAACTAAAGCACTGATAAAGGATACAGTTTATCATCACTAAATATAAAGCACTGATAAAAGTTCTATTTATCAGCATTTTTTTCTAGCGTTGATAAATACCAGCACTGTTAAAGGCCTGTTTTGTAGTAGTTCCTATTGATATGCCTATTGTATAAAATGTATTATATTATTCATGTTATGATTTATTTATTCCCTTACTGGGCTTTATATCTCACCCCTTTATTATGTATGTCCCTTGGTTATCTCATGCAGTTTTAAGTGAGATCATGTTAAGGAAGTTTTCAATAAAGATGTTGTTTTTTATGTTTTAAATTGTTATATAATGTACTTATTTCCCAAATAAACTAGACTTCTCAATCATCCCAGTTTTATTAAGTATAATTATATGTAATAAATCATGTATTAATGTGAAATAAAGAGAAGGGTTGTTATAACATCAATAGGTACTTTTCCAATTTCCGACCCTTACATATCATAGTAACGATTACGTATCATAGGTTAACCCTTATGTATCATGTACTTTACCATTTTATGACCCTTATAAATCTAATTAACCATTACCTGTCATAATAAAACCTTTATGTATATGTTATGTCACTAGTTTCAAAATAATACATATTAGAGTATCCCTTACATAGTATAGAGTAACCCTTACATAATATGAACGTTTCCTTTTTCTAAAACTTGTGTATTCGAGTAACCCTTGTGTATCATAAGGCAACCCTTATGAATCAGGTACTTTACTATTTTAAAACCTTTATATATTGTAATTTAATACTTAAATATAATGTAAATTACCAAATTTGACCTTTTCATATCAAATTATCCCTTATGTATCATGGGGTAACCCATACGTATTGCCTTTTCCATAGGATATCACTTATTTATTTCCTTTAACTGTAGTGAAAATATTATGTTTTTCCTTTGTCAAAGGGAAACCCTTAAATAAATTATTTTCCATGGGGAATCCCTTATGTATTTCCTTTTTCATTGGGAACCCCTTACATTTTTCCTTTTCCACATAGACTCCATACATATTCAATGCATATTCAATACTTTTCTAAATTCTCATTCTAACTCAGAAGTACCCTAACATGTTACAACCATTATGTATCAAAAACCATAGACTCAAAAACTTTAAATATCATGTATCATTAATCTTGACATGATTCCTCCACCATCATGGAATGATACTCACTCCCCATATAAGTTAACCCTTTTTCAGGAGAAGTTTAATCTCGCACAATACACACCATGCTACAATATCCCTAGTTATGGCATTATATTATACTTGAATAATATCATGTACCATTTACCCTAAAGTTACTCTAAAACTCACTTGATCTCTTTAGACACATTTACAAACCTCTTAACACATAAAAAAAATCTTTGAGATGTTTCAATTCCCAAAATTCCAATTTTAAGCCCAATTCTCAAAAACATCCCCCACTCTAGACTAAAATTTGTAATTTATCCAAATTATCACCAAACCATACAAGGTGGGTCATCAAAACATCACCACTTAAATGATTCTAATCACTAAGAAGTATCCTCACGCATCCCCAATAAACAATCCCAATCATGGAGTCTCGATGTATAATCAAATTATATGTCTCCTATTGGTCATGTTCTTTTCTCTACTGCACCAAAACCCGATCCAATATTCAAAACACTAAGAGTCTCTTTATTTGGCCCCACATAACACTGTTCATTACCTAAATAATGAATTTAAACTCTCTCTTCACCATCATCCTCAATAAAACATGAAAACCCATTTAGGTACCCCAATACATTGACTAATTTTAAAAATCTATTGTCCCATGCATTATGTGCCAATTATTTACACTAAATCCATGATGATTCCCTACTCCCAAAATTATTCATGAAATATCAAACAAAATATGTCATGCACCATTTGTTGACACCCCTGGTCTATACTAGACCATCACTCACCCAACACCAAATACGAGAATCACTAGGAAATCCCAATAAGAACCCATTATCTTACTCCTAAGACTACATACAGAACATACCACCCCATTCCAACACAATTCCATCATAATTATCCATGAGTATTGATGTTCTACAAACCTGATAATTCTACTGGTTTGTTTCATAAAATTCACACCTAGCTATACCACTCGACCATCATCACACATCTAGTGGCTGTTAGTTTCTAAACATACTGAATCAACCTGTTTCTTATCAACTAACTCCCACATATAGGTATTTTCTAGTTACCATACATAACCTGGTCACTTGCATCCAATCACTAACATATAATCATTACCACCTCCATGTTGGGTCCATCAACAAATTTCCCTCAATGTTTTCCAAAAAAAACTATTTTACATGAGCACCATGATCTTAGACTATCAATGGAATTATCCATGCCATAAAATTTCTCACATAACTAATCCATGAGTAAAAACATGCCATAAAACCATTGAATTTCAAGCACATACACTCATGACCCCAACTCATATTTATTAAGCATATTCATATATCAATCCACTATCTAGTTTCCAATGACACCATGGTTCCCTATTCAAATACTTTCCAACTCTATTGATATTTTTTCACTATACACCTAGTCTCTAAGGGTATAGATCAAGATTCATGACCTTTATCAATATCATGAAACTCTCTATCTTGCTACTAGCCCCACCAAGTTCCCCTGTAAAATCATAATCATATTAGTTTCTAACTCAACATTGTTAGGAAAAACTCTTTATTCCACATCTATCACCCTAATACATTCAAGCCCTTAACATTTCACAAGATCTAACAATTACTTCTCCATATTTCACACTTTTCAAAAAAGGTCACAAATTATCTCTCACGTGAGTTGGATTTTTCATCATAGAAAAACCCTCTTGAACACTTGGTTATTTTTGTATTGTTATACATATACCTCATACCATGAAATATTCATACCATAATGCATCTAATCTTCATGGTCAAACTACACATGACCATACCCCATAACATCCATTTTTTAACCAACATGCATCACATCAAGGTCAAACATTTTTTTTCTATTCCTATATCACAAAAACGTGTCTCACAAATTTAAACTATCATCTCAAAACTAATCACCATATTCACATTATAATTAACTAATCCTATCAACAAACCATGAACCAACACCGTGAAGTCATATAACTAAGGTTTCCTGGACCACATCATAACATACTGGTACCCCTCAAGGCCATAAACCCAATACTAATCTCAAGTAACTAAACACATACATCCCAAATAAGCCTATCCACATAATATGAAGTCACCATATATGATTATAGTGAACTAAAATCTATAATCATGACCTCACCACATAATTCATGTTACCTACAAATTTCAATCTCCATATACAAGTTATTTTTAAAATCCACCCATAAAGATGTCCCAAATGTTATCATATCTAATCTTGACTAATCAAACACTATAATTAACTGCCTTAGGTTAATCTTAGGTCTCTCAAATACACCTAAAATATAAGATAAAAAATAAATTAGACTTCTAATCCATGGAGATAACATAAAAATAGTCACTCAATTACTCTCAGTATCCCTTGTTTCCAAAGAAAATCCATTCTAAGAAGGCACACAAGATTGCGATACCCTACCATACCATTTGAAGGTTACATTCTTGAGACATATACCATCGGTATTAGGCTCATAGACCTAATCCAACAACTAACCATGTAACAAATACTTGTTTATATCCCCATTTCTAGGATTTAAAGTGTAATTAATTATCCGACCATGTCTCTCATGCATTCACATCCACAAAACCTAAGGTAACTTTAGTCCTATACCATATACTTGATAACAAACCTCATGGATCAATATGAAATAATAAGTATCTACCTATGAATCCCATCTCTAAAGGCACCCACCAGCCTGGGATAACTCATCTGTCTTGAGTTAACATTATATATCACAACTCATCACTAACAATAATAGGAAGGAATCTTACTACTCAATTACAAAACCGACTCACCAATCCCAAGTCTCATCTTAACATCCCTAAGCTCCCTCACCCAACCCATAATTATACCTTAATAGTATATAATTATTCAAGAAAAATCTACATTCCCATCTTAGATACCACAAAGTAACTCACAGGTCAATAAACCCACTCTAGGGTTCTCATATATATATATATATATGAACACGTATATACCTCATGTATCTAATACTCAAACGAGCTACCAACTCTAGGGTAGTAATTCCCACTGAGAATCACCACACTAAACTACTCCCTTGATGATCAAGGTCACATCCACATGTATATAAATGGTATCTCTACATGATAACACAAATTAAGAAAATCATAACTATATATTTTTTGGTTATGTAGAATTATACCAATAAGTTATTTGAACAAACAAAAAATAAGTTATTATTATAACTTTAAATAACTAAAACATATTTTTATTTTCATAATTGGAATCACAATAACATACAAGAATTCACATATCATATAAATCTACAAGATAAATATTATTCATGGAAACCCAATTTATTTCTAACCTAGACCAAGATGAAAACTAAAAATCAATAAACCAAAACATCATACTCAATACCATTTAACCCAACAGTTACATCTAAATCAAGAATATCAACCCTGAATCCCTAGAATCTTGGACTTCATCTCATGTAGGTGCTAGATAGGAACATGATATAGTGTCTATCCAATGTTTGAACCAAACTTATCTCTTAATAACCATATAAAAAATAGTAATACAAAATATTTGATATCATTTTGCAATATCACGACAAGGATTAATCATTAGTTACCTGATCAGAGCACCATTTAACCTCAAGCATAAATCCCCATATTCCAAAAGATGAAAACTAGTTGGGAGGGTCTATGGAGTTATTATGAGGTGATTATACCTCATATTAGAGTATAAAAAATAGTGTAAATAACATACAACTACTCATCACAATACTTAGCAGAAAAAATATAATCAATATAGCCATTACATTTATTAGAATAAAATACACCATATTGTATAACAAGATGAAATATCCAAAATTCCACACGAATCAGGAAAACACTAACAATATCTCTCATGAGAAGATCTCATACAACTCAAACTAATTGTAAATAAATATAAATTAACTCGAAGCCCCGAGTTTCAACCCAGTCCCATATCTAGATTCAATCTAATCTATCCTAATCAACCATCCAATATTCTCCCTTATGCTTATCTATACCTGAAATCATGATGTTTTCTTGGGCACTAATGTGTTGGGGTCTTCTAAGCTATTTATGAGTACAACTTAGTTCAAAACCATCAATAAATTCTATATATATATATATATATATATATATATTCTAAACAAAGTGTATGATTGTGTATCATAATAAATAACCAAAAGAGTAAATAAATAAACATTCATCTGACCTCTGGTTCCACAGTGAAACACACGATTGACCATACTAGATTCATTCAGTCTATGATGCCTTTGAATATGATACATTATCACATAGGGGGAATAATTCCCCATCTCAAAAGAATCTCACATAAATCATCATCTAAGGGGAATAACACACCTCTCTGGAATCATCCCAACTATATATATAAACACAAAAAAATTCACAAGGGGAATAACCACTATAAAAAATTATAATTAGTGATGTTTTAAAACATCGTTAGTTCACTTACCAAAATTTCTAAAAAATATAATTAAATGATGTATCACTCAATTAGAGATGTTTATAAACATCACGATTTAGAAACACCTTGTTTACCGATATTTTTGATAAAATTAGATAAATAAATATCATTGAGTTAGTAATGTTTATAAATGTCTCTATTTAGAGACATCCCATTTTCTGATTTTTTTATAAAGGTCGTTAAATGAAACCTTATTTACCGACATTTCTAAAAGAACAACAATTTTTTTTTGAAATTTATATATTTTTTTTCAAAATTTATAATTTTTTTTTGAAATTTATAAATGTTCTGTAATAATAAGAAAACATGTTTTGAACCATCCTTAACCCTTACGCCCCGACTATACACTCTTTGCATGGAATAGTATCTCTCATCCCCATAGATATCCTAATGAGCCCAACACCACATGCCCATGCATCTCAGCTCCCTGCAGATCGTGTGCATGCCTTGGTATCTCACCTTCCTACAGCTCGCCCCTAGGGTCATATACGCCCACCAATTCATGATCACTCACTAGAAATTTCCAGAGCATGGAATCAAATCCCACACCTCTCAAGAGTCAAATAAGAATTCCCGACCAACTCACTTGTTACACTTATTTATTTAATTGTATTATGTTGTATATATATATATATAAATAGATTTCTGTATTTAAAAAATAAAAATATATTTATATATTTATATATTAATATACATATATTAATATTTATATATATATATTTATATGTTTATATGTTTATATTTTATGTTTATATATATATGTTTATATTATATATATATATATGTTTTTGTTTTATATTATATATATGTTTATATTATATATATATATATGTTTATATTATATATATATGTTAATATTATATATATATATATGTTTATATATATGATTATATATATATGTTTATATATAAATATGTTTATAGATATATATGTTTATATATATATATGTTTCAATATATATATGTTTATATATATAAATATGTTTATATATATATGTCTGTATATATATATTTATATGTGTGTGTGTAAATATATATATGTGTATGTATACATATATATAATTATAACTGTATATATATATATATATATAATTAGACACATTTTAAAACACTAGAATAAAAATGTCACTAAAATAACAACGTTTTCTTAAAACCATGACTAAATTTAAAATATATGTTTATATTATATATATGCTTATGTTTTATATTATATAAATGTGTATTTATATTTCATGTTTATTTATATATTTATATTATATAAATATATATGTTTATATATATATATTTTATATATTATATGTTCACATGAATATATATATGTTTATAAATATATATAAATATATATATGTTTATATATTTATGTGTGTGTCTGTGTGTATAAATATATATGCGTACGTATGCGTATATATATAATTATAATTTTAAATTTAGACACACACACACATGATTAGTCACACTTTAAAACACTGCTAAAAATGTCACTAAAATAGTCACGTTTTCATAAAAATGTGACTAAATTTAAAATGTATATCTATTTTTATATATAAACATAGGTATGTGTGTGTGTGTTTGTATATATAAATATATATTTTTTATATATGTTTATATATGTGTGTCTGGGTTTATATGTGTATATGTATATCTAAATATATGTGTCTGTGTTTATATATATTTATATATATATGTGTCACTATTTAAAAAGTTAATATATTATATATATAATTTTATATATTAATATACATATATTCATATATATATATATGTTTATATTTTATAATTTATAGTTTATAATTTATGTTTATGTATATAAGTTTAAATTATATTATATATTATATATATATGTTTATATTTTACGAATATGTTTATATTTTATATTATATATATATGTTTATATTTTATGTTCATATTATATATATATGTTTATATTATATATATATTATATGTTTATATTTTATATATATTATATGTCTATATTAATATATATATGTTTATATTTTTTATACATATATGTATATATATATATGTTTATATATATATATATATGTGTGTGTGTGTGTATAAATATATATGTGTATGTATACATAATAATAATAATAATAATAATAATAATAATAATAATAATAATAATTATTATTATTATTATTATATATAATTAACCACATTTTCTTAAAAACATCACTAGATTTAAAAGATATATATGTTTTTTTATATAAATATATGTATATGTGTATTTATATATATTTATATATGTGTGCGTGCCTTTATATATATATATAAATATATATTTTTATATATGTTTATATGTATATATGTGTATGCGTTTGTATATATTAATATATATATATATATATAGCACCGTTTCCTGAAAATCGTCACTAATTTAGTGGCAGCTATTAAAAAACATTGCTAAATTAGCGACCTTTTTCAAGAAACGTCGTTAATCTAGCAACTTTTCTAGGAAGTGTCGCTAATTTAGTTATGTTTTCAAGAAACGTCACTAAATTAGTGATATTTTTCATGAAGCATCACTAATTTAGCAATGTTTTTCATGAAACATCGCTAAATTAGTGATGGTTTCAAAAAACATCGCTAAATTAGAAATGTTTTTTCAAAAAACGTTATTAAATTAGCGATGTTTTTCCTAAAAAATCACTGTATTAGTGTTTTTTCAAGAAATATAGAAAAATTAGAACTGTTTTTTTACAAAATGTTTCTAAATTAGCAACATTTAGAGGAAATTTCACTAAATAAGAAACATTTCCTGATAAATATCGATAAATTTAAAAAACAACGATGTTTTAGAAAAACATCAATAAAAAGCATCTCTAAAATAATTCTTTTTTGTAGTGAAAACCCCAAACCAAAACCATCTCCAGGACATCACCACCAAGGGGAATAGTGCCCCACCTTGAATCCCTTTCATATATATATATAATCCCCCACCCCCATGGGTGAAATGACACCCCACCCAAGAACCATATCTATAATATCACCACCTAGGGAGAATAATTCCCCATGTAGGTACCATCACATGCATATATACACCCTGGGGGAATAACACCAAACCATTAAAATTTCTCTTGAATATCACCACCAATGTGAGAATTTCACCTAGTCCTAATACCATATCATATACTTATATGAACCTAGGGGTAATACACCCCACCCCAAAACCTTTTCAAGAATATCACCACCGATAGGTGAATATATCTCCCACCCCGAAATCATGTTAAATATATATACATCGAGGGGGAAATATCACTCACCCTCAAAACCTTTTGCATAATTTCACCAACAATAGGATAATATCACCCCACACAATAAGCATATCAAATATATATTTTCACCCTTAGAGGGAATAATGGCCCATCAAATATCATTTTTAAAAATATCCCCACCCAAAGAGAATAATGACCCACCTCAGAACTATCTAATATATTTATACATCAAGGGGAATAGTTCACACCCTTGAATCTTTTTTCATAATATCACCATCCAAGTGGGAATATCCTCTCACCTCAGAACCATATCACACACACACACACACACAGATATATATATATATATACACACACCCAAACATAACCATGGGGGGAATAACACCCTACATGGGAAACATATTTAATATAAAAATATTTTTAATAATTTTGTATAATATTTCAACCTCATTTAAAAATATTAAACATAACTGGGTTATATTTATTTCATGGTTTATCATATTTACAAAATGTACCAATTCCAAGATAAGAATTTTAGTTTCTCAACTATTTTCAATAATCCAAATTGATAACAAGAATCAGTCTTGATTAATTTGTTCACACACTCAGTCAAACCCCAAACCTAGTTTCACCCAGGGCTATATCCATTCTATCCCACCTTTACTACACATTCTCATCCTATTTATTGTTCTAGGATGTAAACATTCATTATATTAGGTCCTAGTTCCATTTAAGTCACATTTCATATCACTTCCAACCTCACCAATTTTTTTCTTTCAAAACATGCCTCACTTGGTGGCTAAAGGTTTAGTATCTACATTTTATAATGGATCAATTATTGCCAAGACATGGTGATTACCACAAGAAACAAATTAATAACCTATTAATTAATCTTTTATACCAGGAAAAAATTATTTCGGTAGTACTGCACATCATTTCCACATAGAAAACAAAATTAGACCTTAAGAATATTTTAAGGGCCACCTATTTTATACAAAAATCATTTTCCTTTATGAAAATCATGTCCAACAATGGAATCCATGTCCAACCATTCATCACTCATTAATACAAGATCATAACTCCACAAAAAACCATTCTAATTAAATATAAACCAGTTATAATTAAATTATACAATAAATCAATATCAATTCCATAATTAATACCTAGGGAATAATCAAAGACTAACTCATTTAGAAATCTACCCTGGAATAAACATTTAGAAATATAGTGTGAACCACCCTTGGTATAGACCAATAAATCTTTTACAAAAAACAGAAAATTATAATTTTAACACATCCAAAAATTTCACCCAAAATAATGGAAATCCATAAATAAATAAAATAAGTGATATACCTCAATAAATACACACAATCCTATTATTGTCATCCTCCCAAAACCTCCTTTAAAAAAATAAAAATGAAGGCCCTATCATATAAATATGATTACACCATGTCTATATGGAATTATCACTTTAACCCTATCCTAGAAACACTAAATACAATGGATAAAAATTGAGGAAAAGAAAAAAGGAATAAGAATAAAATCACACTGTAAATGATGAAACAAACCACCTTAAATCACCCAAAATTATGGTGTTAGAAATTTATAATAGGAATGATATAGGTTCTTGACTTTCCCTTTTAGAAAATCATGAAAATGAAGACTCCTAATGAGGGTCTCTAAATCAAAATCCCTAAAATACCATATTTCCCATAGTTAAAAGAAACTAGATATCATGCCCACTATGATGTGGCCCATAGGCATCATGACACAATGCCATTTATAGAAACCAATCATATCTTGTATTCTCATGTTACAATTATTGTCTCAATGATGTGATGTATGAAATCTATAAGTGTGGGTGAATTATAGTTTAGAAAATTAAGCTATCTATTTTACAAATGTCATGTTTTATGTTAACTAGTTTTAAAAAATTACAATCAAATCAAAGATCAAAATAGAAATAGTACATGTTGTAGAAATATAAACTATAGTAATTATAGTAAAAAAAATAGAGATAAGTTTTCAGATGATTATAAAAATTTGATAGAAAAAATCAAAATTGTATAACATGAAAATTTATACACAATGATAATTCAAAAACTGAATGCATCATAAGTTTTAAAAAATTCATAGAGTATTTTTTAACAAATAAAAAAAATATTATAAAACCACACACTTTAACCTCATTAGTTTTGAATTTTATAAACCTGACATTATGAATCCTCGGTTTTCAACCTATTAGAAGGTATCCATGATTTTAAACCTATCCAAAGGAATTTATTCCCCTCCCTGGAATCCCATTAATTAACCTATCAATATTTATAGTGCTCTATCCCTGAAAACTCTATCTTCCTTTCCCTGGAATCCATCAATCACATAGGATTAATGAATCTTCTGTTTTATTGTCCATGGAATACCTTGATCATATAAGAATAGTAAATTAAAAATTACAAGAGAAATACTATGAGATTTACATTACAGACTAACAAGATATATATCCTAGTATGAACTCATAAAGTAGAACAATTAGATATAATTAGGTGTTTTTTTGAAGAATTCAAAAGATTACAAGATTTTTTATGTTCTTAACTTGAAACTTTTTTTGATGCGCAATGTTGAATCTATATTTATAAATGACATTGTATAAACTTTAGTGGTCAAATTTTGTAAATCTCGGAGTCAACTATAATAGAATTTTAAGTCTCTTCGTCATCTACTGATGAACATAACATTTCTCTTTATCCACTAATGATTTTATCTAGAGCTTATACATTACTCTTGTATCCAATATATATAATATATTATTAAGGTTTAGACTAGTGGTTTTTCACAAACCTTATTTAGTTTTTTATTATTTGAGTTACTGGATATTCATTAAATAAATTTTAATAACTAAAAAAAGATTAAGCTAAATCATTTTCCTTTGTAGTGTATTGTGATTTCCAAAATAGAGAAATTAATTGAGTCATTGAATTAACTGACTGAAAATTAATTTTTTTTATTTCAAAAGCACTTTTGAGGAAAAAGTGGGAAACCAAAATGACATCAAATACATAAAGCACATCATGCCTCCACCGGCCAAGATCATCATGACCACAAACTATCCAAATCTAAATCAAGGAAAAGCCCCACCCTAGAAACAAAAAAAAATTTACGATCATCATCCACCTTCCCATCACTGCTCAACTAGTTGTCTCGTGAAAGGATGCATGGGCACGGTACCAATGAAAAATGTCATACCCACTCAAAACTTCCAAATCTGAATAGGGATGGTAAGGCAAACACTCCCTACTCTGAACCTCTTCTGGAGGAGTCCTTTGAAATTAGACTGGATGCAATAAACCATGGACCAAGACAGCAATGCACACACAAAAATAATACCACCAAACCTCATCAAACAACCTTCACCAAGTCTAGAGAAATGAAATGCCGCATCCTCTACCAATAGCCTCAACCGTATGCCACATCACCAGGCACATCAAACCATCAAAAAATTCAAAAACACCACCGAAACCAAAATTAGCTGGTCCTCCGCGAAATCACACATCAGGCACAAACAATCCAGATCCAAAACAATCAGACAGAAAATGTAATAAAGTAACAATATCCCATTTTTTGAAATCACAAAACACTAAAGTGAAATTTAAATGTTCAATTAAATTTTAAATAAGACTCTTGGTGTAATAAAGTAGATTGAATATCTCCTTTTTCATTTCAAGATACATATAAATAAACTCATTATTCATAAACATGTTATAATAATAAAATACTAAACCATCACACATTTTAAAATAATAACACTAAAATATACCCCCTTTTAAATAAGTCTTTAACTTTCACATTTTTTCATGGATATATCCCCCATTATGATTTTAAAAAATAACTATAAAGGTGGGTATAATAAGAAAAAATATTTCCTATAATTATTTAGAAATAATAGATTTATACATTAAAATAACTCAGTAAATAATATTAAATAATATGATTAAATTGAAATAGAATAATAAAATCTAAATTTTAAAATTTCGTTCTCTTAAAAATTTCCTAATAACATGTATTTTTATTCAGATAATTTATGAAATCATTTTAACATGGTTGAGTAATAAGAATTTTCATCTTCATTTCCAATTCCAATATTATTTCTTATTTGAAAAGATCTACTTATGTGATGAGTTTATATTTTAACTTTATCTTCTCTACTAGACATAAGGATCTTATTTATAATATCTACATAATATATACATATTTATGCAATATCAATTTTTGAAAATTAACTTATTCTATATTATTCCATGAGAGTGATTTGGCTAAATATAATGATATCATTACTTTTGAAAATGGAAATTTGATCTTAATAGATGTCCTTTTGGGATTAATCTGATAATTTCACTCAAATATGATTTCATTAAACATCAATTAATCAAATATTATGGAAGTAAAAGATATGAAATTGAGTGTGACTAAAACACACGATATTTCAGTATTTATGAAGGCATTTTAGATTGTTATCATCCAAATATTTTTTCTTTATTGTATGAATATTCTAGAAAGATTACCATGAAAATATATATCCAAAAAATATATTGTATGAATTTATTTTAAGATGTAAATTTAACATTTATTGATATGAAAATATTGGTTACCTTCTCATAAAATTTTAATTACTATAAAAACTCCACCAATAAAAATTAATTGAAGCAATAAAATTAAAACAAAAAGTTTATTACTATTCATGAGTTTTTTCATTGATATTATGTATTTGAATATCTTTTGTAATTTTATGAAATTTTAATATGATATTAATATTATAACTACAGATAATATAATTATTTTTTATTTTTTTATGTTAACTCATAACTTCCATTAGATATAAAACTATTTAGATGAAAAATTTAAAAAAATGATCAAAAATGAAAAACTGATAAAATTTAAAATGAAAAACTCAAAAAAATAATGAAAAAATGATGAAATAAAAAAATGAATAATGAAAAATTGAAAAAAATAATCCCCACACAAAATTAATTGAATATTTTTTAATTTTTATAAGATTTAATGAAAAGGTAGTGATTTAAAGATCACTTTATTTTGATCATTCACATATTTTTTTTAATTTATTCGAATCTATCACAATTTAATGGGTTTTTAAAAATATCAACAATATGATTTTCAATTCGAATAAAGTAAAGGATTCTATCTCATTTTTGAGTGTGATACATAAGAAAATATTATCCTACATCTTTGTGATTTTCTCATTAGTGATGTGTTGGGTTCCTATATAATGATATAACACTAGTATTATAAAAAATAATTTGGGTTTGAGTGAATCTAAAACCAAAATCTATGACCATTGTGTTTCATCCACAAAACTTGAGAATAAAAATTTATAGATGCTATATATTCTTCTTCCGTAGTGAAAATTGATACAAGTTTTTTCTTCTTTGCAAACGAAAAAACTAAATCTTCTTATAATAAATGACATATTCCAAAAGTAATTTTTCTTTCAAATCTACAACCTCCAAATTCAACATTAAAGTAACTTTTATGAATAAAAGAAATTCCAAAACAATAAAATAAACCATGTTCTAAACTTACTTTAAGGTAATGTAAAATTCATTTCACTTCATTTCATTGTGATTCCTTCGTATTTTCATGGAGCCTAACACATAAACTTGTTGATAAATTAAGTTAAAAAGACATTTTGTAAGATATAGAAAACTTCAAACCACAATTAAATAATTTTTTTGATCTATAAATTTAATAAATTCATCAAGATATATTTTGATATAATATTCTACCCAAGTACTTATACTTGAAACATTTTCAAAATCAAAATATTAATATAGTTTGTTAATATTTTTTTTATTGAGTTAAGATATTTCCTTCTTGTTTTTTATAAATTTTAAAACCATGAAAAATGGTTGATTATATCCATCATTCCTATTTGAAACTCTTTTTCCTATTTCTTGATAAAATATCATAAAGAGTTCTAGTTCAAACAAAAATATTATCATTGACATAAATTTGAATAGTAATGGTGACTTTAAAAACATATTTTATAAAAGGGTAGGATTATCAATTATTTTAAGAAAATTATTTTGATGTAAATATCTAGTAAGTCTATCATAACAAGTTCTTAGGGATTATTTAATTCCATATAGAGATTTAGTATGATTAAATACATTTCTTTGACATTTAGTGTCTTTAATAAGAGGAGTTTTTTTTTCAATATAATCATCATTTTGAACATATATATTATGAAAAATAATTTTAAGATCCATTTCAAACAGTGTAAAATTCATATGTGTTGTAAAGGAAATTATTTTTCATATAGATTATAATCATTCTACCAGTGAAAAGGTTTCACCACAATCTTTTTCTTCATATTAAAAATAACCCTCAATGACAAGTCCTTCTTTATTCCTAACAATAGTTCCATTTTCATAAAATTTATTTCTAAAAACCAATTTTAATCTAATTATCATAAGAACTTTAGGTCATTTAACTAAATTCCAAAAATTATTCAATTCATATTGATTGAGTTATTATTTTGTTTCCCTTATCCAAGATTCATTACCTAAGGCATAATCATCCATTTTAGGTTCAAATTGTGATAAGATTGAATTATAATCACATTGATTTCTTAAGTAACTTCTATTTTTAACTCATTCACTTACATCATCAATACTATTATTATTATGTTGATTTTATATGATTTACTTTATTTTAGGTAAACAAGTAAGTTTACCATGAACTAAAATATGTTCATATTTTATTTAAATAATCAAGGGATATTGAAAATACAATGGTGTAGTTTTTAGAGTTTTTACTATCAGTAGTTGTGCATAAACTTCTGCTTGTCTAATATAAGTTTTTTTAATAACATTATCCATATAATAAAACTTCAGAGGTTTTACAAAAAAAGGATCAATTTAATAAAACATTACATGAATGATTTCATCAATACCATTTATTATTTTTTTAAAACTTTATAAACCTTTTTAGTTTTATAATAAACAACAATAATTCCTTCATTATATTTGGGGTGAATTCATATAATTTTTATTTAGATTTCAAGTTAAATACTTTACACCCAATGAATCTAAAGTAAGAATGTTTTGGATTTCATCCTGTCGAAAACTCATAAGGGGTATTATTTAGAAAATTTATGGGTGAAACTCAATTTATTTTAATGTAATGAGTACTCAAAACCTCATTTGAGAAATGAATTGAAATATAATACTGAATTTTCAAATTTGATTAATTTTAGTATTAATTTTATTTCTTTATCCCACAACATCATTTTTTTGTGTTCTAGGTGATGAAAATTTATGAGTAATACCTTTTTACTATAAAAATTTTCAGAATTTGAGGTTACAAACTATCCACTATGATGACTCCATATTGTAATAAAAGGTATATTTTTCAAATTTAAAACAAAAGCACATAAAACATTAAAATGAATAATACCTATAAATTTTCATGTGATAAAATAAACCCAATTAAATATTTATAATCATAAACATGACATACATAATGTGTTTTTCCCAAATAATTTCAATTTTTATTTGACTAAATAAATCCAGGTGCACTAACTAGAGATATCCAAAAGTTAAGAACCTATATTTTAGGATTAAGCTGGACTTATTTTGATTAATAAATTAATAAGGACCACATACTCTAGTTGAATTAAACTAATGTTATGGTAAACCCCTAACACATATTTTCCTAGAAAGTATGGCTATGGTCTAAAATTTACAATGTCTTAATTCTCTTTTCCCTACCCAAGATAAATCTTTAGTTGCATATAAAAAAGGTAAATTCTAATAACTCAACTCTTCTATGTCAAGTGTGTATACATTCTCATACCTGTCATTAAATATAATGAAAGTACATCCGGATCATTGAATAGTGAATTTACTATTCCAAAAGTTCAAGAGATAAACCTCATCTCATAATTGAATAATATTTATAAATTTTTTCATAATTCTTACAACATATAATTTTTTTAAATTATATATTTTATGAGAAAAGAAACATGTCAAATTACAATAATTTTACCTTTTTTATTTACTTAAAAAGTGACTTTTCCTCTATTAAGATTTTTAAAATTCTAGAATTTAGCCTTGTCTCATATCAGGTGTCAAGAACAACCACTTTCCATGAAATATTTGATTTAGTTACTGGTACCTAGACTCTTTTCCTAACAAATATAAAATTTATTTCTTGTTAGGAAAACATGATTAGTTAAATTTATATTAGAAAAAAATTAGTTAACCACATATTTCTAACACATATATGGTTAATAAATGCAAGTTATTTAGAAATAAATTAATAATGAAAATAGATTAAAATATATTTAAAGAAAAATATTTATTCTAATTACCTCCACTTTGACATTTAGTGAAAACGGGAACACTTTTAGAATAAAAGTAATATTATTGTAAATATGACTTATTATAAGTAAAACCAATTCCATTATAATTTATAGATGGTTTAATTAGTTTATAAATTTTATCAAAAAAATTTACTATATGTAAAGTTAGAGAGAAGTTTCTTTAAACTAATATCTTTTGATTCAATCTTAAAAATAAAATTTGTTTCATCTGAATTTGATTTAGAATTAGATTTAGTAACTAATTCTAATGAATATTTTGAAAAATAATAAGTTATCTTTTAAATTATATTATTATATTTCATAATACTAGTTACAAAAAAATAAATATTATTTTTCAATTTTATAATTTCCTTTTCAATGAGATTAACATATCTTACAATTTCGTCAAAATTTAGTAAAACTTCCTAATCTTTTTATGAAGTTATTTTTATCATAAAATGAACTAAATTTTTAAATATCTTTGGAATTTGGATAATCATCCTCAAAATTAAAATTAAACATGGAATCAAGAGATAAAGTTTTTATAGATTCAACATTTTCATTAGACATGTATTATTTTTTATATTTTTTAATATATTTATTGAATCCAATTATTTTTTGAATCTCACTAAACATATCTTTCGATGAACTATTAAATGATTTTTCACTCTCAATTATGCTCTATGTGTCCATAGATTTCAAAAAAGTCCCCATTTTCTTTTAAAATATCTCTTTTAATATATGTCTTATTCAAGTGAGGATAATCTTGTGAGAGATGACATGTATTCTTATATTTGGGGAATATAAAATCTAAATAAACCTTCTTATTATTTCTTCATTTTCTATATTTTCAATTATTACATTGGTTACTATTGTTACTAAAAATCCTAATCACCCTTATAAAATACTGAGAAAGATCATTTTCTCTTTCTTCTTAACAAATTTAATCAGAATGCTTATATTTTTTCCTTTTAATTTTATATTTATAAGTATCAGTAAATGAATTAAAAGTAATAATAGTGGGTTTACCAAAAGTATATACACAAGTTACTATATTATTTCTCTTACCTTCCTTATAATCTCTTTTTAGTCCACTATCATATTGTATTAATGTTCTAATCAAGTCATCCAAACATAGATTAATAATTTTTTTATTGTTATTTATGGTTTTTCTCTTTGATTATTACTATTTAGGTATTATATTAATAATATATTGTTTTTACAATTACTTTTATAATTATTTTTAACCCAAATATTGTAAAATATTTATAATAGTTATAAAATGTTGGTTAATATGTGTCACAATTTCACCTGGGAGAAAATTAAAATTATGATACTCTACTATCAACATAGATCATAGAGTTTCTGAATATTGGGTAGTTCTAAAATGAATAGTCTCTAATTTATTTTGAACACCATTTCAAAAGATAATATTTGGATATAAATGTTATTAGTCATAGAACTTAGAAAATTATTACAAGCTTTAGGATTTACCAGATACTTCATATTTTACTTTTTTACAAAATAGATAACTTTGTTTTTTGGAACATTATAACTTCTAGTCAGCATATAAAATATTTAGAATCTAGTACTAATAGTATAGGTCTTCATATAATCATGCCAATATTTATAATAAATGACATCAAAAGTATGTGTTATGGTCAAATTTAAAATTTCAAGTGTTTTTACTAGAAATGATGCCATTAAATACTCTTTCCTACTCCAACATAGTTAATGTAATAAAATAAAGACTAAATTATATTAGACTAATAATAAATAAAGATAAAATCAAAGTCAACTAGAGACTTTATCTGATACCAATTACTATCCCAATGATATAATCCAGAAAATATGCAAGAGGGGTGAATTATAGTTTAAAAAAATTAACTAATAATTATCTGACCCTCATGTTTTAAATAGACTGGGTTTACAAAATTATATTCAAGTCAATGATAAAAATAAAAATAGTTCATGTAGTGATAATATAAATAGTAAAAAATACTAGCACACTATAAAAAAGTTTTTCCAAAGTTTATGAAAATTTGACAAAAGAAATAAAAATAGCATAACATGACAATCAAAACACGTCTTTAATTAAACAAATTGAATGCATCAAATGCTTATAAACAATTGATAGTGTATTGGATAGAATTCCTAATACTGATTTAAAAAGGATATTATAAAACCACTGGTGTTAACCATAGTGGTAGAGAATTCACTAAGCCTATCTTTAGGTATCCCTGATTTTCAACCTATCAAAAGGTATCCCCGATTTTAAACCTATTAAAAGGTCTTTCTTTTCATCCCTAGAATTTATAGAATTATATTATTAGTAAGTATAGTGTTTTATCCATAAAAAATATATATTCCTAGCCCTGGATTCACTTGATCATAAAGGATTGATAAATACTCTATCTTATAATCCCCTAAACCCATTAATCATGAAAGATCTATAAATGAAATAGTCATAATAAAAAAATAGTGAATTTTATAATAAATCTTCATTAGATTTATCTCTTGATAAACATTCATAATGTAATACATTTAGAAGTACATTTAGTCAATAATAAATTTTAATACTTTAAGATATGGAAATCTTTCTAAAGTTCATAACATGTTTTTTCATCTAAAGCTCAAGGTTGTGGCTCTATTTATATAGTGTGTTGTACCAAACATCAATGATCAAATTCTATATATCTCAAAGTCAGTTGTAATTGAATCAATTACTTCTTCAACACCTACAAATAAATTTAACATTTCACTTTATATACTGATGAGTTTATCTAGAACAACTACAATGCTATTGAATCTAGTGTATGTAATATGTCATGAAGGATTATACTACTAGATTTTAACAAACTTATTAAGTTCTTTGGTATTACAGCTATTGAAAATTTAATCTAAACAATCATAAAAGCTAAAAAAATCTTATGTTAAATCAACTTCATGTGCAGTGTATTGTGATTTCCAAAATAAATAATTCATGTGATTCATTGAATCAACAATGGAGTTGAACAACTTCCCCAAATAAAAACAAAAAAACCAACCTCACTATCCAAGTTCACTATACGTAATGAAAAATACCTTCTATCGTAACCAAAAATATGGAAAAACCTAGTGCTACTTCCTCTTGAGATCCCTCTATAGAATTTTTTTTCCAAATGTGATGTGTGGATTCCCCCCTAAAAAAATCCCTAATGCATAACTTTGGTTTCATATTGTGATCATTCCCCTAGAACCAACATTTTACCCTTATATATCACAACGTAACAAATAACTCATCCTGTTTTTTTAGAAAAGTCTAGATTTACCCTTACCTATCAAAGTTACCTATAAAAATCATAAATTAACCCTTAAATATCATAGAGTGACACTTATTAATTGAAGTAAGCCTTACATACCATAGGTAAATCCTTATGTATCAGGTAATTTAAAATTTTATAACCCCTATAGATTTGAGTAACCCTTATATATTAGGTAAATTACCATTTTATGACCCTTACATTTCATATCAACCCTTACATTCTATAGGGAAACCCTTACATATTAGGTGCTTTACCATTTTCTAGCGCTTATGTATCATAATAACACTTATATATCACTGGGTAACCCCTGCATATCAGGTACTTTACCATTTTCAAAACTTCACATATTAGAGTAACTCTTTTGTATCATTGGATAACCATTTCTTATTAGGAACATTACCATTTATTAACCCTTTTATATTAGAGTAACCCATATGTATCATAGGGAAACGTTTATGAATCAAGTAATTTACCATTTTATAACCCATAAAAATTAGATAAACCCATAATTATAGCACAATAACCCATAAATATTTCATTTTCAATAGGGAAAACATAATGTATTTCCCTTTCCATAGGGAAACTATTATATATTGAATTTGTTTTAAGGAAACCCTTACATAATTACATTACCATATAAAATTCATAATATATTTACTTTTACATAGGGAAATGATTATGTATTTCCTTTTTTATAGGGAAACACTTGCATATTCAATGAGGATTTAAAAATTTTCAATATTCACAATTAGCCTATTGAGTACCCTTATCTATTACAACCCTCATTTATTGCACACTACGAACTACAAAAATTTAAATATAAAATAACTTTCATCATGACATGATTCTATCCCCCACCATGGCATGACAATTGAAACCTAATTAAATTTAACCCATGAAACACACACCGCATGAAACACTCTGAGTTATGGCATGATATTCTACTTACAACATAACCTCCTGCAGTCCCCTCAACCATACTTCAAAACTCACCCAGTCACCTGAGACATCTTATAGTTCTCCAAACATATCCAATAGCCCCTCTAAAATATATTCAATTTCTGAAAATTATAATCTAAAACCCAATTATCAAATAATATTTTACTCCATGACCAAAAATTAAAAGTTCCCTGAATATTCATCCACCTGTATAATGTGATACACTACATAATCCTTATAAAAACACATAATTTCCTGAAAAAGATCATCTCATTCCTATTTTTAAAATTTTTAGAGATGGTCAAGATATTATACCTTAATGAACTGAAAAATGTAAACATCCATTGATTTATTAGGAGAAACTTAATTACCCATATTATTAATATATTTTTAGTTCTATTTCCATTAAAATATATTTAGTGGTATGTGAAACACCTATAGGTTGTGTGTTTGTTTTAATAACACATTTAGAAATTTTCCTCACTATAATACAAAGAATTATATATTTTCTCCTTCTCTTTCAAATATTGTCTTTAATGGAATTTAGAAAATTTATCTTAACCCTTCATCAATTCATGGGATATATTCTATTTACAGATTGATAAATTATACCAACATATATAATGTTCAAGTTTATAGACACTATTGCATCAACACTATCATTCAAAAAGAAATCTCCCCAGTTATACATATTTTTTCATTAAAATCTACTCAATTTATTTTATATTTTAAATATATGTCACTATTTCAACTTCATCGTGCCTACACTAATTAATAATTATATTGGACTTTCTCTTAGGGTTTTCAACATTTATTTCTTCTTACACACCTCATTTCATTAGAATTTTCACAATCACCATTTGAATATAAAATTAGTATATTCTCCATATTAATTAAATTAAAAACTTTCCCATTATTATCACAAATTAATCATTTCTTAATGTAATACCAAGTATCCAAGACAATAGTTGTAGCTACTATAGGATACTAAACACACTATATTATAGAATTAATAACTTTATCATCTGATTTAGAACTCTGAAATATTTCTTAGATTTTATTTTTAAACTCAATATTCGATAAATATTTCAAGGTATTTTTAAAATCTAACACCTTTAACTTAAGCACCTAAATATCCTTATTCTTAGTAATGATGTATGTTGTAGTGATGTCAATAATATTGTCTCTTAATTTAATTATTACATTTTGAATTCTTATATTTCATGAAATATCTATTTTTATCTTAACAATATCTATATCATTTGATTCATTGATATAATTTTTTAATGAATCAATTTCAAAATTAAATGATTTATGTTCTCTATTAAGCTTCCTATTTTATTAAAACCACAGAAACAAATCTATCCTAGATTTAAAATTCTTTTTTTTTCTCGTCATAATTTTTCTACTCTTCACTACTAACTTAAATATATACTATAGGGATCATTGGGAGGCATTTATTTATCTATAAAACCCATAGGTCCTTCATTATTCAAGTACACTTCCTCTATTTCACTTTCTTATTTATAGGATTTGGTAGCATATTTTGAGATAATTTTTATCCTCATTGTTTTTCCCCTTGGATTTTTACATTGAAATAATTTCCTCTATTATGATTAAACCACCTTGTTTCTCCTAGTTAACTTTTAGGTTGATAATCCTCTTCCTCCTATTGATTCTAATTAGGGAAACTAATTGAGAAGTGTTCAATATTTAAACAATTGAAACACATGAAAGGGAATTTTCCCCAATATCTAATTTTTATTCATCACATAACCATATAAAATAATGAAATAATTCATTGAAGATCATAGAATTATCCTAAACATAACTTTCCTCCTCATAAAAAAACTTGGATTAAAATGATTCAAATCCTTAGAGGCATTGAATTCAGTCTTCTTTTTTATATTTTCATCTCTTTCTCAATGTTTGACCCATCTTTATCTCATAGATTATCTATGACAACCTAAATATTTATTACACATTAATTCATGATTTATTACGTAAGAATACACATATTAGAACCTAGAATATAGAGAAGTATAATGTCTTTGGGAATTATGTACATAGCATATCATCTTGAACATGGGATACAACTACATTATTAAAAACTTTCTTAACATGATCTTATAAATCATCAGTCCTCTAAAACAACATGGGATAACCTGGGGATGTACATAATAAAGTGGTGAGATATGAAGACCAATAAAATAATATAAAAGAAAAATAACATGAAAAGGTATTAAATATTATAAAATAGGCATTTAAATGAAATAAAAAAGGGATTATGATCCTAAACTTGAAAAATAATGCATTATATAGCACGATAACATTAAGGAAACATGGGAATATTTCATAAACATTAAACATGAAATCATAAACAGAGGTCAACGCTAACCACCAAAACATAATTAAATGGTGGAAAAAGCTTGGTTATGGATTATGTTCACTCCATAATCCATTAAAGTAAGTCTTATAAGACTAAAAAATTACCCAATACATTAGATTACTATATACTTTTAGGAACACCCATCACTTTTATATCACGTACAGGCATATGTGTGCCACCTAGATCATTCAACATAGGATCATATTTCATCATATTTAATTCAAAGATAAATGAGTATGAAATAAATTCATAGAATTCACCAATAAATATAGTATAATTATTTCTAGGTGAATAACATTGATTGGAAATGGTGATGGTATTCACAATAAGAATGTTTGGCATGGAAAAATCATAGTGAAATATCTATAGCATAATCTTGGTAATTAAAGACTCATAAAATGATTTTATGAGATCAAAAGGGGTATCTAATCATTGGGAAATCAAATGGATAGTAATAGGTACGTGGAATAAATATCCTAATATTATAAAAAAGGCATTAAATAAAAAAGATTATTGAATAAAGTGGAGAAGGAAGGGGATTTCAGCATAGTAATACCTTAGGTAAATGATATAATGAGAGTTGATAAATGATCTCACATTATTATGAAATCAATTTTACAATAGTGGGATATTGATAATTTCATGAAAATATAACCAATTGAGATTCAAAATGCTAAAAATAATTAAGTTTCTTGAATTGAAAATAATAGGGATAGGTCCCTCACTTTTAGTACAGAAAATAATAGGATAATTTTAGTAGAATAATGGGTGTACATAATGGTTCATGGGAGGGATTAATAACAGTGAAAGGGTTATCTCATAAAATTTATTTTAAAAGTTAAGTAATAAGGATGTAGGAAAAAAATACCCAAACAAGAACAAATGGAAATTAAAAATCACAACATAAATGAGGTGTTTGAATAAAAAGAAGAGAGGGAGATCCCATACCATGAGAGGGTGATTCCAAAATCTTGGGAGGAGATTATTGAGATCTTAGGGACACATTGGGAAGAGTATATAGATGTTATGTAATATTAAGGATGTTATATAAGTTTTTTTAGTGAATTTAAATGGGATCATGAGTGGGTTTATATAGGAAAAGGGAGGGGAGTTCTTTTTTATTTCAAAAACTTAGGTTTTGGACTCTATACAACAAAATAATCAATACCACAAACCTTAAAATGGTATTTTACATGATTTATGAAAAATATGAGTGTTTTTCATTATTTTATTTTTCAATGGTCCTAACCCATTAAAATATTACACTTGGCGATGTGGAAGTGAGTCATGTTTATAAAAAATGATTTTAAAACATTAAAATATAATATTTGTTTGGGATATTCATAAAGGATTTAAAAATTAATCAAATAACTTAAAAATAAATTATTTTAAAAAAGAAGCATATATTTGTTCATTTGTACCATTTATAAAACTAATTACAACACTTTTGGGTCATTATTTTGCCACAATAAACACCATATATTTTTACTTCATTTAATTTTTACCTGAAAAATCAATTGTCTCAGAAAATTATGAAACATTAACTATTGGATAATTTTTAAATTTTTGATTCCAAAAATAATATTTATTTTATAAAAATAATTTTCTAAATATTTAAATTTTCAATATAAATTCAATAATCAATTTTTTTAAGAAATGCTGTTTTTTTGAATAATAATAGTTTTCGAAACCTAATAACAATTACATTTGGCATCGTAAAATTTATATTATAATTTCTATTTAATATATAATATTTAATAATAATATTTAATTAAAATATAATTTATTTCAAAAATTATTTAATTAAAAAAAGTGTCTTTATTAAAACTATATATTACCCCAACTATAATTTCCGTTTTAACGCATCAAAAATATTATTTTTATTAAAATATTTATTTAATCATTTATAAAGTAACAAAAAAATAAAAATTATTATCATATTGAAATATAAATATAATTATTAACAATCTTAGAAATAATTTATTTCTAGTCCCTGTTAAATTATTTTTACCCTTAATTAATATATTTTTATTTTACCATGGTAATAAATATTTACTACAGTTACTATTCATTTTGTTTAAAAATTAAGTCTTTTTTATTATATAATATTAATTATGTTGATTCAAAATGTAAAATACATTTTTTCAAAACCAATTCAAAGAGGTGGTAGGATTTAATTTAATATAAAACCTACAAGCACGATGGAAATTGGATTTTTGAAAAATAAAATTTTCAAGGAAGAGATGACTTTACTTTAACTATAGAACAAGTAATATTCCTTATATGAATTTAGATTCAGATATATATATATATAATATTAAAATTTAATTTAAATAATT
Source organism: Viscum album (assembly GCA_963277665.1). NCBI lineage: Eukaryota > Viridiplantae > Streptophyta > Magnoliopsida > Santalales > Viscaceae > Viscum > Viscum album. The sequence continues at coordinate 1,375,498,602 of OY728128.1, forward strand.
CATAATTAGTGTTTATTTTAATTAATTATAATAGATAAATATTGTGCATTTATAATAAATTCTTACAAAAAAATATATTTTTGAGCCTAAAAATAAACTTATTTTAAAATCAGGTATAAAGATTATTTAAATGTAATTAATTCAATTAAATATAAATAAATAATAATTATTTTACTTTAAAACCAAATTAAATGAATAATTATACTTTTAATTACTTAATTGATCAAAAGAAATGACGGTTTTACAAAAAATGGTTATTTTCACTATTCATCGAAAAATAAACATTTTTTTAAAAATACCAAAATTTTACCCTAATTTAATCTTAATAAGATCATATTAATAATGAATTTTAATTTTATTTAATAAATTTTATAAATTTTTTATAAAATAATTATAATTTTTTCTACTAAAAGAAATAAACCAGTTTTTTGAAGAAAAAAAAATTTGAAAAACAAAACATTACCAAAAATAAAGTTATTATTTACTAATAATTTATCTATAAATTTATGTTTGATAAAATATATATCATAAATTAGTTAATACTATTCATACACATAAATTTAATGGCTAGGTTACAACAATCATGTTTAAATAATCAAGGATTGTTTGGGTTTATTGTTGCATATCAAATTTCTTGTCTAACATAATTTTCTATTTTTAAAAACTCAAGGTGTTACATTCTACCTCCATTTAATAAATTTAATCCTCAAAATTTAAACCTGTTCTTGTTAAGAAATTTTTTAACATATGAAAATATATATTTTTAAACTCACATTATAAAAATGGTTAATAAAACACCCACTTGAAAGGATAGAAAGGGAAGTATAAAGGTTATCACATAATTAGATTTCAAAGTAGGAGGAAATTAGTGGGAAGTGAAAATATAAAAAATGTAAAACAAATAATTCCCATGAACTAAAAGACATGGATAGATAATATGGTTAGGATAAAGTCAATGATAAGAAAACCATAAATTTTTTATGGGTTAAAAAACCATCAATTGATTATATGTAAAAAAATTCTATTTCACGAATATTTTCGGAGAGTTATTAAATTAATTCATCTTATAAACTAGTAACATAGGTAAATATAATTTCTTGACAAGTATAATTTCATCCTTTAATAAATTTCAACTACAATCTCACATTTTTATCAAAATAATGAGAACTCAAGTTGAATTTTTTATGCCTGAAGCACTAAAATAAGATTTTAACAGATCACATGATCCTCCAAATAATAACATAGTATTCATATGGTATTTAATAATTAAAAAATGGTTAATATAAATTATGATAATAATGAAAATTAATAAACATTAATACATTCATCTCAAAAAATTCAACAATTTTTTTGTGGTTTATCATAGAACATTCCTTAAATAAATACTCATGTATCCCAAATAACACAAACAACCTCAACATGAAAGAATGTTTTAAACTCAAACATTGTATCATACCCTTCATATTAAACCTCCAAAAACATAAGAGAATTTTTATCAGTTATTCCTTTATATTAAACTTAATGGGTTTATATAACTCAACCCATAAACAAATATACAGAAATATCATTAACCACCTCAAAATAAAAAAAATTATCTTGTAATTTGTTTTTCCAAAACATATTTAATCATACTAAATATCCATAACATAAATCATAATAAGGGTTATAAATGCATTTAAATATTATACATATACATATCATCCCAAGACTCTTTAGGTTTATAACGAAATCAAAAACTCATTTAGGGTTATAAATTCCTCAATCATGTATTTTCTAAAATAAAACTTTATCACTAAATAAATTTTATTTGTTATTGGTACTATTTAACATATGTTTCAAATCCTTAAATAAAAAATATTTATGATCAATAATTAGGTGTTTCCAGATTATTATATCCCCAATTTCATTGATAAACTTATTCTTTAACACAACTCTAAAATACCAATACATAAACACTTTAATCCTTACACTTCATAAATTACCATATAATAAGTCCTTATTCTATGATTTAGAAGTTGTATTAGGTAATTGACTTAGATAATTCCCATATTATATTAAAATAATAAATTAAAAAATAAAGGGTTTCATAAGATGCAATTTATTCCCTTCCATAATACTCTTTATTTTTTCATCGAAACTAGCTACTTTGTGCCCTAATTTTCCATGCTTAAGACACCTTCAAGTTCCATTGTGACATTTCCCTTGGTACAACTTTCCACATTTTCAAAATGGCGGAAATTTAATATTCCTTCCTTTACCACCTTTATAAAATTAAATTCCTTGAGACAACATTCTCCTATTATTTTGTATCTTTGTACATTAAACTTTGTACCAGTTTTTATTTGTGATTTTTGATAGATAGTTAAGAATAATCTCTTGATTTCATACTTTATCTCCTATCATGTTTTGTATCTCATTTTTAAATTCATCACATTGCCCATCACATTGGTTTTTAACTTGGTTCATCATAATTCCATCCATTAACTTGAATAAATATAAAGGGAGGGATGATTAATTTTAAACACACAAATGAGAATCCAATAACATTAAAGTCATAAATTATAAATTACATATAATTACTTAACTTATGAATTTCTTGGATTAAATTTATATTATCCATGATCTATTTTATAACATATAATTTTATTGGAATTTTTGTTCCCTTAATAATGGTTCATAATGATCTTCTGAATTTACCAAATAATATCCCCTGAGAGTGTCAAACCAGGTGTGAAGTAAGGCCGATTATCATGCACCGGTTCCAAATCGAGTCTATCTTAATATGTTGTTTTCAAGCGTTACCACTGGGTATATCTATGTTAGAGACACATCCACCTGTATTATTCATATAGAGGTGTATTTTATTGGAAACTACTTACTCAATACTTTAGCAAAATTTATGGATGTTTTCTTATATTTAGTCTTATACCTAAGGATTTATCTAGTGTTTCTTAATCATATTCATAAAAATAACTAAACTTTCCCTTAATACAAACTATTACAAACAATTTCTTTATTACACATTAAGTAATTATTTATTATAAAATAGCACACATAATACAACCCAAAGGATCTAGAATTATAGTGTGTTTAGAAATTAGGTACATAGAATAATATCTTGAATATGGGATACAACAAAATTATTGATAACCTCCTTAACATACTCTTATAAATCATCAATCCTCTAAAATTTCATCAGATAACTTGGGGACATATATAATAAAAGGGTGAGATATAAATCCCAATAAGGGAATATAAAATAATAATAACATGAAAAAATTATTACATATTAGAAAATAGTAATTTAAATGGAACATAAAAAGGGGATAGGATCAGAAACATGAACAATAATGCTTGATATAGTATAATAACATAAAAGCAACTTGGGAATGTGGAAACAACTTTAAACATGAAATCATAAACCTAGGATAAGGCTAACCAACAAGACATCATAACATGGTATAAAATGTCCCATAATGGATTAATTTAACTACCTAATACTTTTCACAATGTCTCATGAGACTAAAAAATTACCCTATGCATTGGAGCACTGTATAACATCAGGAACACCCATCACTATTATATCATGTACATTCATATGTGTGCAACACATATGATTCAATATAGGATCATATTTCATCATATTTAATTAAAAGATCAAGGAGTGTGGAATAAATACATATAATTCCACAATTGAAGAAGTATAGGTATGTTTAGGTGAATAACCATGAGTATAAATAATGATGGTAGTCACAATAAAAAGGTTTGGCATGGAAAAATCACAGTGAAATTTCTATCACAGAACAGTTTTACATAAATATTTGTAAAATGGTTTATTAAGATCGAAAGGGGTCTCTCATAATTTTGAAATAAAATGGAAAGTAATAGATACATGGAGAAACATATCCCAAAATTAGGAAAAAGGCATAAAATGAAGAATATACATGAATAAAGAGAACAAGGAAGGGGAGTTCAGCATATAATAACGGCTTAGGTAAAGGCCATAATGAGAGGGGATAAATGATCTCTCATTGTTAAGAAATAAATTTTATTGTAGAGGGATATTTATAATTTCATGGTAAAATAAAAAATTTATATTAAAAAATAATAAATAGAATGAAGGTTCTTGAATTGAAATTAAGAGGGAGTGGTCCCTCAGTTTTGGTATAAAAAATTGTAGTACAATTTCAGTAGTATAAAAGGTCTACATAAAGGATGAATGGGAGGGATTAATGAGAGTGGAAGGGGTATTTAATCACATTGAAATAAAAAGGTTGGTGATATTTTTGTTTAAAAACATACCCAAATAATAAAAAATGTAAATTAAAAGGCATAATATAAAAGATATTCCTGAATAAAAAGAAGAGAAGGAGATCTATTACCTTGAGAGGGTGATTCCAAAATAATGGGACGAACTTATTGAGAGAATGGGGGTAAATTTGGGAGGAATCTATAGAGGGTATATCATAGTAAGGAAATTCTCTAAGTTTTTTTAGTGAATAGTAATTGGTTCTTGGGTGGGTTTATATAGAAAAAGAGAGGGGAGTTATTTTTTATTTCCAAAAAATAGGTTTTGGAATCTTTACCATAAAATAATAAATACCAAAAAACATACCATAATATTTTCCCATTTCTTCTACCAAATAGGATTTTTAGGTATTTAATATTTACAGAGTATTAATGCATTAAAATATTACCCTTCGTGATGTGGAAGTCAGTCATGTTTATAAAGAATTTATTTTAAAACCTTAAAATATAATGTAGGGTTTGAATGATTAATAAAGAATTTATATAGTTAATAAAATAAATTTAATTTTTTTAAAAGGAGAAACATATATTTGGTTGTTTATAGCCTTTATATAATTTTTTTACATCACTTTTGGTTCATTATGATGTCATAATACACAATGTATATTTATACCATATTTAATTTTTAATAAAAAATTCAACTGTCTCAGAAAATTATGAGAAATTTACCATTGAATAATTTATATGTTTTGATCTCAAAAAAATATATTTATTTTAACCTAATATTTTTTATGTATGTGAATGTTCACTTTTAAAACAATAATCGATATTTATTGAGAAATGATGGTTTTTTTTGACAATAATAGTTTTCAAACCCTTATAACAATTACATTTGAGTTAATAAAATTATAATATAAATTATATTTATTACATAATATTTAATAATAATATTTAATTAAAATATAAATTATTTGAAATATTATTAAATTAATAAAAAAATTCTTAATTAAGACTACATATTTCCCCAACTACAATTTATGGTTTAACTCATCAAAAATATAATCATTATCAAAATAATTATTTAATAATTAATAAAGTATTAAAAAATATAATAATTATTATACTTAAATGAAAATATAACTATTCATACTCTTATGGTTATATTTTTTCTATTCCTTGTTAAATTATTTTTACCCTTAATTAAGTTATTTTCCTTTTACCGTGGTAATAAATATTTGTTATGGTTATTATTCATATTGTTTAGAAATTAAGATTACCTTATTACCTAATATTAAATTTTATGATTAAAAATATGGAATAAATTTTATCAAAATTAATTCATAGTGGTGGAATAATTTTATTTAATATAGAAACTGCATGCGTGATGGAAAGAAGTTATCTAAAAAATGAAATTTTCAAGGAAAAGATTATTTTAATTTAACTCTATTACTAGTAATATTAATGATATGAATTTAAATTATTAAATACAGATATATAATCTAATTATTAAAAAATTAATTCCCCATTAGGGTTTATTTTAATTAATTACAATATATAAACACTGTACATTTTCAAAAAAAATCATAAAAATGTGTTTTATGCCTAAAAATAACCTTATTTTGAAATCTTGTATAATGATAATTTAAATTTAATTAATTGGATTAAATATAACTCAATAATACTTATGATAATTTGAAATAAAATAAAATTAATAATTATAATTTTAAATTACATAATTTATTAAAATAAATGACGGTTTTACTAAACAATTGTATATTTTCACTATTTATGGAAAAATCAATATTTTCCAAAAAAAACCATAATGTCACACTAAGAAAATATTTATATGAAGATATCAAAAATGAATTTTAGTTTTATCAAAAATATTTTATAAATTTTCTATAAAATAATTATAATATTTTTTCATAGAATGGAATAAAAATAATTTTTGAAGAAAACATATTTTGAAACAAAAAATACTTTACCAAAAATTGAGTGATTATTTACTATGAATTTATCAATGGATTTATTTTTTATTAGGATATATATATATATATATATCATAAATTAGTTAATCCTACTCATACCCAAAAATTTAATGTCTAGGTTATAATGATCATGTTTAAATACTTAAGGTTTGTTTGGGTTCAGTATTGCATATCACGTTCTCTATCAAAAGTAATTTTCTATTTTTAAAAACTATGGTCATTACGCTATCAATATATTATTTATCTTGTTAATGGATAACTCATACTAGAATTTTATAACATGTAGGGAAATTATTACATAAAACTTATATATGAGATTATTTATTAATTTCTTTATCTCTTTAGAGTCCTCAATAACTACCCACTTACATTGATTTGAGCTCAAAATCTTGTTCACCATAATAAATAACTCATACACTACATATATTATAACATTCAAATACAATAAAATTGATAATGGAATATCTGTAATCTTGGATTCATAAATTTTGTATATCCCTCATGGGATCCATATAGATTTTTATGAATTTAATTGACCAACATCAATTTCATAAATCATGTTAACACTTTCTAAAATAATATATAATAGTAATTAATTACCCACTCTACCATGAAAATAATAATTATTAATATCAATAAAATAATAATCTATTAATAGATTGAAAATTTAAACACTATTCTTGATGATACTGAGAATTTACAAGCTATGAGGTAGAATATGTGGAACCATCCACTCTATCCATATATGGAATACTGTACCATAAAACATAGGAACTATTTTTTTATTCAAATAATTTATGTTTTCCATAGATATATTTTATCCAAAGATATTATAAACAATTAAAATAACTCAAATAATTTAGAATAACTAGAATAACCACACTTGATGGTGGACTCAAATTAAAACCAATAAATAGTAAAATATATTTAGGAATGATAATTATCAAGTACCAAATTATATGCCCCATGTGATAGAACACAACCACTAAGGTTGGGGGTGAGTTATTGGTTACTTGAACACCAACTCTCAAAATATTATTCTTATCAATAGTTAGTGTAAAAGATAATGTATGAAACCAAATGATTATGTGAGATAAATATAGATATAGTGATCATGAAAAATGGTATTTTACAAGATTTTCACACACTTTTAGTTGATTATAAAATACTTGGTGTCCAAATGTTGTGATACCATTACCAAATTTATTATCTTACTATCAATTAGAATAAATAATGGAGTAATAAAATGGTTTAGAATTCAAATTATGAGAATGATCTGCAAGATCATAAATAGGTTGATCAATATTTTTCTTCCCTCTCCAAGTGTCTCTGAATCTAAATCACATGCACAAATTTATTCTTCTCCTAAAGTATAACATAATCATCTATAGAATTATCATTGTAATGAATTGTCAAATTTCTAAATGTTTCATAATTAAAATCCTAGTGAAAAAAATTATTTATTTATAAACAAAATCCATTAGATCAAGTTGATATAGAACATGACATGGTCTTGTAGACATTGACAACATTTGAGATCTAGGGATAAATGTATCTTTATCTACCCATTTTACGATAGACCTTTTATTCCATTAATATATTATTCAACAGATTCCAAGTTATAATGAATCTGATCTTGGTATAGTGTTCTATAACTTTAAACTAGAACGTCAAATCCTATGAGTTTATTCCTCTTTAGACTAGTATATAGGAAAATTTTAGCCCACTATGGGATTGTCTATGCTTGTTTTAGATTTCTCTCCCTGTAATACCACTTTGAATCACACCAACACTTTCTTGAATCATATTTCATCCTAAAAAAGTCATTACAACCTTCTATCATAGGTTAGTTGTCATATTGTATCCTCATTTCAAATATCCATAAGGTTTACTTCTATGTTTTTATGATACCACAACTTCCAAAAATGATCACTTCCCCTTTAATTCAATACAAGTTGTTTTGAATAATCCACCATGACATGTTCAATGAATCACTAAGGAATAAATGTTTCTTCCTCAAAATTTATTCATTTATCAGATTCTAGATCAGTTCTAAAATCCCTCACTCATATATGAGTTTGTTTTTAATAAAAAAAGAATTTAGCTTCAATGCTCATGAATGAATTCTCCAAAGAAATAATTTATAGTAAGATTATAATATGTATGTTATATAAACATCACAATATAGGATAAAATTATGTTTTTGTGAGTTCTTCAACTCCTAGTGTAAAAGTAAATACAATATTATCCCAATATAAATGGATATCAAATTTTAGATCTCAAATTATCAATTATATTCATGAGGGTTCTTCCATATCCAAGGGAACATTACATGGGAAAAGGGGTTTAAAGGAGACAAGAGGTGAGAAGATGGTATGAAAGTTATTCTTGTATTCCTAGATAGATCAACCATAGTCGAAGTTAAATACATCAATATAGTGTGGGATTATATTTATAAATCTTGATGGGTTATGATTAGGTTATTTCCAAATGAATGAATTTTTATGGGGTACCTAAATACACCAAGATTGGTGGTGAATATTGGGGTTTATATACATCATATCAGCACAAGAGAACATGAAATGAATTTTTGCTCATGTGAATATTTTTTATTTGTGATTAAAAATGAGGAACACGATTATATTTAAATAATTTAATTATTAATATAATTTTTTAACATAATTTTTTTTTCAAAAATAAATTATATAAAAAAATAAAAAAATTAAATTTAATGATATAGAGTGATTTTTTTGAGACAATTGACTTATTTTTTATGTGTTATGAGTTTTTAATTAACAAGAATTGATATGTGTTGATTTAGGGTAATAAATAATAAAGGATAATGAAACTTGAAATTTATAGAAATGATTTAAAATTATATTTAAGACGGTTCCATTATGGATTTTTTTCTATATAAATAAATAAATGTAATAATTAGGAATTTTTATCATGGAATATCTTGAGTTAGAAATCATGGAATATTTTTATACATAAATGATATGTAAAATGGGAAACAAAATTGGTTTATTGATTATTTTTAGAATTGATTAATTATTTCCTAGATTCTCAAAATTATTATGGAAATTTTAAAAAACATGGAAATTCTTGGATTGGAATGGTGTTAATAAATATTATATTCATTGATGATAAAAGTGAATATATTTTAGACTACTTGAAAATGATTATTACTCAATTTGTATTTCAAATTTAATACACATTAAAGGTAAAGTGTTAAAATAAAAGTAATGTTAAAATGAAGTTGGCATACTTAAATGGGATTTCAAATTATTAGGGATTATTTGGTTGGAACCATTATATTTTAGTAGTATATTGTCTAAGTAAAGTATATTTTTATTTCATTTAAAAGCATGTTGAAATTATATGATTCATTAAACTATTCTTGATAATATGACATGTTTATTTGGATAATGTAAAAAATATTGGTTTATAATTTTAAATCATAAAACAAATTTTAAAAGTATTTTCAAGTAGGAGTGTGAGATAAACTAATTATAGTTATGCATGGGTGATATTTCCGATGTCTAGAGTAATTTCTAGCACTTGTATAGAAAGATTATGAGTTATGAAATAGTAATTTAAGTGAGCCAAATAAATTTTTATTCTTTAAGACATTATATTGGTAGATTCTAAAGTGAAATATATAATTATATTATTGTTACCATGATTTTTGTGATGTGTTGGGAGAAATTTTTGAAATAATCTCCTAAAATATTTTTTAGGAATTATTTTATTGGGAGATGTAAATGTTTTTATATTTTATTTTAAAAGAGTAAAATGATTATTTTTGTAAATATAAAAGTTTTTATTTTTTTCCACAACTATCCACCAGAAGAACCAAACCTATTCCAATAGTAAAGTTTGGAGTGACCCTCAAATACCTCATTAAATAGGTCTTGGGTTGGTGATCTATGTTGAGAGTATATATCACACAACATGGGAGGAATTACACTCTATAGTATTTGGAGTAATCAATATACACCAATCCTGGGAAACTCTATAACATATAAAATAGCCTATAATATCAACACATTTCATGCAATGTCATATTGGAATTTTAAATCTCCAAAGTAATTAACAAAATAAAAAACTCCTATGAAAGAGTTTCCAACAACAACAATAGTCCGCAAACCCATGACTTAGTAATTTCTAGCCCCAACTAACTCCCTCATATAAATATGTAAAATATATATATAAAAGTAAGTGTCAGTATACACATATAATAAATAGGTTCCTTCCTATAAACTTTCATGCCAATGTGGAAGAAGTGTTCCATTGCCTCAATGAAAAAATCATGAAATTGACTCATCGCCTATCCTAAGTTAGTTATATCCCATATATATAAGTCCCACTCACCAAATATTCATATAAGTATAGTATAGTAAGTAGTGAAAATATTTATCAAGAATTCACCCACACCTTCTTTCTCACAGAGCTAGTTACCCCCACATCACAATTGTTTAGGCCTTAGCACTCCCATCCCTCCAATATCCACATCCTACAACCTTATACCATATCAATATAAAACACACCATAATTGAATACAACTTACCACATATACACTACCATATAAAAAAAATACTCAACATATTACTTAACATCACCACAATATAACCACATCTCTATATAACCTCACTACATTTTGATGAGAGAGAGAGAGAGAGGAAGAGGGGGAGTTACCAAAAATATGTATCACCCATATAATGAATGTTGGGAATACACATGTAACTCAAAACCATATATAGGTTCTGATAAAAGTATCTAAATTGTGTGGTGGTTCATAAGAAATAAAAAAATATATAGATGACATAATTGAAGTACACACAATCCCATACTAGGGTCTACATCCTACCATAATTTTTATACAACAACCCATCATCATACTTATATTTTCAAACAACAATGATATCTTTTTCCATATCTAACCTTGAAAAAATTAATAAAACTACAACAAGATATCCAAATAATTTTTTTACTTTTCATATATTTATACCAACCATAATAATAATTTATTAACCATATTTATTCATCATCAAAATTATTTACATCACTACCCATTTCGTATAATCTAATAACCATATACCACAATTCCCATATTTCTTTTTTATTTACCACATAACATATTACCACCATTTTAATTCACGTTATTCAACACATCCTTGTTTATAAAAAAACCACTCTCATTCCATTTATTTAATTAATTCAATTATTCTTAACATTAATCATCTTTGGAGACACTATCAGGCATAATCCATCTAAACCTAACCACACTACCACACCAATTAATCTCCAATAGAACACACTATTAAAACTACCACTACCACACTAAACAATCACTCCAAAATACACTAAACTACCATAATAACAAGCCACAACATCACCTATTCTACTACAATAATAATTTTAGAAATACTATATCACCATAATTCCATAAATATAAATAAAAAACAATCCAATTTTTAAGACCTTGAGTATTTACAAAATATTTCTTTTTAAATAAATTTAATCTCTTCGATAACTTGTGATACGTGCCACCTTGAGTCTAAATGAATAGTAATATACTATACCATTATAACCTAGCCAATAAATAGATAAGTATTAATATGACTAACTAAACTATGAAAATTATATGGTTTACATAGGAATAAAATAAATTAACTGGTTACTAATAATTTAGAAATAAGAATAAAAATCATTTAAAATTAAAAGAAATGTTTCTCTAAAAAACTTTTTGTATGCCTGAAATGGGTTTTTATCTTAATAAATTAATTTAATCACTATTAGTAAATTATTTTAATTTAATTTTTATATATTATATTTTCAATAAATTATTTTATCATTCATTTAATATTATTTTTAAGCATGGGATAGGAAAAAAATACAATTTTATGCTTAAAATGTATTTTTTTCTAAAAAGAGGGTTTTTCTCATTTTGTATACTTATTTTAAAATTAAAATTTACCTCATTTTGAAATTTATTTAATAAAATTTAATTAATTTTTTAAATCAACATGTCAATATTAACTTATAATTAATTTTTGATAATTTATTAAAATATTAATTTTTTTTATTAATAGTGAAAATGTTAACATTATATTAAAATCGTCTTTTATTTTAAAGCATTTAAAAAGTTAAATTTTGTTTTAAAATATTTATAAGTGTAAAATTATTTAACTATATTTATTATTAATACAATTTATTTTATTTTAATCAATTTTATATTGATTTTTTATATAAAAACTTTTAATACTTAAAAAAACATTTTCTTTGGAAAAACGCCTTTTCATCGCGATTATTTGTTTAATTTTAAATTAAAATTATCAAAATATTTGAATTTAATTTGATAAAATAGATTAAATATTTTGAATAATAAAAATTAATATTATGTGATAAGGTCAAATTACTTTTTGGTCATAATAAACAGTAAAACAATAAAAATTTGTTACCAGAGTTAAGGTAAAATGGGTTTACCGGGGGTTAAACTAAATAGATAAGGGTTTAAATGACCTATAAAATTGTTTAACTTAAATTATGTAGAATTATTTACACCTTATATAATCTTAGGTTTAGTAATGGTTTATTTCAGATCATTTTTCCAATAGCGTGACATGAAATTATTTGAAAACATTAAAAAAAATTACAGGTGTGCCACTCATCCCAATTATAAAAAGGCACTCCTAGTACTCTCTTATAAACACTTAAAAATCATTATGATTCAGAAAATAAATACCCAAATACCTTAATTAAATCCCTCTAAATTAACTACAATCCTTTTTTTGATCAGAAAACTATCCAAGGAAGGATTCTGGTATAAACCTAAAGAGGTTGACCAAATGAGAGGTATAGTTCTTAACCACAGGTTTTTATTTTCCTACCTCCTTGAAATATTTTAAATTATGATATAATAATAACATGAGTATATTCCATATACATATATTATAATATTTTAATTTCATAACTTATATCCATATTCACTTCTATCTAATGGTAAATGAAACCATTGACCGTTTGTATGATAGACTACCAACTCGTGAACCGATGCAATTCATTTTCCATCACCGCATATCAACGTAAAAAATAATGATTTATTTAATTTATATAAATTATATTTATGATATATTTATACTTATATATTTATAATATCATATATACCTTTCTACCTTCCAATCTATTGGAAAATGATAATGTTGCTCGTGCATATGTGTGGAAAACCGCCTCCACAAAGCAATATTTTCCTCTTTTTCTTTTTCTTTTTATATGGATAGTAATAAGGTTGTAATTAATGAATATATATGATATATATTGTATAATAATGCTTTTATAAAGGTTTATTAATTTTTAACTTTCTTTAATTCCATCCATTGTAAAGTGAAAACATCATTCATGTGTACATGCATCTTACCATCTCCCTGAATAGTGTAATTCATTTTTCTATATGTAACTTTTATGGATTTCTATAAATATTTATATAATGAATATATATTATATTTATATAATTATTATCATTCTAGAGATGATGTAACCATGATCAATATACAAGGACCAAATTTAACAAACGAAAGTTATTACCCTAAACAATGATTTTAACAAGGAATTATTAATAAATGGGTTATAAAATATTATAAGTAAATAATATATGGTATTATATATATTATTATTGTTCAATAATATATTTATAATAAATATATATATTACACAAGAGGTATGGAAACATATGAAGGGATTCAAAATTGAGGCACAATTTTATTTCACAATCTGATCATTATTCGGGGTTGTTTATGTTAAAGTCTCTACATGGGGAATTATTTTATCTATAAATCATACACCCAATATATTTTTTTATCATAATATTTTTTTATTAAAATTAAAAAAATTTATTATTTTTTCACTCTTTAAAGACACAATATACTGAAATGATATTTCTAAGAAAACCCATATTTGTATTTTTACTCTGTCATGAATCTTTTTATTACACATAAATATTTTCCTTAAAATGTTTTGAAGAATATTTTTAATATTATTAAATGTTTTATTAAATAAATTTCTACCCATGTCTCACTTTTACATGATTTTTTAAAAATTATCTTCTTATTTTTTTTCCAAAAACGGTACTTTTAAACTTTTTACGAAAGTGTTATGGAACGTTTTTTTACAAAATGAACGAAATTTTACACTATCATGAAAACTCATTAATTTAATGATTCATTTAAAACTTTCAAAGGTTCCTTACAATGAAATTTTTTCCTTAATATTTGGGAAACTTTTATATTTTGAATAATTTGTTTCAAAATAAAAAGTACATTTACCTCAAGAAATCTTCCAATAATCTTTTTAAAGTATATTCAACTATGTTAACACTATTTTGTGAATATTATGATTCACATAGAATGTAATATTTTGATTACATTATATATATTTCTTTAGGTTTATCATTATTCTTATTGACTGGTGACATTATTAAAATTTCATATTCTAGTTTTTTAGTAATGTTTTTATATTGGTTATGTTTCACCTATTTCATTGGTGGAATGAATTGGACATAGTAAGTGATGGGTGATTCCCTATATAGATCACTGATGGATCAGTAGGTCTCTTGAGATAAACTAGATTTGGTATTTATCTGATGTCTTACCCATTTATGTAATATGTCTTATAACAAGTCTTTTAAGGTATGTTTATGATGTTTGAAATTATTCATTCCATAATTATGAGATAAGTTATTGATGACCATGTGATTTTTTGATTTGTTATGATATCTCAGCCATCATTTCAGTTCATGGTAACTGTTCCCTTACTATGTATCTTATTTGAAAATTCTAGGGGATATACTTGGGTTAATTAAATTTTTATTTACAAAAAATTATGAAGGATTTGAAAATATTTTTATGATTTGAGAATATTCCCCAAAAAACCAATTTTATGATTACATGACTAGCTATGCATAAATTAATCAATTTATGTTAAGTGTTTCAATAGTTTTGAAATTATACTATATGATTCAAAATATTGTTAATTAATCTAATGTATACTATTATTTATAAATGGATCATAGTATAAGGTAAATTTATCAAAAAATGTAATCTATGTAGGTATTACCCAGATGTGTGACATAGTGAAGCTAGAGAAAGAGTTGCAGCTAGAGATAAACAAATTATAACTATATTGGGGCAGTTGAATCACATTATGACAAGTAACCTTTCCTTTCTAGAGAATCCTACTGATCCACAATGTGATATAACAATTTCATACTGCTTCCTAAAACAAAAACCTTCATAATTTTATGGGACTATAAATACATTTGTAGTTAAGAAATTGGTAAGTTCCTAAGAGTATATATTTCTGACTTTGATGAGTAATTAAGGAGATATGTTTTTCATGGAATTTTATCATCTCTTAGGGGATGTATATAAATTGGGCTCATTGATTCAAAAAACAATGTTTGAGGAGGAAATAGAGATCATGTATTAGAAAGATTTTAAGGAACTTTTATAGGAATTTTTTTTTTGTCACAAGCCATGACCAAAATATGGAGAAAAAAGTTTTGAGTCTGAGATAATAGGAAGATAAAACTTTCTCTAAGTAAAAAATATAACTTTACAAGGTTATCAAGGAAAATTTGGACTACATACATAATCCAAAGAGTTAGATTGATCATTTATTTTATGGTCTAAATCCAATCCTTTGAATATAAATATTATCCCAGACCTTCTCATCATATGAGGACATAATATCACATGCTATCTATATAGAGAAATAATTCACTAAGTCATATGACTCTGAAGTAATGCATGATACAAAAAGGAAAAAAACACTTTATAAAATTAAATTTGGAAAAAAGGAATAAAGGATGGTTGGAATTTTTAAATTGTAATAAATGTGTAAAAAGATCACGGTACATTTTTAGTGGGAATGGGACTTTGAATCAAGTATATAGAGAAAGTTCACCAAGATCAATATTTCAAGGGAAAGAAAGAAACTACTAATATTCGATGTTTCATTGGTAAGTATATAGGTAATAATGAACATGATTATCCTATAATTCAAGTTAATTTCCCTTATAAAAGGCCAAGGGATCAAGTATATGTTTATATGATCAAATTAGTTAAGGTTGAAGCTCCTAATAATGTAGTGGTAAGTAATTTAATAGTTTCCACAAATTTAAAAAAATAATTTCTTTGATTCTGGATCTATACAATCTTTTATATCTTCCATTTTTTACTATAAAATTATATATTTACCTATAACATTAAGAAGATATCTATCAATTAATAATTTTAGCATAAGTCTCACTAAAACAAGGTTTTGCGAGTCAGTACCCATTATGACACATAACTGTCCCTATTTTCTAAAATTATTACTTTTACTATGGTTGATTTTGATATAATCCTTGGAATGGAATGCCTTTTGAAATATGATGCATGAAATTATTGAAAATAAAATGAAATTATGATTCATGAAGAATATATGGAATTAATTATATTTATAGGGGAGTCATTTTCATCTAAATCATTTCCAGATCCTACCCCAATAGCTCTTATGAATGAGATCCATGGTGATGAAGAGTAGATATAATCTATAGATGAAAAATTTAATATTCAAATTGAGGAAATACCATTTGTACCGAAATACATAGATTTATTTCCCAAGGAATTACCTGGATATCCAATAGAGTATGAAGTTTAGTTTTACAAAGATTTAATCTCTGACGCAAGATCTATATCAATTACTTCCTATAGAATTACTGTTGTGAAAGTAGTTCCATTAAAAAGAAAACTAGAGTAATTTTATTGTAAGGGATTTATATGGCCTAGTGTTTAATCATGGGGAGACCCTATTATTTTTGTTAGGAAGAAATATGGATATTGGAGGTTTTAATTGATTATATACAAATCAATACAATTATGATAAATAAAATTTATCCTCTACCTCAAATTGATGAATTATTCAATCAAATTCATATAGATCAATATATTTTTTTATATTTACCTTCATTATTGGTATCATAAATTGTGATTAAAGAATGCATATATTATGAATACAACATTTTGTATGAGGTATGGGCATTAAAATATTTTTATTCCATTTATATTGACTAATTTAGACTCTATTTTTATGGATCTAATGAAGATATTATTCCAGGAATATCATTATAATTTTATTATAGTGTTTATTAATGATATCTTTATGTAATTTAAGAGATATGAGGATAATAATAATCACTTGTGAATCATTAATGATACTCTTAGAAAAAAAGAGTTATATGAGAAATTTATCATGTATGAATTTTGGAGTCATAATGATTCTTTTATTGTTCATGCTGTCTCTGAGGATGATATCTCAGTTGGTCATATGAAGATAAAGGCAGTTTAAAAATTTCCAATAACAATTAACATAAATGATATACATAGTTTCATATGTTTGGTAGGTTACTATCAACAATTTTTTAAATAAATTTCCAATTGGATAACCCCTTATCCAAGATTACTCATAAAGGGGTAAAGTTCATATGAAAAAATGAATATGAAGAATATTTTAAAGAATTTATGAAGTGATTGGTGAATGATCTGATATTAACTCTTCCATAACAAGATTATGGATTTATGATATATAGTGACACATCAAATAAGGGACTTGGTTGTTTCCTTATAAATAATGATAATATTATTTTCTATCCACCAACATAGTTAATGACTCATGAAAAAACTATCCTATTGATGATATTAAGTTGGTATCCATAATCCTTCCTCTAAGTATATGAAGACATTTTCTCCATGGAGAAAGATGTTAAATATTAATATATCATAATATTATAAAATATTTATTTTCATAGAATGATCATAAAATGAGGTAAAGATGATTGCCCAAGCTACTTAAGGATTATGATTATTCAATACACTATCATATAGGAAAGGAAAATATTGTAGAGAGTTTAGTGAGAAGGAAGGATCAAGGAGTTATAACCTAAATTGGGATTGATAGGAATATTATATTCATTGATTTAGTAAATATATATATCTATGAATTATTAAGGAATATAAAAGTGTCTCCTTTTTTAAATGATAAAAAAAACATCTTTATTGAAAAATATAAAAATTTCTCTGCCTGATTATGAGAATTTTAAAAAGAAAATTAAATCCATGAGTAATGTAAAATTAAAAGACTTCATATATGAAAATAGAATTCTGAAATTTGGAAAGAGGCTTTGTGTTTCATCTATACCTAAGCTAAAAATGGAATTATTAGATGATTATCATATCTTGAATTTATCTATGCACCCTATTAGCATTAATACTTATAGATATTTGAAGCAACATTTTTGGTGGGATAATATAATGTGGGAAATTTATGATTAAGTGTTAATATGTTTAGTTTTTTCAACAAGTGAAGGCTGAGAGACAACATCATTTTGGATTCATGCAAAATATGCATATTCTTCCATTGAAATAAGATTCCATTACTATATAATTTTTTAGTAGATTACTAAATAATCCTAAAAATAATGATTCCATATAGGTTATTCTTGATCATCTTATCAAATATACCCATTTCATTACTATAAGAGAGGATTTACCACTAGATTTCCTTATATGACTCTATATTAATTAATTTGTAATAAGTTGTAGTGAACCTCTTTCATTTGTGTTTGATGGTGATCCATGATTTACAAAGAAATTATAGAGGGGTCTTCAGAAGTCTCTTGATTCCAAGCTTCATTTACACACAAATTATCTTCTTCAAAATTATGGGTAGCCCAAAATGACTATTCCAACATTAGAATACATATTATGATCATTATCACATGAATTTCATGGTATATGGGACCAGTATTTAACTTTTTTAGAGTTAAACTATAATATGATCTTTTTTTAAAGTATTCAAATGACATTTTATAAATCAGTATATGGAAAGAGATGTTGTGCTATGAATTGTTGGGATGAAGTTGATGAAAGGAATATTATAAACGCAAAACTTTTTGGGGGAGACAATGAAAAAGCTAAAGACTATTGAAACTCATATTAAATCATATCAATGTAGGAAAATGATCTATGATCATAAACAAAGGAAATATTTTGAATTTCAATTAGAATATCATGTTTTATACAAATTATCTTTATGGAATAGTGTTATAATATTATATAAGAAAGGAAAATCGATCCCTAGTCACATCAGAACTTTTGAAATTATAGAATGAATTGGAGATGTGGCTTACCATTTGGAAATTCCACTTTTCCTCTCTAAGGTATATTATGTGTTCCATATCTCATTGTTAAGGAAGTAACTACTAGTTAAAATGTAAGTTCTTACCTATAAAGAAATAGAATTGGAAACTGATTTATCTTGTTATAAAGAGCCTATCCTGGTTTTTGTAACTATAGAACAAGAATCAAGGATTCATACAAATCATCTAGTAAAGGTACTTTGAAAAAATCATTTGATAGAATATGATATGTGGGAACCTAAAGAAATTATGATGAAAATATATCCAAATATGTTCATGAGGTGACCTTTTAGAAATTTTGAGGATACAATTTTTTTAGGTGTGGAGAATGTAAAACCCCAAGGCTTTATGATATATTCCATTTAAAATAAATTTAATCTCTTTGATATCTTGTGATACACTCATCACGGAGTCTAAATAAACTATAATATAATATAACATTATAACCTAGATTTTAAATTTTTGGGTGTAAATAAGACTAACTAAATTATAAAAATTTTTTGGTTTACAAATGTTTAAAATAAATTCATTCCCTATCAATTGATTATAAATAAAAATAAAAAATATTTTAAAGTGAAAGAAATATTTTTATTAAAAAATATTTTTTGCACGTAATATATTTTTACATTAATAATTTAAATTGAAAAATATTGGTAAATGATTTTATTTAAGCTTATATATTATATATTTAATCAATTTTATATCATTCATGTAATATTTTCTTTCATGGGATAAAAATAAATCCAGTTTTATGACTTGAAATATATTTTTTTCTAAAAAGTGGTTTTGTCGCATTTTACAAAATTATATTAAAAATATTTTTCACCAATTTTAGAAACATTATTCGAAAAAATGAACTTATTTATTGAAATAAAAATGTTTAAATTATCTCATAATGATTTTTTGATAATTTTCTTAAATGAATAATTTTACCATGAAAATTTAAAAATACAAATGTTTTATTAAAATTTTATATTAACTTAAAGAATTTAAAAAGCTATTTTTTTAAAATGGTTTAAAAATTAATATTAGTTCAATTATATTATTTTTAATTCTATTTAGGCCATTTTAATTAATTTAATTCTAAATTTTGAAAAAAAATTATTCTTAAGAAATTTTTTTCTTTTGAAAATTTCCTTTTCATCGCAAATACGAGTTTAATTTTAAATTAAATTATAAAATTTAAGTGAGTTGAATTTGAAAACATTGATTACATGTTTGGAATAAGAATAATTAATATTATTTAATAAGGAAAACTTAATTTTTTATCATAATTAATAGTAATACATTAGAAACCTGTTACCATAGTTTAGGTTAAAACATGTTTACAGGGTGATAAACTAGAGAGATAATGGTTAAAATGACCTAAAATTTTTTCTAATTTATATTATATGGACATATTTAGACCTTATATATTCTATTTTTATAAATGGTCCATTTGGTATCTTTTTTTCCAAGAAAGTGACATGAAATTATTTTAATACTTTACAAAATTAATGTGCCACTCACCACAATTATAGAAGGGAACCCTTTATCTTCTCCTCTCTATAGTTTAGAAGCCATTTTATTAGAAAAATCCCAAACCAAATCCCATAATTATATCCCTCCCAGTTACCTATTGTACCTTTTTATCGTAAAACCATCTAAGTATGTCATTAGTAATATACCTAAAGAGGTTGTCTGAAGAAGAGTAAAGTTATTATCCATGCATCTTTGTTTTATTTATTATCCTAACTACTTCAAATAACCATAAAATATGATGAAATAATAACAAATTTTTATTCCACAAACATATGTGTTATTATTTTGATGTAATAACATAAATCCATCTTCTCTTCACTCAAATTGGAAATTAAAGTTTCGATCATGTGTACGACATACTACAACCTCACAAACTGATATATTTTGTTTTTTTATAACCCCCTCTCACGAATGGATATAATAATGAATTTAATTTAAATATAATATATCAATTACATAGTTATACTTATTTAATTATAACATCACATATACCTTCTTACATTCCAATCAGTTTGAAAATGATAATGTCACTCTTGTATACATGTGGACTATCGCCTCCACGAAGTGATGTGTTTTGTTTTTCATTTTAGTTTTAAATGTATGGTAATACAGAAAATATTTAATGAATATATATGATATATATGATATAATAATGATTCTGTAAAGGTGAATTAATATTCACCTTTATTTTATTCCATTTGTCAAAAAGCGAAAACAACGTTCATGTGTAAGTATGACTTACCATATCTATGAACGATGTAATTTATTTTTCTATCTCTAGATTTTTTGGATTACTAAAAATAAAAATATATAATGAATATATATGATATTTTAATATTGATTATAACTCAAAATATGATGAAACCATGACCAAAATACAAGGACCAAAACTACTAAAAAACACAAATGAAAAACAAAATAGTTATTACCCTGAACAATGATTATACCAAATAATTGTTAATAAATGGGTGATAAAAGATTATAAGTAAATAATATATGATATGATATAGATTATTATGGTTATGAAATATATTTTTTGTAAATATATATTTATTTTACATGAGTTTCATAAACATATAAAGGGAGTGGAACTTGAGGTATGATTTTATTTCACAATCTCAAAATAATTCGGGATTTTTTTGTTGATATATATGCTAAGGGAATTATTTGATCAATATTTCTTAAAAAAATTATTTTATTTTACTATATTTTTTTATTTAAAATACATTCATTCCATAATTTTTCAAACTTTATGTAATCAAGATATTGAAAGCATATTTCTAAGGAAAATAAACATTGTTTTTATACTCAATCAAGAATCTTTTTTATCCATATCCATATTTTCCTTAAAATGTTTCAATTAATTTTTATAATATCATACAATTATTTATTAAATAAATATATACCTATGTATTCCTTTTAAAACATTATTTAAATTTAATCTTTATGTTGTTTTCTGAAAGAGACACTTTTTTAAATTTTTAGAAAAGTATAAAAGAAACTTTGTGTTTATACGACATGAAATTTTTTTTCCACCGTCATGACCACACATTACTTTAAATATTACTTTCAAAGTTTCAAGGGTTCATTATAAATACTTTTTTCCTTAATATTTGTGAAATTTTATATTTTGAGTAAGTTGTTTCAAAATTAAAAGTTTATTTTCCTCATGAAATATTTTAGTGTTATTTTTTAATGTATATTTATTGGGGAAATTATTAACTTTTTTGTATTCTAGTTTTTCAATACGATTGTTTATATTGATTATATTTCACCCCTTTTATATGAGGAATGCATTAGTCATATTAAGTATTAGGAAGAGACTGTTATTTCCCATCGATGAATCAGTAGGTATCATGAGACATACTATCTTGGGTATTGGGATGATCACTTACCCATTTATATAAGATTTATTAAAATGAGACCTTAATTGTAATTTTATGATGTCATTCATTATGAATTACTTCTTTATGAGATAATTTATTTATGTCCATGTGATTATTTTATTTGTTATGATATCTATGGATAAGTTTCAAGATCATGTGATTATATATATCACATTATATCATCATCTCTTATTCTAGACATATTATTATTTAGTATAAAATTATTAATTAAATGGAATGTGTTTTTATTTATTTACCCTATTATATTTATTATTACTTATGTATTAATGATAGATTCCACTTTATGCATACCATTACTGAGCATCTGATACCACTCCTTTATTATGTTTCCTTTCCTCATGATTCTAGGAAGTTTATTATTATTATTAATATGTAGGGATATTCTAAAGTTAAAAATGAAATTATCAAATAAAATACTATGTTTTATTTTAAATTCTCATATGTAATGTGAGATTCAAGTGTGTATCTTGTTTTCCAAGACTACTAAACTATTCGATCCTTTGGAATGAGATAGATTTTATTAATTTCTAATGTAATAAAGTAAAAACCGAATCTAGGCTATAAGGGTTGAGGTATTTAAGAATTTCCATATATTACTAATAATCATTCCTAATATTTATAGCATTCACATCACATCAATCAAACATCAATACAAATGATAACAAGAGAAATCATATAAATGATAATCGACTCTATTCTATTCCCAATTAAATTAAAATATTTATTTGGGATAACCTCAAATCTATACTCAATGAAAAAAATGATGATTAATATAAATTAATATAATAATAACTAATAGTGAATACGAATCAATCATTATAAACTAAATCTGGAATTTTCAAAACAAATGGAAGATAAATAAAATAAGATAAAATTCCAACAAATCTGAAGGATCCTCCACCAAATATATAATCCAATATGCATAAATCAACCCCCATACTAATCATGAACTAGAAAACTAAGAATGATATAGTTAAAGAAGATAATGAAGAAGAATAAGTATAATAAACAAGAATTACTTCATTATTTGTAAATCAAACCAAAATAGGTGATTAATTTTAAGATGATCAAATGGCTTCTATAAGACAACTTAGAAACCCTAAGGGTATCTAAATATAAGTAAAAATAGTAAGAATAAAAATTGATTTAATAAAATACAAAAATATTTAATTAAATAGAGATATCCCAAAATCACGACATATTGTATAACATTTTGGTGTATTATAGGTTGGATAACTAGAACTAGAAAACCATGAAGTAATTATCTTATCCATAACATCTTGGTTTTACAATGATTATTTTTTTTATGAATTTTCATCCTTAAATTAGATATGTAATTATCAGTTTCATTTATTTTATTTTTTAATGATATTTATAAATTGTGTATATATATATCTACCACCCAAGTAGTTTTATTCATATATTTTTCCTAAAAAATTTAATTCAAGTTTAATGTAATTTTATGAATAATAAAATGGTTATTAAAACTTGATAATTATGTTCTTAAAAATTTAAAATGGTCCTTAATAAACCATTTTAATCATAATGTATAATGTATATCACACTCAAGTTGTTTTCCCAATTATAGATTTAAAATAAAAATTACACTTAAATTATACTTTTTACACATATAAATAAATAATTATCAATGATATAATAATTAAGTGATAATAAAAAATATAAATGCAATCAATCATAACAAAATAAATAGTTTTTATTCAATATAAATTTTTTCCATGTATTATATTAAATTATTTAAAAGTTAAATTTATAAATCCAAGAGCTTAAATATAATAAAATTTATTTCATTTTTGGAATCATCATGTTGAAATTATCTTAGTATGATTACTTATTAAGTTTCTAAAAAATTATATTTTCTTTTGAATAATAAAAATACAGTTTACCATAACTTTTATGACATCATCATAATATAAATATGACCTAAAAAATTATGAATCCCTTTTCTAAAATTCAAGATATAAATATGATTACTACTAAATTATTTTTATATATATTCAAGAATTATAAAATTATATTACAATTCAATTATCTAAAATCATACTCAGTGCTAACACTAGTTGAGAAAAGTAATGGTATTATCTTAAATATATTTCCATGATAAGGATGAAAATTTAAATATATTAAGTTTTTTTAAATTGAAAATAACTATGAATAATAAATTATATTTATGTTTTTATTTTATTTTTGAATTTAAATAACAAGGTAACTATTGAAAATTCCTACACAGTTTTGATGCATTACATGTGAAAGTAGAAGAAGAGTAAAGAATAATTGTTTTCGAATATTTAGAGTGAAAATGGTTGTATTAATTATGGCGTTTCATGATTTTTGAGGGTAATAAAATAGTTAAGGAATGATTTAAACGTTTAAAAATAAGTTATATAATTATATAGATATTTTTTGAGTAAAATTATATGAATAGACCTGAAAATGACTTTAAATCTGGTTCACTGTTAAAAATGATTCATGAATTAATAAAAAATCAGAAAAAAAGTATATTGAGTAAATGGGGGTTTTTAATGGCCTATAATTTCATATATGAACTATTTATGAACCACTTTAAATTTTAAATTTATATTCTTGATCCCTAATGTCTAAATATTTTTGGAAATGACATCGATTTTTTCCATAAAATGGTGTTCATTACACACTTTCCAAAAAATATCTAATGTTTTTTTCTCTTAATATTCAACCAAAAAAACCTATATAAATATACCTTGATATGTTCATAAGTCTCTTCCATAGACTAAATACATTTCTTCAAAATCTTTATTCTCAGTCCTAAGGAGGCCATATAATGATCAAGGTAAGGGTTTCTAATCCTCTTTCTCCTTTCTTACTTGTGATTCTCCATCTTAAAAGTATTTTTAGACTCTAATTATTTTTATAAAATGAATTAATTATAATGGTATTATAATCATATTGATCTATCAGAGATTATAGATCACTCATTAACTCTAGTTTAACTCTCTTTTCATAACTCCTTTCTATTTCAAAATAATGGGTTTCAGAATTTTTTCTTTTCATTATTTATTTGAGATTATTTTCTATAAAATTAATTCAACATAATTTTAATGTGATAAAATGATTTGAATTTTCTATAAAATCATAATTTTTATCAGTCATCAATGATATATTTCCCATTCAATCACATCAAACCCTTTTCCTAAGTTATCACCACATGAAAATGCGGGGTTTAAAAAGGTGTATTTCAATTATCCTCATACTATTTTTAGTAATGTAAGTAATATTTAATATTAATATTAAAATATTATTTTAACTGTAATAGATATTTTTTATAAAATTCTAATATTTATTGGTTTTACCTTCTTCTAAATTATAATAAAAAAACATGACACACTCATTATGGTTTTATACTACATAAGTGAGTGATGATGTTTTAAATTCACCTTTAAATTTTATAGGTATTCTAAAAAATTAATTTAATTAATGAATATAATATTAATAATTAAATAAATTTATATTTATGATTCTATAATGATAAAAAAATACATGATAAAAATGGTATTAAAGGTAAAAAAATTATTTCGTTTCAACTATTTCTACCAAGCTTATCAAAGAAGGTTTTACAAATTGTGACTATCTACTAAACTATTGAACTACCTACTTATGAAATGATATTAAATAGATACCTTTAAACTTATAGAGATTATTTTATTATTGGAAAATGTAATTTGATCATTATAATGATACTGCTATAATTTTGTAGATTATAAATTGAAAGACCTCAAAATGACAGATATGAACAATACTAATTTAGTAAATGACTTAAACATGATAATAAATTAATTAAAAGGAATAAATATAATAAAATAAATTGAAAAAATGTTTATAATCAAGTAAATAATTAATATATTTTAATTATTCAAAAGGTTAGTGGACATGGGAAACAAGTTGGAACTTAAGGTAAGGTTTTATATGAAAATTCCCTTTATTTTAAAGTATTACCAAAATGATTCAAGAATGAGTTAGTTAACCAAACCATACCAAAAAAAATTTATTAAAATAAAATGAAACTACAAAGTGATGAAATTAGGTGTAATTTATTTTCACTAAATGTTAATTAGAAAATTAAAAAATCAGAGTCAGAAAATAAAAGGCAACCATGTCCTCATGTAAGGCGGTGATGATACAATGTATTTTTTCCTTCCATCAACTTTGGTTGTGTTCAGAATCAGCTAACATTATCTCAAAGAGAAACCTTTCACCAAGTCTACATTTATAGATCTGGGGAAGCAATCCATTATTTAAGGTCTTTAAAAGAGAGTCATTCTAGATCCATTATAGAGTTAGATATTTGTTGATAATATAATTCTAGAGCTCCTCCCTTCAGCTAGCTTAATATCATGTGAATGAAAGAATGTCTTCATCAAGTAGTAGATTGAAATGCTGGTCTATCTATTCAAGACATACCAAGCACTCAATCATTTCAGAAGCATCATAATTATGTAAATATGGAAATAAAAAGGGAATGTAATTGTATTAACAAAGTGTAATATGAGATATAAATGTTAGACCACCCCATTCACCTCCTACCTCAGGCACATGGACTATTCCATGAACTAAAGAAATAAAAACTCAATATTATCCAAAATACCCTTCATTATAGTCATAAGAACACTTTAAAACTTTACAAAACTTTATATCAACATTTGTAAGTCATTAAAATCCATCAATAGAAAGTTAATCTCCCAAAATTATGGTTGAAAACAAAATCTATTAGCATGTATAAGTGATATTGAAATAGATCGACAAAAATATATAAAGAAATAAATTCAGAACCAAATCCAAGGATCCACTTCCCTACAATGATTCAATATGGGAGAGAAGGACCAGAGATTAAAATGGGTACAAACAATTTATTAAATCCAAGTATAGTTATTCCCAAGGAATATGTAAAAAATCAAAATCAAAGTTTCTATCAACTTTAAATTCTTACCTAAAAAACAACCTCTCTATGATACTTAGACACACTTATATAGTTATATCCTTATTAAGATACCTTCCAAAGGACCAAATATATTTTTCCTTAATCTAGGGATAGAATTACTCCTTCCTTAATAACCCAATATCAATTCTTAATCTTAATGTAATCCTCTAACTCATCTTCATTTGAGGATGAGGAGGAAATATAATCATTCAATGATGAGGGGGGATCCTCACCAAGTTATTTATGA
The DNA here is from genome assembly GCA_963277665.1 of Viscum album. NCBI lineage: Eukaryota > Viridiplantae > Streptophyta > Magnoliopsida > Santalales > Viscaceae > Viscum > Viscum album. Next base: position 1,375,526,722 of record OY728128.1, read on the forward strand.
GGATAAATCATTTATTTTTTTAATTTAATCCCTAAGGTTCTGGTGACAATAGTTCTCTACAACTTAGAGTAATCTATATGTTTCTAGGTCTTCTTAGGGTGTGTAGTAATAAATATATCTAGGCCGACAGTTGTATTCGTACATTTTTTAGAACTTGAGTGTAGGTAGTCATCCAAAATTTGTAATACATGAACAAGTACATCATGGTTGGATTCACTAGAGTCAAATTGAGTCTCATGTTTTTCCTTTTAATAGAAGGCGAAGCTTCTAATGTAATAAAAGTGGGTTGGGAATTATTAATACCATCCTCAAAGATGTATAAGGAATTAAAAATATGACTCATGGTCTGGGACTATTTAGAATGGAAATCCACATCTTGATTGGGTGTGATCCACATTCGAGTCCCCTTATCTATCACCTCAGGGACTAGTTGAGCCTTATCCTTCAACACTATCTCCTGAGGAGGTTGGGTATCAAGAGTTCCAGTAAGGGTCATATGTTTTCCAATTTTTCTATTATCATGATACCTAAATTATTCCGGAGGGATTTTTTTCCTACCCTTTTTCAACCCATAATGACTTTTCATGGGTGATAGGATGTAGGATAGTTGATTCATGACCATAATATTTGAAAAAATGGCCAATTTTTTCATAGTTTTTAGAGTAGGAAAATATATTTTCACATATTACCTCTTGGTAATAGCTTGAATCACCATTTTGAAACCAAGCATAAGTCAAAATAGATTATGAATTTTTAATTTTAGTGAAAACCACCACACTTAAGGGTCTTGTAGAATTTTTGTTAGCATAGTCTAGTTTAATTGGTTGTCCAATTAAGCTGTTAATTCGAAAAGGGGACAATTTTTTAAATAGGTTAAGTGGAAGTCCAATGAATCCAAAATATATTGGAGTAAAGTCATGTTCAATGTTAGGATCTAAATATGGGATCCATTTAATAAATTCCATGGAGCATCCCCCAAACACCAACAAGCTCTACATCTAGAAACAATAGTAAAAATTTTCACAAGAAAAAAAATACAACATTAGAGGAGTTCAAAAATACAATATAAAAACCAATAAACCCAATAGATTCAAGTTTCATTCTTAATTTTTTCAAAGAAGTACCATTATTTAAAAATTTATCAATAATCATGAATCAAAGATTTGAGGAGAGGAGGTGTACCTCATTCATTGAAAATGATATTTCTGTATAACCTTTTTATTGAAATGTTTTCAATTCAATGCAAGGATCAATGTTAATGTCACCAAGATACTTATTCATCTCGATAGTTCATCCAAAAATAACATCCAAAAAGGAGACCTCTATAGCACTTGACGACATCTCCCCACAATTTTCAAGTATTACACATCTACTTTCTATCATCTATTATATTTATCATTTAAAATATATTTAATGTATTCCTTAATATTTTTAATTAATTTATAAATAATTTATGGTCTCATTTCATCCCTTATGGTTTAATAGTCCATAAATTACTTATTTTTAAGGAGTAGTTCATGTACATATTCATTATAATGGTTATATTCTATATCACTCTCTATCTCTCTATTTTTCTCTTTCCATATTACTAATATGATTCCTTTATATTATTTATGCTTCCTTATCCTTCCTATTAATGGATATATTCATGTATTATGGTTCCCTATATAATATAAGTCAAACATGATAAAGACTATAGGAGAAACTTTTTTTACTATATTTATCTATATTTTTTTCTATTTTAAAGATAACTTTCATGGTTCTATTGTTGAAAAAAAATATTTTTTAAAAAATATTTTAAAATAATTTTTATATAATTTTTAACGTGGTTCATTTTTTAGTTTTTATTAAAGAGTCAAAAAGTTATCAAATTATTTTTATTGGTTTATATTCCATTTTTTGTCTCTATTATTATCAAAAATATTTTTTAAGGACCATATTTTTATTATATATTAAATTAATTTTTCATATTAAAAATATAATTTTAATTTTAAAAATATATTATATTAATTATTTTCCTTAAAAGTGTTACTTTATTTATTAATTTTAGTATTGCTTAAAAGCTAAACTATTATTTTCTTAAAACATTTACATTTTATCATATTCCTCTGAAATATTCTTCACAAATGTCAAGAATATTTTACCATTCCTGATGCTATATTTTCATGAATAATGTCTTTGATATAAGTGGATAATATTTCAAAATAATCCTCTGATTCATTATCCTTATTTCTATGTTTGTGCAATGTAGTGGAAATGAAATCTTTATATGAGAATTGATATATCAATACCTCTTATTCATCATATCTTCAATTATATAAAATTTAACAATCTATCATTTAGAAATAACCTATAGATAATTCTTATTATTGAATGGTGTTTATATAGATATCGATAAATTCAATTGGCTGGGTAAATTATTAACTTGATTATATACCCTTTAATCTATAGTGTAAATACCTTACTCATAATTATCATGATCACAATTATTGTGATATATAAAAAGTATGTGTATTAATAGAAGATATAAAATTATGGGTCAGGGTATCTCTTTATCTCTCCCTAAAAACTTGTGGTCAATAATATTTATATTTATTTGATGTGAAGGTATATTATGATGTAATGAACCTTGAGAAAATATAATGTATGAATCATAAAATTTCATGAATCAAACGTCACTTCCCTTTAAACTTGATAATTCAAACCGCATAACAATGAAATAGTTAAACCATAAGTTTCACCAAATCATTAAACCTTAATAAATTACAACACAAAATAATATTTTATTCCATAATAACATGTATTATAGTACAAGGGGTAGGATATAATGACTAAATTCAATACTTATTTCTCTAACCCATTATAAAAAGGAATCACAGTTTAAAGAAAACTCATTACATTTTATTTTTATTTGAACAAAAACCTTAAGTAAAATTCAACTTATCTTATTATTTTTACCTTTTCACTCACCCTAAGACTTATGGAATCAATAAAATTTAAAATAGAGGTATAAAAAAATCAGGATTCAATATTTTGAATTATTTTTTTATTTATAATTTTGATAAATTATTGAAGTATAATGATATGTGTTTCCTGATTAATTTCAACATGATTTGAATGATATAAAATACTAGTAAATATTTTATTAAATGTTCAAATGGGGAGTTTTTTCAAATTTTATTTACTATAAGATATTAATGTTATAATAAATAGAAAGGTGTTTAATAATCAAGAAGAATGTTTATTTTATGGAATACATATTTCTAGTGAAATATATAACTAAAATGTTGATTATTTTTAAGTCATGTTGATGTAAATGGTTTATTTAATTAATAAAATATGTTTTGATTGTATTTGTTATTATTATTGTTTAAATGTTACTAATTTTTGAGTTGAGAATTATTTTTATTATAATATTATTTTAAGGTATATAATTTGATTTAATTAGTGATATATTAATGGGTAATTTAGTCAAGGATAAATAATTCTTTTGATCAGTGACCTTAAAGGTTGGGTTTTATGGTCATATTTTATTTTTTGGGATAATATATAAAATTTGGGTTGTTTTAAATGTTTCAAGAGATTAAATGATTGTGAATTCAATAATACTATATTTAAAATCTATTGTAATAATAACATGTTGACAATATTTTGTAGTTAATTATATATTGCCTCTAGAATGAGGCTTGATGAAATGTGATAAGATTATTAAAATAATTTAATTTGTGAGGTAAATGTTAATGTTATTATCATAGTGATATGATGTCATGATATGCATTTTAAACTATTTTTTATCATTATTTATATCAAATTATTTTTCGATTCCAAAAAATTGTTTCTTGAAATACATTGTTTATTTTTATTATAAATGGGGATAAATTATTTTGTCATTATATTAAAGACTATGTGATTATCTTTGTCACACCCTAGTAACAAATTTTCTTTATTTATTGATTTTTAGAGACATGGAGGAGTAATGATTTTTCTTCTTTAATTTTTGGGAGTTTTTTATTGTTTTATAATCATGGAATGGTCAGAACATAGTTAGTAGTAAATGTACATTTTAAAATAATGTGGGTACCTTATAGATTGGTGGTATTCTACTGTTGGTGCATAGTTATAGTTAACTATATAGTTTAATCTGACATGGATAAGTAGAAATAATTTTTGTAACCTTAAGTGATAAATTATCATTCTATGGGATGTACATCGTCAATTCATGATCAAAAATAATGGTTTTATCTAATTCTATATAGGATAATTAGTAGAAACATTTTTATTTAACTTAATTTATGATATTTTCAATTCAACGAAGGATATAATGATTGTTCACAATTAAGATAAACTATGAAACTTAAATCAAATGAAATGTATATTATTCAATGATAAATATAAGGATTGTTCATAGTTAGGAGTAACCATGCTATATAACCATGTATAGTTTATAGATCATTTATAATTCTTATTGTATGGTTGGTATATGGATTCAAAAACTTTACAACCAAACAATTAAAGATTCTTAGTTATAAATTGGTGAAATTTATACATTTTAATTTTTAAAATTAAAACAATTATGATCATTATTTTATTCCATTAAATACCCATCAATCCTAGAAATCATCACATCGTTCATTACCCTCTTCCTATGGGATCTTCTATCAATTTTTTTCCGTATTTGATGATGATTCTTCAAGGTAATGTTTTCTAGATCTATTCTTCTAAAAAATTTCTACCATATTTAATTTTATTCTTTCCCAAAGATATATATTTATACCTAAGGTTTATTGTTACTCAAACATATTTTGGGGTTTTCTTACTTTAGGGTTCATAATTGGATTTTCAATGCTTCTTTATCCAAGTTGTGCTGGAATAAAATTATTCTAAATGCATTCAATAGATAGATATAGGTTTCTGCATGATTAAATAATTAAATTTAAAGACATGAGAACATACTTATTTTAAATCCATATATTTAATGTTTTAAAAGTTATAATATGTATATTTAATGACTCAATGTCAAAGAAGTTTAGTTTTCTCATAAGATTAATTTTTCATGAAATGGATTTATCAGGTCTAAATTCTTAAACTCTATTTTCTTATAAACTATGCATACATAGTGTATTTTAATTCCTAAAATAATATTTTCAAATTAATTTGATAACAAAATGGGATATTTTGTTTCTTAATCAATTTTTATGGAAAGAAACTCCTATTTTTAATGAATTGTTTAAAAACCAATGTATTTTATACTTCTTTCTAAATTATCTTTTTCTGTATTATTATTTAATTTACTTTGATGATTCTAGCATGGTTTAGTTTTCAAAATATGATATTATTGTTTGATTTATATATGTTGTTATAATTCCCAATTGGTACTTTTGAAAAAGGTTTTATTGATGTGATTACACCCTCTAATTGAGACTTTAGTGATGTTTACGAAAAAGTTTAAGTTGATATTGATAATTTCATCTCAGCTAGAGGCTGTTTTTATTATATGGTATTATTTAATAATGGGGTTATTCTATGAAGGGTTATTAGAGGAGAGGGTGTGTAATGATTATTATCACATATATATATATACACTTGATATTGTATATTGATATCTCACATTTATTTTGTATCATATGAATCCATGGGTAATGTAACATCCCAAGTAAATAAAGAATAAGACATATTTCACATTTATTAATATTTGTGAATTAAATATTAATTTTACTTTAAAAGGGTTTCTATGTTCGATAGCGTACCCGATACGCAACAACGAGTTTCTTTGGAATCTTACGTTGCACACTAATAATATAATATTATTATTTTAATTGGTAATTAACTCCTAGCCGTTGTAGTGGCAGGAATGAACAAAACTAACTACAATATGATTATACATGTTTGTTAGATTTATCTACATTTATCCAATAAAAAGTTAGAGGCTTAAAATATGAATGAATCTAATTTTTAGCATAGTTTACATTAAAATATCGATTTACCGCCTTTTAATGGAAAACCCTAATTAAATCAAGTTTTGGTCATATTTATATGTTATAATTGACCAAATATAATCCTTATTTAGAATGGGGACATCAAATATTACTTTGTGTATTTTTTTGGTATTTTTTTGATAAAGTTAATATTTTAATGAATAGTGAAAAATATTGTATTTTAATTCAAAAGTGCCTTTTAATATAATTTATTTATATGGTTAGATTATCTTTTTAATTAGTTTTAAAGTAAAATTAAAATATATTTTTACCATTTGATCCAATTTTGGTCATTGGAAGTAATTTCACTTTGAAATTGGACATAAACAAGTATAAATCTTTTGATAGTTATTATTTCTTAAAAACATGCTATTTGTTTTAACAACGGGAATTAATTTTTAAATTAATTAATGTCCCTTATAAGTTTTGAATTTGATAAAATATACATCAATTTTGAATTTGGAATATCAAACAATTCTTAGGCTGAATTTTTGGTATTTTTCTGAAAAACTTCAATTTTTGTTGAATAGTGACGCCACTTAGTGGTAGTTAAAAAACTGAATTTTTCATTTAAATGAAATTTTACCACTTATGTGAATTGAATTTAAAAAATATGACATACATGGTTGTTATCAAGAAGTAAAATGTGGTTCATTAAGATGAAAATAATTTTTTGTGAATAGTACCTTTTGACTTTTATTTACAGCTGTTAAAGGTAAATAAGGTAATTCAAGGTAAAAAGAATATTATAATAATTAAAAATTAACTTATCACCTATCATAAACTTATTGGATGAGTAGTGTATGACCATGGGAATCCTTGGGTCAATTTTGGGACCCCATGGAGCCACTTATAAACGATAATGACACTTTAGATTAATTAATTTAAGGTAAAGACAAAATTGACAATAACAAAATTCGTTTAGTAAATTAATTTTTATATGGTGATATATAAGTCATATTTTCGACTATAAATATTAATTGGAAAGATAAAGAGATTTTCCACATGATAGTATTTTCTTTATAATTTTTAGACATCGAATAAATTAAATTATTTATGACATAATAATGATGCATTATTTAACTCATTAATAAATGATTTAAATAAATAAGATTATAATGATTAAAATATTATCCAAAACATGTCCAATTCTGATTGTATGATTTTATTTCGACCATGAGTCATCTTATCTTCTAATATAATTATTTTTGGACCATTAGAAACTGGATATCATTATGTAATAAAATAATAGTTTCACACTTTCCTAAAGAGCCCCTCATCCCCCCTATAAAAGGAGACCACTTCTAACCAATTCCTCACACCTATCAAGAAATTTGGCTCGCCCAAACTGTGCCCAGTTAAGCTCTCAGCATACCTCTACTCCTCTTAGAAGGATTACCTTTGGTAGAAGTTACTTCAAGAAGTCCTTTGGTTCATACCAAAAAGAGTTACCCAAATTAAAGGTAGCAATTTCTCTTCAATTGTTTTCTTTTATTTTACTTCTCCAATGCCTAAAATCCTTTTTATTTCTTTCTTTTGTAACAAAAATAGTATCCTCAATATACTATGATGTTTTTATAAGAAGGATTCAAACTACACTTACACACACCTCCATCTAATGGATGAAGAACATAATGTTTCTGTGGATGGAAAACTAACGCCTCACGAAACGATGATTGTTCAATTACATCTTACCACCTCTCATGGTGTCCATTATGATGAAACTGTATTTATATATTATATATATTTTGTTTATGATTTCTTTATGCTTATGTAATTTCCATTTATATCATGCCTTTATGGTTTCCATAGTGGGTAAATACGATAATCTCATTTGAGGAAGTGCGGACTACCTCCCCCTCAAAGTGATTTGATTCGTTAATGCCTTATGTGGGATGTATAAAGGTTGGATTTAATGATATTATATATAATATTATACTGGAATTATAATATAACTATGTATAATTATGTTTTATTTCCATTAAAATAAGAAATAGAAATGAAAGTAGCGTTCATGTGTACGTACGACTTACTGTCTCCATGAACGGTGCATTTCATTTATTACCTCTAAATGTTATGTACTGTTATAAAAACTTTTATATACTGGATATATATGATATATATGATATCCAAATCATGAATACCATTCTAGATATAATGAACCTTTGACCACATGGACAACTTGTAAATATAAGTTGTTCATTTTTACTCAAGTACCAAATATCAACAAAATGAACGTTATTAACTTAAATGATTGCATAATGTTTATAACATGGTAATAAGTGATATAAAAGGAATTATAAACTTGAAAAAGGTTCTTAAGAAAGTATAAATTAACTTTAGTTTATTATTCAGGAGATTAAAGAATGATCGAGTCAAGTCGGATGTGAGATAAGGGACTTCGTCTCAATCTCCTTTCATTGAGGATTATTGTATTTTTGTACACGGTTTTCTTTTATACGTTGTATAAACACCTTTGACTTTATATTTCATTCAAAGGGAATCTTTTTTTACGAAGCGTTTAACTAAACGAAAAAATGGAATGTTTTTGTAACGTAAGCGGTGACAACGACCTTTCTACCGCCACGAGTATTATTTGATCTTTGGCTTCCTTAATAAGATGAAATGTTTTTAAAAGGGAAAATAAATTCCATATACTCTTTTTATGTATTTTGGTATTGAAAATGATTTTGGGAATGGATTTATTATTTCAATATCTTTAAATGATATTTTGCTATTGCAATGTGGGAATGTTATCTTTTCTTTATGCTTATGTTATATGTTATGAACATGTTATGGTTATTGGGAATTATTTACATATATGAGTGGTTCCGTGATAAACCTAGGGTGGGTGAGCCCGATATAGCTCTCCAATGAATTGGGTAACGTGACAGAGGTAAACTTGAATTTTTCTCCTAAGAGATTTAGGGAATATACTGTGATGGATATTCCAAAGTAACTCCCTATGTAGGTGTGATAGTTACAATGTAAGTATGGTATGGATGCCACAAGTTACCTTTATGATTAATTATTTCTATGTGTCTTTCATAAATCTTATGATTTCATGAGGTAAGTAAAAGAGTTCATGTTTTGTATGTATTTATGAACAAATGTTTTCATTCTTTGTTTTATAACCCTTACTGAGCTTTTTATGCTCATCCAAAGTTTTGAAATGTTTTCACAGGAATTAAAGATGAATAAGGTCAAGGATGGGATCAAGGAAAATTCATGCTATCTAAAACATGGAACTAGACATGACTCTTTTTTAAGAGTTTTTATTTTATGAAAAAAATGGAAACTGTGTAGATATGTCTACCTTGTAATCTTTTAAGATGTAATAGTTATGTCCTAATTCTATATAACTCTAAACCTGAAAAGATCCTCAATGTGAATTATTCTTTTAATTCAATATTATGTAATGTTTTAAGGCCGGGTCCTTATAGTTGGTATTAGAGGTCAGTTTAGATAACTTTAGGAGTTAGGGTATTGTCAAATTAATATCCATAAAGTAATTTATGTTAATATTGATATCATATAGCATTTACAGATTACCATGTTGCTTCACCTAAGATATTTCTATGATCAAAATGGTTTTGCACAGAGGAAACAGGGCAGCTATGTTGGGACGACATCAGGAGGAAGACAACCTTCATAATCCGCAACCTAAGATGGTCGGAATTGGAACTGAGCAGTTTTTTGTAGCGATGAACAATTGACTCAGGCTATAAATGGTGGTGGCATCCATGTACGAGATCATCCAGATCAACCACAGAGGAATATTTCAGTAGTGGAGCATTTCATGAGGCAACATCCCCCATCATTCAGAGGATAATCTGACCCTGTGCTAGCTGAAGGGTGGATTAAAGCATTGGAGAAGATTTTTGATGTCATGGGTTGTTCAGAATATCAAAAGGTTAGTCCTAATGTTTACTGTTTTGAAGGTGAAGCTGATCAGTGGTGGTAGATGGTGAAAAATATCAGGGATAGTGAGGAGATTTATGCTCTTGATTTGGATGAATTTAAAGGTATGTTTCTTGAGAAATATTTTCCTAAGGTGGTTCTTCTTAGGATGGAAAAACAATTCCTAGAATTGAGACAGGAGGATGACTCAGTGGCTGCTTATGAAGAAAAATTCACTCGACTGGCAAGGTATGCTCCAAATTTCATATGAGATCTTGATAGTAAAATAAACCATTTTTTACTCAGTATTAAAGCCAAATTATTGAAGGTCTTCAGCTTCTCGTGAGTTCAAAAGTAATGAAAAACTTGTTTGTTGTGCGGATAAGGTGGAAATGGAGTTTGCCGATGATCATGTATTATTTGAAAAACAATAGAATAAGAGGTTGAGGTGGAAGGTGAAAGGGAAGAACTCTTCAAAAAAGCATGATGGTAAGAAACTTAAGTTTACAGTTTGGGAAAATTTTGGTAAAAAGCATGCTGGGGAATTTCTTTAGAATTCTGGTAAGTGCTACCGATGTGGTAAAATGGGACATAAGGCTCATAATTGCACTGAAAAAGAACAGGGTAATGGTAAGACAAAATCTGATTTATAGTCAGTAAAATGTTTTAAGTGCAATGAAATGAGTCATTATGCAAATGAGTGTCAAACAAAGAACTCAACCGAAGTAAAGCATCCAAACTACAAGAAGAAAGGGGTGGCGAAATCATTTGCAACTACTTCAGCAGATGTTGGGCCATCAAATGAAGTTGTATCAGGTACACTGTTTGTTTGTTCAGATTATGCCAATGTGTTGTTTGATTCAGGGTCTATACACACTTTCATTTCTAAGAAGATTTCTAGTAAATTGGGAATTCCACCTCAAGATATGAAAACCGAACTTACAGTAAAAACACCTGGAGGAAATGTTGAGACAAAAAGAAAACATAAGAACATTCATGTCCTTGTGTGAGGAAAGAATCTACATGCAAAACTTATTGTTTTGCCTCTTGTAGAGTTTGATATTATTTTGGGCATGGTTTGGCTTTCTATTTATCATGCTAAGATTGATTGCAGAGCTAAAGAGGTTTTTTTTTTCAGAATAATTTTCAGTTTGTATACAAAAATGAACCCTTGCTGTTGATAACATATCAAGAAGCTGAGAAACTAGTAAAAGATGGAAATGAATATTACCTAGCACATATTGTTGAAAAAAAAGGAACTGTTCAGATTAATGATGTGCCAGTGGTAAACGAGTACCTTGATGTTTTTCCTGATGAGTTGCTTGGTATTATACCTGATCGGGAATTTGAATTTACTGTTGACTTAGTTCCTGATTCTAAGACAATCTCAAAACCCCCTTATTGAATGGCTCAAATGTAACTTTTAGATTTAAAGAAGCAATTGGAGGATTTATTAGATAAAGGTTTCATTAGACCTAGCATGTCACTATGGGGTGATCCTGTCTTGTTTTTAAAAAGAAAGATGGTTCAATGATACTTTTCATTGATTATAGAGCATTGAATAACATCACTATTAAGAATAAGTATCCTTTGCCTCATATTGATGATTTGTTTGATTAGCTCTAGGGAGCTCAGTATTTTTCGAAGATTGAATTGAGGTCGGGGTACCAGCAGTTGAAAGTAAAGGAAGCAGACGTTCCAAAGACCGCGTTTCATACTAGATATGGCCATTATGAATTTGTAGTTATGACTTTTGGGTTAACCAATGCACCTGCTGTATTCATGGATCTTATGAATAGAATTTTCTGTGAGTTCTTGGATAATTTTGTGGTTGTGTTCATTGATGATATTTTGGTTTATTCCAAAAGTAAAGAGGAACATGAAAGTCATTTAAGGGTAGTCTTGCAAACCTTAAAGAAAAGAAACTTTATGGTAAATTCAGCAAGTGTGAGTTTTGGTTACAACAAATTTCTTTCCTTGGTCACATTGTTTCAAAAAATGGCATAACTGTTGATCCTACAAAAACGAAAGTTATTGAAGAATGGCCAAGACCCACAAATATAACTGAGATATGTAGTTTTCTTGGTTTGGTAGGTTATTACCGGAGGTTTGTTGAAAATTTTTAAGGGTTATCTAGTTTAATGACTAAGTTAACTCGAAAAGGTGTTAATTTCATCTGGACAAAATAATGTGATGATTGTTTTCAGGAATTGAAAATAAGAATGGTGAATGCTCCAGTTTTGGCACTGCTTTCCAGAAATGGTGAGTTTGTTATCTATAGTGATTCTTCGTTGAAAGGACTGGGTTGTGTCCTAATGCAAAATGATCAGGTAATTGCTTATGCTTTACGTCAGTTGAAACCACATGAGTTAAATTACCCGACACCTAATTTGGAATTATCTTTAGTTGTTTTTTATTTAAAAATTTGGAGGCATCATTTGTATAGAGTGAAGTGTGAAATATATACTAATCACAAAAGTTTGAAGTATATATTCACTCAGAAATAATTGAACATGAGACAGAGGAGATGTTTGGAATTAATCAAGGATTATGATTGCATGAGCCATTACCATCCGGGAAAAGAAAATAAAGTGGTCGATGCTTTGAGTCAAAAAAGCAATGTCTCATTAGCCATGCTATGTTTGGAACGAGATCCTTTGATTTTTGATTTGATGATCTTTGGCATAGAAGTTGTTGTTGTAGGAAATTCTTTTGTTTTGTTTCAGGTGTCAGTGAAATCATCTCTATCAGACAGAAATAGGCAAGCGTAGAAAGAAGACAGTGAGTTGCAGAAAAAGGTAGAGTTGGTTCAGAAGGGTAAGTTGCCTGAATTTAACATTGATAATGATTGTGTGTTGAGATTTGGGAAGAGATTATGTGTACCTTGTGATTCACAGTTAAAGAATGAGTTGTTATTTGAAGCTCATAGTTCTCCGTTTTTAGTTCATCCTGATAGTACTAAGATGTACAGAGATCTTCAGGAGTATTAATGGTGGGATGGAATGAAAAGAGATATTGCTGATTTTACTTTGAAGTGTTTGACTTGTCAGTAGGTTAAAGCAGAGTGGTAGTTACTGAAAGGGATGCTTCAGCCTCTACCAGTTCCAGAGTAGAAATGGAAAAATATATCCATGGACTTCGTTGTGGGATTACCAAATACATCTCGAGGTAATAATACAATCTGGGTTATAGTTGACCGATTGACTAAATCTGCTCATTTCCTTACTATTAGAGATACTTTGTCTCTAGATCAACTTGCTCAGTTGTATGTTAAATAGATAGCCAGGTTGCATGGAGTTCCCCTCTCTATTGTATCTGATCGTGATCCTAGGTTCACTTTTAACTTTTGGAAAGGCCTTCAGAAGTCATTGGGTACTGAATTAAATTTTAGTATATCTTTTCATCCTCAATTAGATGGGCAGTCAGAACGAACAATTCAGACATTGGAGGGTATGTTACGTGCTTTCTTGATAGATTATCAGGGAAGTTATGACCAACATATTTCTTTGGTTGAATTTTCTAATAATAATATTTTTCATTCCAGTATATAGATGGCCCCATTTGAGGCATTATATGGAAAGCGTTGTCGAACTCCAGTTTTTTGGGATGAAGTAGGTGAAAGGAAGCTGATGGGACCAGAATTGGTAGAAGAGATGGCAGAGAAAGTTCAATTGATTCAAAAGCACATGAGAACAGCTCAGAGTAGACATAAAAGTTATGCTGATAACCGGAGGAAGGATCTTTCCTTTGAGGTAGGTGATCATGTCTTTCTCAAAGTTTCTCCATGGAAAAGTGTGATGCGTTTTGGTAAGAAGGGAAAGTTGAGTCTGAGGTTCATTGGACCTTATGAAATTCTGGAGAAAGTGGGACCAGTTGCGTATAGAGTGGATTTACCTCCAAGTTTATCTTAGGCACACAATGTTTTTCATGTTTCGATGTTGAGAAAGTATATGTCAGATCCAACTCATGTTTTGATCCCAGAGGTAGTTCAGTTGTAAGAGAATCTATCTTATGAAGAACAGCCAGTTTAGATTATTGATCGTAGAGAGTAAGTGTTGCGGAATAAGGTAATTCATCAGGTAAAGGTTTTGTAGAAAAACCATATGGTTGAAGAGGCAACGTGGGAATCTGAAAATTCTATGAGGGATAAATACCCCCACTTATTTTGATAAGTGAATAAAAATTGCGAGGACGCAATTTCCAAAAGGGGGGAAGGATGTAACATCCCAAGTAAATGAAGAATAAGACATATTTCATATTTATTAATATTTTTAAATTAAATATTAATATTACTTTAAAAGGGTTTCTATGTTCGATAGCGTACCCAATACGTAACAACGAGTTTCTTTGGAATCTTACATTGCACACTAATAATATAATATTATTATTTTAAATGGTAGTTAAATCCTAGCCGTTGTAGTGGCGGTAATGAATGAAACTAACTACAATATTATTATAGATGTTTGTTATATGTATTTACATTTACCCAATAAAAAGTTAGAGGCTTAAAATATGAATGAATCTAATTTTAAGCATAATTTACATTAAAAGGCTGATTTATTACCTTTTAATAGAGAACCCTCATTAAATCAAGTTTTGGTCATTTTTATATGTTCTAATTGACCAAATATTATCCTTCTTTATAATGGGGACATCAAATTTTACTTTGGGTATTTTTTTTGGTATTTTTGTGATAAAGTTCATATTTTAATGAATAGTGAAAAATATTGTATTTTAATTCAAAAGTGACTTTTAATCTAATTTATTTATATTGTTAGATTATCTTTTTAATTGGTTTTAAAGTGAAATTAAAATATATTTTTACCATTTCATCCAATGTTGGTCATTGGAAGTAATTTCACTTTGAAATTGGACATAAACAAGTATCAATCTTTTGATAGTTATTGTTTCTTAAAAACACGCTATTTGTTTTAACAATTGGAATTAATTTTTAAATTAATTAATTCCCCCTATATGTTTTTAATTTGAAAAAATAGACATCAATTTTGAATTCGGAATATCAAATAATTCTTGGGCTGAATTTTTTGTATTTTTCTGAAAAACATCAATTTTTGATGAATAGTGACACCACTTAGTGGTAGTTAAAAAACTGAATTTTTCATTTAAATGAAAATTTACCACTTATGTGAATTGAATTTCAAAAATCCGACATACATGGTTGTTATCAAGAAGTAAAATGTGGTTCATTAAGATGGAAATATTTTTTGACGAATAGTAACTTTTGACTTTTATTTACCGCGGTTAAAGGTAAATAAGATAATTCAAGGTAAAAAGAATATTATAATAATTCAAAATTACCTTAACACTTGTCCTAACCTTATTGGATGAGTATTGGCCGACCATGGGATTTGTTGGGTTGATTTTGGGACCCCATGGAGCCACTTATGAAAGATAATGACACTTTAGATTAATTAATTTAATGTAAAGACAAAATTGACAATAACAAAACTCTTTTAGTAAATTAATTTTTATATGGTGATATAAAAGTCATATTTTCGACTATAAATATTAATTGGAAAGATAAAAATATTTACTACATGATTGTATTTTTTTTATAATTTTTAGACATCGAATAAATTAAATTATTTATGAAACAATAATGATGCATTATTTACCTCATTAATAAATGATTTAAATAAATAAGATTATAATGATTAAAATATTATCCAAAACATGTCCAATTCTGATTGGATGATTTTATTTCGACCACGAGTCATCTTATCTTCGAATATAATTATTTTTTTACCATTAGAAACCGAATATCATTATATAATAAAATAATAGATTCACACTTTCCTAAAGAGCCCCTCCTCCCCCTTATAAAAGGAGACCACTTCTAACCAATTACTCACACATCTCAAGCAATTTGGCTCATCCAACCTCTGACCAATTAAGCTCTCAACATCCCTATCATCCTCTTAGAATCCTTACCTTAGGCATAAGTCACTTCAAGAAGTCCTTTGGTTCAAACCAAAGGGAGTTACCCAAATTAAAGGTAATAGTTTCTCTTAAATTGTTTTCTTTTATTTTACTTATCCAACCCCTAAAATCTTTTTATTTATTTATTTTGTAACAAAAATAGTATCCTCAATATACTAGGATGTTTTTATAAGAAGGATTCAAACTACACTTATACACACCTCCATCTAATGGATGAAGAACATAATGTTTCTGTGGATGGAAAACTAACGCCTCATGAAAAGATGATTGTTCAATTACATCTTACCACCTCTCATAGTGTCCATTATGACAACACTGTATTTATATATGATATATATTATGTTTATTATTTTCTTATGCTTATGTACATCCCATTTATATCATGCCTTTATGGTTTCCATAGTGGGTAAATACGATAATCTCATTTGAGGAAGTGCGGACTACCGCCCCCTCAAAGTGATTTGATTTGTTAATGCCTTATGTGGGATGTATAAAGGATGGAGTTAATGATATTATTTATGATATTATACTGGAATTATAATATAACTATGTATCATTATGTTTTATTTCCATTAAAATAATAAATAGAAATGAAAGTAGCGTTCATGCGTACGTACGGCTTACCGTCTCCATGAATTGTGCATTTCATTTCTTACCTCTAAATGTTATGTACTGTTATAAAAACATGTATATACTGGATATATATGATATATATGATATCCAAATCATGAATATCATTCTGCATATAATGAACCTTTGACCACATGGACAACTTGTAAATATAAGTTGTTCATTTTTACTCAAGTACCAAATATCGATAAAATGAACGTTACTAACTTAAATGATTGCATAATGTATATAACATGGTAATAGGTGATATAAAAGGGCTAATAAACTTGAAAAAGGTTCTTAAGCAAGTTGAAATTAACTTTAGTTTATTATTCAAAAGATTAAAGAATGATCGAGTCAGGTCGGACGCGAGGTAAGGGACTTCGTCTCAATCTCCTTTCATTGAGGCTTATTGTATTTTAATACACGAGTTTCTTTTATACACTATATAAACACCTTTTAATTTTAATTTCATTCAAAGGGAATATTTTTTTACGAAGCGTTTAACTAAACGAAAAAATGGAATGTTTTTTTAACGTAAGCGGTGACAATGACCTTTCCGCCGCCGCGAGTATTATTTGATTTTGGCTTCCTTAACAAACCAAAATGTTTTTAAAAGTAAAAATAAATACCATATACTCTTTTTATGTATTTTGGTATTGAAAATGATTTTGAGAATGGATTTATTATTTCAATATCTTTAAATGATATTTTTCTATTGCAATGTGGGACTGTTATCTTTTCTTTATGCTTATGTTATGTGTTATGATCATGTAATTGTTCTTGGGAATTATTTACATATACGGGTGGTTCCGTGATAAACCTAGGGTGGGTGCCTGATATAGATATCCAATGAATTGGGTAACGTGACAGAGGTAAACGTGAATGTTTCTCCTAATAGATTTAGGGAATATACTGTGATGGGTATTCCAAAGTAACTCCCTATGTAGGTGTGATAGTTACAATGTAAGTATGATATGGATGCCACAAGTTACCTTTATGATTAATGATTTCTTTGTGTCTTTCATAAATCTTATGATTTCATGAGGTAAGTAAAAGAGTTCATGTTTTGTATGCATTTATGAAAAAATGTTTTCATTCTTTGTTTTATAACCCTTACTGAGCTTTTTATGCTCATCCCAAGTTTTGAAATGTTTTCATAGGACTTAAAGATGAATAAGGTCAAGGATGGGATCAAGGAAAAGTCATGCTATCTAAAACATGAAACTATACATGACTCTTTTTTTTAAGAGTTTTTATTTTATGAAAAAAATGGAAACTGTGTAGATATGTCTACCTTGTAATCTTTTGAGATGTAATAGTTATGTCCTAATTCTCTAAAACTCTAAACCTGAAAAGATCCTCAATGTGAATTATTCATTTAATTCAAGATTATGTAATGTTTTAAGGCTAGGTCCTTATAGTTTGTATCAGAGGTCGGTTTAGATAACTTTAGTAGTTAGGGCATTGTTAAATTAATATCCATAAAGTAATTTATGTCAATATTGATATCATATAGCATTTACAGATTACCATGTTGCTTTGCCTAATATATTTCTATGTTCAAAATGGTTTTCCGCAGAGGAAATAGGGCAGCTATGTTGAGACGACATCAGGAGGAAGACAACCTTCCAAATCAGCAACCTGAGATAGTCGGAATTGGAACTGAGTAGTTTGTTGCAGTGATGGAAAACTTGACTCAGGCTATAAATGGTGGTGGTATCCATGTACGAGATCAGCCAGATCAACCACAGAGGAACATTTCAGTAGTGGAACATTTCATGAGGCAACATCCCCCATCATTCAGAGGATCATCTGACCCAGTGCTAGCTGATGGGTGGATTAAAGCATTCGAGAAGTTTTTTTATGTCATGGGTTGTTCAAAACATCAAAAGGTTAGTCTTGATGTTTACCGTTTTGAAGGTGAAGCTGATCAGTCATGGTCGATGGTGAAAAATACCAGGGATAGTGAGGATATTGATGCTCTTGATTGGGATGAATTCAAAGGTATATTTATTGAGAAATATTTTCCTAAGGTGGTTCGTCTTAGGATGGAAAAACAATTCCTAGAATTGAGGAAGGAGGATGACTCAGTGGCTGCTTATGAAGAAAAATTCTCTCGACTGGAAAGGTATGCTTTAAATTTCATATGAGATCTTGATAGTAAAATCAACTATTTTTACTCAGGATTAAAGCCAAAGTATCGAAGGAATTTAGCTTCTCATGAGTTCAAAAGTTATGAAAAACTTGTTCATTGTGCAGATTAGGTGGAAATGGAGTTTTCCGATGATCAGGTATTCTTTAACAAACAACAGAATAAGAGGTCAAGGTGGCAGGCGAAAGAGAAGAACTCTTCAAAAAAGTCTGATGGTAAGAAACTTAAGTTTACAGTTTGTAAAAATTGTGGTAGAATGCATGCTAGGGAATGTATTTTGAATTCTGGTAAGTGCTACCGATGTGTTAAAATGGGACATAAAGCTCGTAATTGCACTGAAAAAGATCAGGGTAATGGTAAGAAAAAATCTGATTTACAGTCAGTAAAATGTTTTAAGTGCAATGAAATGTGTCATTATACAAATGATTGTCCAACAAAGAACTCAACCGAAGGAAAGAAGCCATACTACAAGAAGAAAGGGGTGGCGAAATACTTTGCAACTACTTCTGCAGATGTTGGGGCATCAAATGAAGTTGTATCAGGTACACTGTTTGTTTGTTCTGATTATGCCATTGTGTTGTTTGATTCAGGGTCTACACACTCTTTCATTTCTGAGAAGCTTTCTAGTAAATTGGGAATTCTATCTCAAGATATGAATACAGAACTTACAGTAAAAACACCTGGAGGAAATGTTGAGACAAAATGAAAACATAAGAACATTCCTATCCTTGTGTGCGGAAAGAATCTACCTACAAAACTTATTGTTTTTCCTCTAATAGAGTTTGATGTGATTTTGGGCATGGGTTGGCTTTCTGTTTATCATGCTAAGATTTATTTCAGAGCTAAAGAGGTTTCTTTTCAGAATAATTTTCAGTTTTTACAAAAAAATGAACTCTTGCTGTTGATAATATATCAAGAAGCTGAGAAAGTAATAAAAGATGGAAATGATTGTTACCTTGTACATATTGTTGAAAACAAAGGAACTATTCAGGTTAATGATGTTCCACTGGTAAATGAGTACCATGATGTTTTTCGTGATGAGTTGCATGGTATTATATCTGATCGGGAAGTTTAATTTACTGTTGAATTATTTCCTGATGCTAATCCAATTTCAAAACCCCCTTATCGAATGGCTCAAATTGAAATTTTAGAGTTAAAGAAGCAATTGCAGGAGTTATTAGATAAAGGTTTCATTTGACCTAGCATGAAACCATGGGGTGCTCCTATCTTGTTTGTTAAAAAGAAAGATAGTTCAATGAGACTTTGCATTGATTATAGAGAATTTAATAACATCACTGTTAAGAATAAGTATCCTTTTCCTCATATCGATGATTTGTTTGATCAGCTCCAGGGAGATCAGTATTTTTCGAAGATTTACTTGAGGTCGGGGTACCCACAGTTTAAAGTAAAGGAAGCAGATGTTCTAAAGACCGCATTTCGTACTAGATATGGCAATTATGAATTTGTAGTTATGACTTTTGGGTTAACCAATGCACTTGCTGTATTCATGGATCTTATGAATAGAATTTTCTGTGAGTTCTTTGATAAGTTTGTGGTTGTGTTCATTAATGATATTTTGGTTTATTCCAAAAGTAAATAGGAACATGAAAGTCTTTTAAGGGTAGTCTTGCAAACATTAAAAGAAAATAAACTTTATGGTAAATTCAGCAAGTGTGAGTTTTGGTTACAACAAATTTATTTCCTTGGTCACATTGTTTCAAAAAATGGTTAAACTGTTGATCCTGCTAAAATGAAAGTTGTTAAAGAATGTCCAAGACCCACAAATATAACTGAGATACATAGTTTTCTTGGTTTGGCAGGTTATTACTAGAGGTTTGTTGAAAATTTTTCATGGTTATCTAGTCCAATGACTAAGTTAACTCGAAAAGGTGTTAAGTTCATCTGGACAAAAGAATGTGATGATTTTTTTTAGGAATTGAAAAGGAGAATGGTGAATGCTCCATTTTTGGCACTGCCTTCTAGAAATGGTGAGTTTGTTATCTACAGTGATGCTTCGTTGAAAGGATTTGGTTGTTTCCTAATGCAAAATGATCAGGTAATTGCTTATGCTTCACGTCAGTTGAAACCACATGAGTTAAATTACCCTACACATGATTTGGAATTAGCAGTAGTTGTTTTTGCTTTAAAAATTTGGAGGCATCATTTGTATGGAGTGAAGTGTGAAATATATACTGATCACAAAAGTTTGAAGTACATATTCACTCAGAAAGAATTGAACATGAGACAGATGATATGGATAAAATTAATCAAGGATTATGATTGCATGATCCATTACTGTTCGAGAAAAACAAATAAAGTGGCTGATGATTTGAGTAAAAAAAGTAATGTCTCATTAGCCATGCTATGTTTGGAACAAGATCCTTTGGTTTTTTATTTGATGAACTTTGGCATAGAAGTTTTTGTTGCAGGAAATTCTTCTATTTTGTTTCAGGTGTCAGTGAAATCATCTCTATCAAACAGAATTAAGCAATCGCAGAAAGAAGACAATGAGTTGCAGAAAAAGGTAGAGTTGGTTCAGAAGGGTAAGTTTCCTGAATTTAACATTGATAATGATTGTGTTTTGAGATTTGGGAAGAGATTATGTCTACCTTGTGATTCACAGTTGAATAATGATTTGTTATGTGAAGCTCATAGTTCTCCGTTTTCAGTTCATCCTGATTGTACTAAGATGTACAGAGATCTTTGGGAGTATTAATGGTGGGATAGAATGAAAAGAGATATTGCTGATTTTAATTTGTAGTGTTTGACTTGTCAGCAGGTTAAAGAAGGGTGTCAATTACCGAAAGGGATGCTTCAGCCTCTACCGGTGCCAGAGTGGAAATGGGAAAATATATCCATGGACTTCGTTGTGGGATTACCAAAGACATCTTGAGGTAATAATGAAATCTAGGTTATAGTTGAACGATTGAATATATCTGCTCATTTCCTTCCTATTAGAGATACTTTGTCTCTAGATCGACTTGTACGATTGTATGTTAAATAGATAGTAAGGTTGCATGGAGTTCCCCTCTCCATTGTATCTGATTGTGATCCCAGGTTCACTTCTAACTTTTGGAAAAGACTTCAGAAGTCATTGGGTACTGAATTAAATTTTCATACATCTTTTCATCCTCAATCAGATGGGCAGTCATAATAAAGAATTCAGAAATTGGAGGATGTGTTATGTACTTTCTCAATAGATTATTAGGAAAGTTGGGACCAAAATCTTTCTTTGGTTGAATTTTCTTATAATAACAGTTTTCATTCCAGTATACAGATGGTCCCATTTGAGGAATTATATGGAAAGCATTGTCGAACTCCAGCTTTTTGGGATGAAGTAGGTGAAAAGAAGCTGATTGGACCAGAATTGGTAGAAGATATGGCAGAGAAAGTTCAGTTGATTCAGAATCACATGAGAACAGCCCAGAGCAGACAAAAAAAGTTATGTCGATAACTGGAGGAATGATCTTTCCTTTGAGGTAGGTGATCATGTCTTTCTCAAAGTTTCTCCATGGAAAGTGTGATGCGTTTTGGTAAGAAGGGAAAGTTGAGTTCGAGGTTCATTGGACCTTATGAAATTCTATATAAAGTGGGATCAGTTGCATATAGAGTGGCTTTACCTACAATTTTATCCCAAGTACACAATGTTTTTCATGTTTCGATGTTGAGAAAGTATATGTCAGATCCAACTCATGTTTTGAGCCTAGAGGTAGTTCAGTTGGAAGAGAATCTATCTTATGAAGAACAACTAGTTCAGATTTTTGATCGTAGAGAGCAAGTGTTGTGGAATAAGGTAATTCATCAAGTAAAGGTTTTGTGGAAAAACCATATGGTTTAAGAGGCAATGTGTGAATCTGAAAATGATATGAGGGATAAATGCCCCCACTTATTTTGATAAGTGAATAAAAATTGCGAGGACACAATTTCAAAAAGGGGGGAAGGATGTAACATCCCAAGTAAATGAAGAATAATACATATTTCATATTTATTAATATTTGTGAATTAAAAATTAATTTTACTTTAAAAGGGTTTCTATGTTCGATAGCGTACTCGATACGCAACAACGAGCTTCTTTGAAATCTTACGTTGCACACTAATAATATAATATTATTATTTTAAATGTTAGTTAACTCCTAGCTGTTGTAGTGGTGGGAATTAACGAAACTAACTACAATATTATTATACATGTTTGTTAGTTGTATTTACATTTATCGAATAAAAATTTAGAGGCTTAAAATATGAATGAATCTAATTTTAAGCATAATTTACATTAAAAGGCTGATTTACCGCCTTTTAATGGAGAACCCTCATTAAATCAAGTTTTGGTCATCTTTATATGTTCTAATTGACCAAATGTAATCCTTCTTTAGAATGGGGACATCAAATTTTACTTTGGGTAATTTTTTTGGTATTTTTCTGATAAAGTTCATATTTTAATGAATAGTGAAAAATATTGTATTTTAATTCAAAAGTGCCTTTTAATATAATTTATTTATATGGTTATATTTTATTTTTCATTGGTTTTAAAGTTAAATTAAAATATATTTTTACCATTTGATCCAATGTTGGTCATTGGGAGTAATTTCACTTTGAAATTGTACATAAACAAGTATCAATCTTTTGATTGTTATTGTTTCTTAAAAACACGATATTTGTTTTAACAATGATAATTAATTTTTAAATTAATTAATGCCCCTTCTATTTTTTGAAATTGAAAAAATAGACATCAATTTTGAATTCAGAATATCAAATAATTCTTAGGCTGAATTTTTGGTATTTTTCTGAAAAACTTCAATTTTTGATGAATAGTGACACCACTTAGTGGTAGTTAAAAAATGGACTTTTTCATTTAAATGAAAATTTACCACTTATATGAATTTAATTTCAAAAATCTGACATACATGGTTGTTATCAAGAAGTAAAATGTGGTTCATTAAGATGAAAATAATTTTTGGTGAATAGTAACTTTTGACTTTTATTTACCGCGGTGAAAGGTAAATAAGGTAATTCAAGGTAAAAGGAATATTATAATAATTCAAAATTACCTTAAAACTTGTCCTAACCTTATTTTATGAGTAGTGTCCAACCATGGGAATCCTTGGGTCGATTTTGGGACCCCATGGAGCCACTTATGAAAGATAACGACACTTTAGATTAATTAATTTAATGTAAAGACAAAATTGACAATAACAAAACTATTTTAGTAAATTAATTTTTATATGGTGATATATAAGTCATATTTTCAACTATAAATATTAATTGGAAATATAAGAAGATTTACTACATGATAGTATTTTTTTTATAATTTTTAGACATCAAATAAATTAAATTATTTATGGCACAATAATGATGTATTATTTACCTCATTAATAAATGATTTAAATAAATTAGATTATAATGATTAAAATATTATCAAAAACATGTCCAATTATAATTGGATGATTTTATTTCGACCATGAGTCATCTTATATTAGAATATAATGATTTCTGGACCATTAGAAATCGAATATCATTATATAATAAAATAATAGTTTCACACTTTCCTAAAGAGCCCCTCCTCCCCTTATAAAAGAAGACCACTTCTAACCAATTACTCACACCTCTCAAGCCATTTGGATCATCCAAACTCTGCCCAATTAAGCTCTAAACATCCCTATACTCCTCTTAGAAGCCTTACCTTAGGCAGAAGGCATTTCAAGAAGTCCTTTGGTTCAAACCAAAGGGACTTACCCAAATTAAAGGTAACAATTTCTCTTAAATTGTTTTCTTTTATTTTACTTCTCCAACCCCTAAACTCTTTTTATATATTTCTTTTGTAAAAACAACAGTATCCTAAATATACTAGGATGTTTTTATAAGAAGTAGTCAAACTACACTTACACACACCCCTATCTAATGGATGAAGAACATAATGTTTCCGCGGATGGAAAACTAACGCCTCACGAAACGATGATTGTTCAATTACATCTTACCACCTATCATGGTGGCCATTATGATGAAACTATATTTATATATGATATATATTATATTTATTATTTCCTTATGCTTATGTACTTCCCATTTATATCATTCCTTTATGGTTTCCATAGTGTGTAAATACGATAATCTCATTTGAGGAAGTACGGACTACCACCCCCTCAAAGTGATTTGATTCGTTAATGCCTTATGTGGGATGTATAAAGGATGGAGTTAAGGATATTATATATGATATTATACTAGAATTTTGATATAACTACATATCATTATGTTTTATTTCCATTAAAATAATAAATAGAAATGAAAGTAGCGTTCATGCGTACGTACGGCTTACCGTCTCCATGAACGGTGCATTTCATTTCTTACCTCTAAATGTTATATATTATTATAAAAACATATATATTCTGGATATATATGATATATATGATATCCAAATCATGAATATCATTCTGTATATAATGAACCTTTGAGCACATGGACAATTTTTAAATATAAGTTGTTCATTTTTACTCAAGTACCAAATATCGACAAAATGAACGCTATTAACTTAAATGATTGCATAGTGTTTATAACATGGTAATAAGTGATATAAAAGGAATAATAAACTTGAAAAAGGTTCTTAAGCAAGTAGAAATTAATTTTAGTTTATTATTCAAGATATTAAATAACGATCGAGTCAAGTCGGACGCGAGGTAAGGGAATTCGTCTCAATCCCCTTTCATTGAGGCTTATTGTATTTTAATACATGGTTTTATTTTATAAGCTGTATAGAAACCTTTGAATTTTCATTTCATTCAAATGGAATATTTTTTTATAAAACGTTTAACTAAATGACAATATGGAATGTTTTTTAATGTAAGCGGTGACAATTACCTTTCCGCCGCCACGAGTATTATTTGATCTTTGGCTTCCTTAACAAGCCGAAATATTTTTAAAAACAAAAATAAATACCATATACTCTTTTTATGTATTTTGGTATTGAAAATGATTTTGAGAATGGATTTATTATTTTAATATCTTTAAATGATATTTTTCTATTGCAATGTGGGAATGTTATCTTTTCTTTATGCTTAGGTTATGTGTTATGATCATGTTATGGTTCTTGGGGATTATTTACGTATACAAGTGATTCCGTGATAAACCTAGGGCGGGTGAGCCCGATATAGCTCTCCAATGCATTGGGTAACGTGACAGAGGTAAACCTAAATGTTTCTCCTAAGAGATTTAGGGAATATATTATGACCGGTATTCCAAATTAACTCCCTATGTAGCTGTGATAGTTACAATGTAAGTATGATATGGATGCCACAAGTTACCTTTATGATTAATGATTTCTATGTGTCTTTCATAAATCTTATGATTTCAGGAGGTGAGTAAAAGAGTTCATGTTTTGTATGTATTTATGAACAAATGTTTTCATTCTTTGTTTTATAACCCTTACTGAGATTTTTATGCTCATCCCAAGTTTTGAAATGTTTTCACAGGACTTAAAGATGAATATGGTGAAGGATGGGATCAAGAAAAAGTCATGCTATCTAAAACATGGAACTAGACATGAATATTTTTTTAAAAGTTTTTATTTTATGGAAAAAATGGAAACTGTGTAGATATGTCTACCTTGCAATCTTTTGAGATGTAATAGTTATGTCCTAATTCTCTAAAACACTAAACCTGAAAAGATCCTCAATGTGAATTATTCATTTAATTCAAGATTATGTAATGTTTTAAGGCCGAGTCCTTATAGTTGGCATCAGAGGTCGGTTTTGATAACTTTAGGAGTTAGGGTATTGTTAAATTAATATCTATAAAGTAATTTATGTTAATATTGATCTCATATAGCATTTACAGATTACCATGTTGCTTCGCCTAAGATATTTCTATGTTCAAAATGGTTTTCCGCGGAGGAAACATGGAAGCTATATTGGGACGACAACAGGAGGAAGACAACCTTCCAAATTAGCAACCTGAGATGGTCGGAATTAGAACTAAGTAGTTTGTTGTAGCGATGACATAGTTGACTCAGGCTATAAATGGTGGTGGTATAAATGTACGAGATCAGCCAGATCAACCACAGAGGAACATGTCAGTAGTGGAGCATTTCATGAGGTAACATCCCCCATCATTCAGAGGATCATCTGACCCTGTGTTAGCTGAAGGGTGGATTAAAGCATTGGAGAATATTTTTGATGTCATGGGTTGTTCAGAACATCAAAAGGTTAGTCTTTCCATTTACCGTTTTGAAGGTGAAGATGATCAGTGGTGGTCGATGGTGAAAACTATCAAGGATAATGAGAAGATTGATGCTCTTGATTGGGATGAATTCAAAGGTATGTTTCTTGTGAAATATTTTCCTAAGGTGGTTCATCTTAGGATGGAAAAACAATTCCTGGAATTGAGGCAGGAGGATGAATCAGTGGCTTCTTATGAAGAAAAATTCACTCGACTGTCAAGGTATGCTCCAAATTTCATACGAGATCTTGATAGTAAAATCAACCGTTGTTACTCAGGATTAAATCCAAAGTTTTGAAGGGATTTAGGTTCTCATGAGTTCAAAAGTTATGAAAAACTTGTTTGTTGTGCGGATAAGGTGGAAATGGAGTTTGTTGATGATCAGGTATTCTTTGACAAACAACAGAATAAGAGGTCAAAGTGGTAGGCGAAAGGGAAGAACTTTTCAAAAAAGTATGATGGTAAAAAACTTAAGTTTAATGTTTGTGAAATTTGTGGTAAAAAGCATGCTGGGGAATGTCTTTTGAATTCTGGTAAGTGCTACCGATGTGGTAAAATGGGATATAAGGCTCGTAATTTCACTGAAAAAGATCAGGGTAATGGTAAGAAAAAATCTAATTTACAGTCAGTAAAATGTTTTAAGTGCAATGAAATGGTTCATTATGAAAATGAGTGCCCAACAAAGAACTCAACCAAAGGAAAGCATCCAGACTACAAGAAGAAAGGTGTGGCGAAATCCTTTTCAACTACTTCAGCAGAGGTTGGGCCATCAAATTAAGTTGTATGAGGTACACTGTTTGTTTGGTCAGATTATGCCAATGTGTTGTTTGATTCAGGGTCTACACACTCTTTCATTTTTGAGAAGCTTTCTAGTAAATTGGGAATTCTATCTCAGTATATGAATAAAAAACTTACGGTGAAAACACCTAGAGTAAATGTTGAGATAAAAATAAAACATAAGAACATTCCTGTCCTTGTGTGCAGAAAGAATCTACCTGCAAACCTTATTGTTTTCCCTCTAGTAGAGTTTGATGTTATTTTGGGCATGGGTTGACTTTCTGTTTATCATGCTAAGATTGATTTCAGAGCTAAAGAGGTTTCTTTTCATAATAATTTTCAGTTTGTATACAAAAATGAACCCTTTCTATTGATAACATATCAAGAATCTTAGAAACTAGTAAAAGATGGAAATGAATGTTACCTTGCACATATTGTTGAAAACAAAGGAACTGTTCTGATTAATGATGTGCCAGTGGTAAACGAGTCCCTTTATGTTTCTCCTGATGAGTTACCAGGTATTATACCTGATCGGAAAGTTGAATTTACTATTGACTTAGTTCCCGATGCTAAGCCAATTTCAAAACCCCCTTATCGAATGACTCAAATTGAACTTTTAGAGTTAAAGAAGAAATTGCAGGATTTATTAGATAAAGGTTTCATTCGACCTAGCACGTCACCATGGGGTGCTATTGTCTTGTTTGTTAAAAATAAATATGGTTCAATGAGACTTTTCATTGATTATAGAGCATTGAATAACACCACTGTTAAGAATAAGTATCCTTTGCCTCATATCGATGATTTGTTTGATCAGCTCCAGGGAGCTCGGTATTTTTCAAAGATTGACTTGAGGTTAGGGTACCATTAGTTGAAAGTAAAGGAAGCAGATGTTACAAAGACCACGTTTCGTACTAGATATGACCATTATGAATTTTTTGTTATGCCTTTTGGGTTAACCAATGTACCTGCTGTATTCATGGATCTGATGAATAGAATTTTCTGTGAAATCTTTGATAAGTTTGTGGTTGTGTTCATTGATGATATTTTGGTTTATTCCAAAAGTAAAGAGGCACATGAAATTCATTTAAGGGTAGTCTTGCAAACCTTAAAAGAAAAGAACCTTTATTGTAAATTCATCAAGTGTGAGTTTTGGTTACAACAAATTTCTTTCCTTAGTTACATTGTTTCAAAAAATGGTATAACAGTTGATCTTGCTAAAACAAAAGTTGTTGAAGAATGGCCAAGACCCACAAATATAACCGAGATACGTAGTTTTCTTGGTTTGGTAGGTTATTACTGGAGGTTTGTTGAAAATTTTTCACGTTTATCTACTCCAATGACTAAGTTAACTCGAAAATGTGTTAAGTTTATCTGGACAAAAGAATGTGATGATTGTTTTCAGGAATTGAAAAGAAGAATGGTGAATGCTCCAGTTTTGGCATTGACTTCCAGAAATGGTGAGTTTTTTTATCTAAAGTGATGCTTCGTTGAAAGGACTTGGTTGTGTACTAATGAAAAATGATCAGGTAATTGCTTATGCTTCACGTCAGTTGAAACCAAATGAGTTAAATTACCCTACACATGATTTGGAATTAGCTGTAGTTGTTTTTGCTTTAAAAATTTGGAGGCATCATTTGTATTGAGTGAAGTGTGAAATATATACTGATTACAAAAGTTTGAAGTATATATTCACTGAGAAAGAATAGAACATGAGACAGAGGAGATGGTTGGAATTAATCAAGGATTATGATTGCACGATCCATTACCATCCGGGAAAAGAAAATAAAGTGGATGATGCTTTGAGTTGAAAAAGTAATGTCTCATTACCCATGCTATGTTTGGATATTTGATGAAATTTGGCATAGAAGTTGTTATTGTAGGAAATTATTCTGTTTTGTTTCAGGTGTTAGTGAAATCATATCTATCAGAAATAATTAAGCAAGAGCAGAAAGAAGACAGTGAGTTGTAGAAAAAGGTATAGTTGGTTCAGAAGGGTAAGTTTACTAAATTTAACATTGATAATGATTGTGTTTTGAGATTTGGGAAGAGATTATGTGTACCTTGTGATTCACAGTTGAAGAATGAGTTTTTCTGTGAAGCTCATAGTTATCCATTTTTAGTTCATCCAGATAGTACTAAGATGTACATAGATCTTCGGGAGTATTAATGGTGGGATGGAATGAAAGGAGATATTGCTGATTTTACTTTGAAGTGTTTGACTTGTCAGTAGGTTAAAGCAGAGCGGCAGTTGCTGAAAGGGATGCTTCATCCTCTACCGGTGCGAGAGTGGAAATGGGAAAATATATCCATGGACTTCGTTGTGGGATTACCAAAGACATATTGAGGTAATAATGCAATCTGGGTTATAGTTGACCGATTGACTAAATCTGCTCATTTCCTTCCTATTAGAGATACTTTGTCTCTAGATCAACTTGCTCAATTGTATTTTAAATAGATAGTAAGGTTGCATGGAGTTCCCCTCTCCATTGTATCTGATTGTGATCCCAGGTTCACTTCTAACTTTTGGAAAGTCCTTCAGAAGTCATTGGGTACTGAATTAAATTTTAGTACATCTTTTCATCCTCAATCAGATGGGCAGTCAGAATGAACAATTTAGACATTGGAGGATATATTACGTGCTTGCTCGATGTATTAATAAGGAAGTTGGGACCAACATCTTTCTTTGGTTGAATTTTCTTATAATAACAGTTTTCGTTCCAGTATATAGATGGCCCCATTTGAGGCATTATATGGAAAGTGTTGTTGAACTCCAGCTTTTAGGGATGAAGTAGGTGAAAGGAAGCTGATGGGACCAGAATTGGTAGAAGAGATGGCAGAGAAAGTTCAGTTGATTCAGAATCACATGAGAACAGCTCAGAGCAGACAGAAAAGTTATGCCGATAACCGGAGGAAGGATCTTTCCTTTGAGGTAGGTGATCATGTCTTTCTCAATGTTTCTCAATGGAAAAGTGTGATGCGTTTTGGTAAGAAGGGAAAGTTGAGTCCGAGGTTCATTGGACCTTATGAAATTCTAGAGAAAGTGGGATCAGTTGCATATAGAGTGGATTTACCTCCAAGTTTATCCCAGGTACACAATATTTTTCATGTTTCTAGGTTGAGAAAGTATATGTCAGATCCAACTCATGTTTTGAACCCATAGGTAGTTCAGTTGGAAGAGAATCTCTCTTATGAAGAACAACCAGTTCAGATTCTTGACCGTAGAGAGAAAGTATTGTGGAATATGGTAATTCATTAGATAAAGGTTTTGTGGAAAAATCATATGGTTGAAGAGGTAATGTGGGAATCTAAAAATGATATGAGGGATAAATAACCCCACTTATTTTGATAAGTGAATAAAAATTGCGAGGACGCAATTTCCAAAAGGGGGGAAGGATGTAACATCCCAAGTAAATGAAGAATAAGATATATTCAATATTTATTAATATTTGTGAATTAAATATTAATTTTACTTTAAAAGGGTTGCTATGTTCGATATCGTACCCGATACGCAACAACGGGTTTCTTTGGAATCTTACGTTGCACACTAATAATATAATATTATTATTTTAAATGGTAGTTAACTCCTATCCATTGTAGTGGAGGGAATGAATGAAACTAACTAAAATATGATTATACATGTTTGTTATATGTATTTACATTTATCCAATAATAAGTTATAGGCTTAAAATATGAATGAATCTAATTTTAAGTATAATTTACATTAAAAGGCCGATTTACCGCCTTTTAATGGCGAACCCTCATTAAATCAAGTTTTGGTCATCTTTATATGTTCTAATTGACCAAATATAATCTTTCTTTATAATGGGGACATAAAATTTTACTTTGGGTAATTTTTTTTTGGTATTTTTCTGATAAAGTTCATATTTTAATGAATAGTGAAAAATATTGTATTTTAATTCAAAACTGCCTTTTAATCTAATTTATTTATATGGCTAGATTATCTTTTTAATTGGTTTTAAAGTGAAATTAAAATATATTTTTACCATTTGATCCAATGTTGGTCATTGGAAGTAATGTCACTTTGAAATTGGACATAAACAAGTATCAATCTTTTGATAGTTATTGTTTCCTAAAAACACGCTATTTGTTTTAACAACAGGAATTAATTTTTAAATTAATTAATGCCCCTTATATGTTTTTAAATTTTAAATATAGAAATCAATTTTACATTCAGAATATCAAATAATTCTTAGGCTGAATTTTTGTTATTTTTCTGAAAAACTTCATTTTTTGATGAATAGTGACACCACTTAGTGGTAGTTAAAAAATTGAATTTTTCATTTAAATGAAATTTTACCACTTATGTGAATTAAATTTCAAAAATCCTACATAAATTTTTGTTATAAATAAGTAAAATTTGGTTCATTAAGATTAAAATAATTTTTGGTGAATAGTAACTTGTGACTTATTTACCGTGGTTAAAGGTAAATAAGGTAATTCAAGGTAAAAAGAATATTATAATAATTCAAAATTACCTTAACTCTTGTCCTAACCTTATTGGATGAGTAGTGGACGACCATGGGAATCCTTGTGTCAATTTTGGTACCCCATGAAGCCACTTATGAAAGATAATGACACTTTAGATTAATTAATTTAATGTAAAGAAAAAATTGACAATAACAAAACTCTTTTAGTAAATTAATTTTTATATGGTGATATATAAGTCATATTTTTGACTATAAATTTTCATTGGAAAGATAAAAATATTTACAACATGATAGTATTTTTTTTAAAATTTTTAGACATCGAATAAATTAAATTATTTATGACACAATAATGTTACATTATTTACCTCATTAATAAATGATTTAAATAAATAAGATTATAATGATTAAAATATTATTCAAAACATGTCCAATTCTGATTGGATGATTTTATTTCTACCATGAGTCATATTATATTCTAATATAATGATTTTTTGACCATTAGAAACCGAATATCATTATATAATAAAATAATAGTTTCACACTTTCGTAAAGAGCCCCTCCTCCCCCTTATAAAAGGAGACCACTTCTAACCAATTCCTCACAACTCTCAAGACATTTGGATCATCCAAGCTCTACCCAATTAAGCTCTCAAAATCCCTATCCTCCTCTTAGAATCATTACCTTAGGAAGAAGGCACTTCAATAATTCTTTTGGTTCAAACCAAAGGGAGTTACCCAAATTAAAGGTAACAGTTTCTCTTAAATTGTTTTCTTTTATTTTACTTCTCTGACCCTAAACTCTTTTTATTTCTTTCTTTTGTAACAACACATGTATCCTCAATATACTAGGATGTTTTTATAAGATGTATTCAAACTACACTTACACACACCTCCATCTAATGGATGAAGAACATAATGTTTCTGGGGATGGAAAACTAAGGCCTCACGAAACGATGATTGTTCAATTACATCTTACCACCTCTCATGGTGGCCATTATTATGAAACTGTATTTATATATGATATATATTAAGTTTATTATTTCCTTATTATTATGTAATTCCCATTTATATCATGCCTTTATGGTTTCCATAGTGGGTAAATACGATAATCTCATTTGAGGAAGTGCGGACTACCGCTCCCTCAAAGTGATTTGATTCGTTAATGCCTTATGTGGGATGTATAAAGTATGGATTTAATGATATTATATATGATATTATACTGTAATTATAATATACCAATGTATAATTATTTTTTATTTCCATTAAAATAAGAAATATAAATGAAAGTAGTGTTTATGCGTACGTACAACTTACCGTCTCCATAAATAGTGCATTTCATTTCTTACCTCTAAATGTTATGTACTATTATAAAAACATGTATATACTAGATATATATGATATATATGATATCCAAATCATGAATATCATTCTGGATATAATGAAAATTTAACCACATGGACAACTTGTAAATATAAGTTGTTCATTTTTACTCAAGTACCAAATATCGACAAAATGAACATTATTAACTTAAATGATTGAATAATGTTTATAACATGGTAATAAGTGATATAAAAGAAATAATAAACATGAAAAAGGTTCTTAAGAAAGTATAAATTAACTTTAGTTTATTATTCATGAGATTAAAGAATGCCCGAGTCAAGTCGGACGTGAGGTAAGGGACTTCGTCTCAATCTCCTTTCATTGAGGCTTATTGTATTTTAATACACGATTTTCTTTTATACGCTGTATAAACACCTTTTACTTTTCATTTAATTCAAATTGAATCTTTTTTTATGAATAGTTTAACTAAATGAAAAAATGGAATGTTTTTTTAACGTAAGTGGTGACAACGACCTTTCCGCCACCACGAGTATTATTTGATCTTTGGCTTCCTTAACAAGCCGGGATGTTTTTAAAAGGAAAAATAAATACCATATACTCTTTTTATGTATTTTGGTATATAAAATGATTTTGAGAATGGATTTATTATTTCAATATCCTTAAATGAAATTTTTCGATTGCAATGTGGGAATGTTATCTTTTCTTTATGATTATGTTATGTGTTACGATCTTATTATGGTTCTTGGGAATTATTTACATATACAGGTGATTCCGTGATAAACCTAGGGCGGGTGAGCCCGATATATCTCTCCAATTCATTGGGTAACGTGACAGAGGTAAACCTGAATGTTTCTCTTAAGAGATTTAGGGAATATACTGTGATGGGTATTCCAAAGTAACTCCCTATGTAGCTGTGATAGTTACAATGTAAGTATGATATGGATGCCACAAGTTACCTTTATGATTAATGATTTCTATGTGTCTTTCATAAATCTTATGATTTCATGAGGTAAGTAAAAGAGTTCATGTTTTGTATGTATTTATGAACAAATTTTTTCATTATTTGTTTTATAACCCTTACTGAGCTTTTTATTCTCATCCCAAGTTTTGAAATGTTTTCACAGGACTTAAAGATGAATATGGTCAAGGATGGGATCAAGGAAAAGTCATTCTATCTAAAATATATAACTAGACATGACTCTTTTTTACGAGTTTTTATTTTATGAAAAAAATGGAAACTGTGTAGATATGTATACCTTGTAATCTTTTGAGATGTAATAGTTATGTCCTAATTCTCTAAAACTCTAAACCTAAAAAGATCCTCAGTGTAAATTATTTATTTAATTAAAGATTATGTAATGTTTTAAGGCAGGGTCCTTATAGGTAACTAGGTTGGAATTCATGGTATAAATATATAATTAGTTTACGGTTCCAATATGGATAGTGATCCCAACTTGGATCAAACCCATTTTAGGGAGTTTTACCTCTCAGTTAAGATAAGTAGGGTAAATCTAATCATTGGGTTTTTAAATTTCATCAAGAACCAATTAAATAGATTCCATTTTGGTTTTTTCCTAGATTTTCTCTATATTTCTCAAAGGCAGTCCCATGATAGTAGTAATTATATTATTTTTACGAGAGTTGATTCATAGTTTTTTTATAATGATCTCTTATTACTATTATTTTTATTAATATGTTAGTGTTTTCCATTATTAAGTATTTTTTAAATAATTAAATTTAACTCTCTTTTGTATTATTTTTGAAATTTTAGAGGGTTATTAAAGTTTGAGTAATTTTATTTATTCTTTAAAACATGTGTACTTCCAATGTAATGTTTTATTTTTTTATTTATCCTAAATAAAATATATTAAATGGACGTTTTAATGTGTATTTTATGATAAAATAGGTAACCCTTGTACCTTGGAAAAAATTATTTCTTATGATTTATTTTTATTATTACTTTTAAACATAAAATAATTTCATTCCTTTACTGTATTATTTTAAACTAGCATGAATTGGATTTACTTTTAAAGGTTATGAATTGGGTGTGTGGTGGATAAATACTAGGAAATATTTTATTAAATATTTCATATTACAATCTCGTTATAGGCTCTATTTAAATGTAATGAATTATTCTAGGATTTTTTGGTTCAAGTATATTATATGGGGCATGTGAAGTTGTTTTAATGACACATAGTAGTGAAATATAGGGATAACTATATTCATTTATTTTTATTTTATTATTTTTTTTATACCTTGTATCAATACTCCTCAAATTTCTAACTGAGTATTAATTTTTATACTTCTTAGACCTTTTAATTAAATTTGAACCTATTTTATTTTGGAAATGTTTTGGTTATGTTTATTGGATTTTTTATATAGTTAGTTAGATATCTTTACATTTATTTTCCTTATTTTGTTTTTCTAATTTATAGAAATTTATTAATTTATATTTATGTATTTTAATATTATGGGATGGTCATGCTAGACTTTTGGGTGGAATTATTTATTTTTTAGTCACTTTATTATGTGAAATATTTCCTTGGATATATATTTTGATGCCCAAAAACTAGTTGTAAGTCTATGGATATTGGAAATGTGAATCGAGCCATGTATTCCACTGAATCAAGTATATTTTACAAATAGTATTGATTAGTTCCTGAGAAAATGGCTTCAAAGCCTCATTGTTATTTGGGGAGTCATGGTAGACAACAAATATGACAATTAGTGCTTAAGGGGTAACTAAGAGTAAGTGTCTGGATAATTTTTTTATATTTAACCTTTAGTTACCAAGGGTGTTTAGGATGTGTGTGTATATATTTTATTCTTTTTTCTCTTTTAATTTTGAGATTTTTAGTCTTTATTTGAGTATTTGATTCTTATATTTTAATTTTAAGGGATGTTTTGAGAAAATTTATGTTTTTGAGTGAAAATAGGGAGAAACTAAGGGCTGCATGATTACTATTTATAGTATTGAAAAACTTGAACATGCCATGAAACCCTATTTCAGAAACCTATAGTAGAATTCAAATGGTTAGAACATGAGTTTCTGCAATTTTTCATTAAATCAAGAGAAGATGTAAATTTTGTAAATTTTTAAATTTTGGTTCTTAAGGATTATAAATCATTATTATTACCATATATTATTGATTTAAAATGAATTAAAATTAATTCTTATATTTTTTAATATTATTTATATTTTATATTTTTAATTTAATGATGAAATTATTTATATTAGTCATTTTAAAAGGGTACAATCTCATTTTTTAAGGAGTATATCAATTTTTTTGAATTTAAAATGAGGATTGTTTTTTATAAATACAACGTTTTAATGTAAAAAATTGTTTTATAATATGTTTTTAAGTATATTAAAAATGTAAATAAGATAATTTTATGATTTTTTGATGTTTTTTATATTCTTTGAATTTTTATAAATAAAATCTAGGTACAATCATGTTGAAAATGGATTTCCTTTGATATTATGAGATTGTTTTATCTTTTTTTCTATATTTGAGTTATAATGTTTAGTATCTTGAGACATATTTCTATTTTTCTTTATGTTTTTGATAATTTTAGAGAATTCCTCCACAATGTGAACACATAAATTTAAGAATGATCTATTTTTAAGTCTCTTTAAGTGAAATATATAGTTAATCAAAGTTTATCTAAGTCAGTTACCCCATTTGATTCAGTTATGGAGGACAATGTTCTTCATCTTCAAGCCTAACCAAGATATTATGATCTTCAGTTTCAGAACATAATTCAAACCTCTATTTCGTGAGCATCCATATTCCCATGGATTGAAAGAGTGGTTGTGGAATATTGAGAATATATTTTACTTTTTTGAAGTATCTGATCCATTAAAGCTCATTTTTTAAAAGTTTATGTTTAAAGGTCTATGTTTGAAGTGTTAGAGGTATTTTATTCTGATTAATAGACAAAAGGACCTTTTTAAAATAATTTCAATGCATTTTTCATTCAACTATAATTCATTGAAACCAGGAATATGTCTTAGGAAAACAAACTATATTTCCTCAAGTAGAGTGAACAATTAGTATTGGAGTATAATTTTTTGTTTCATTGAACAACTATCAAATATTCCTTGGATAAAAATGGATAATGTTTTAAAACCTTAATGATTTAAAAGAATTATTCATTAAAATGTTTAGCTGAAGGTGTGTTTATTTAGCCTGAACTCAAAGGTAGAGCTAGTTAATCAAGATATCATGGGTGAGGTAGTTAAGATTCGAGGGACGAAGGGGATTAATGTTGCCACTATTTTTAAAATTGGTGAAAATAACTCCAATAGTTGAAAGAGAAATTTGATTTGATATTATAATTAGGGTGGAGGTATCAAGATTTCATCATGTTTCATTACATTGACTTATTTTGGTAGTAATATCCTGTTATTACATTATTATAGTAAGATAAGTCAAAATAAGCCTTCATGTCATGAATATCCTAAAAACTACTATAGTTGTGGCTATATGTGCCATATGTGAAGATGTTTTAAATAGGATATGTGTAAAAAATGTCAACCTAAATCTATGTCTTTAAAATTTACCTATGTAAAACCTCATGAACCTAATTTTTTTCGAGGAACTTTTGAATATATTTTTTTACTCATATATAGTCATATATTGCATTTATATTATTTGAGACGATATAAGCTATAGGGATATAATGGTTTGTATCTAGGGATTATCTATAATCTATTGGTATCATGAATATATTATTATCAGTTTCTTTCTTAAGTGATGAAGGAACCTAGTTAATAGAACTTTCATCATGCCTCCTTCTTTTATTATGTTTTTTAACTTATGTTGGATCCTTTGGAGTAAATAATTTTTTATGAATAAATATATTATAGGAATTATAATATAGTGGAGATACCACCATAGGTGATATATTCTTTTAGGAAGGGATTATCATGGTTCAATCATTTTATTCCTTGATGAGGATGTGTTAGACTACTGAGTAGAAATAATTATGTACCCAACCTAACACTATTAGAAATTTAGTCACAAATTCATTAACCTAAAATATTTTTAAATAATATAAACTAGATACTTTTATGGTTACCCATATATGAGTGAGTCAATTTTAGATTTCACACTCAACTTTTATTTTGATAATAGAGTATCTGATGGTTGGTTATGACTCTATATGTTTTCCTGATAATCATAGTGAGGTCATACAATTTATCATTATCTTGTAAGTTTCATAGCATTCTTTAATTTTTTGATCTATTTCTTAAATCAAGAAGTTTAATTTAATATTTTCTTTCAATAACATTTTTCACTAATACTTTTTAGAGGTAGAAAGTGGTATAGTGGGGAGGATTTTCACACACTAGTATCAGATTTTATTTATTTTATTTATTCATTCATCTTATTAGAACATGGAGTAATTCATAGTTGTTATTTTTTTTCAAATTTTCATATTTTCGGATGACCCATGGATATTTCAGGGTAAACACAAGTTTAATATTAACCATTATGTATAAAATGTCATGGAAGCCTTATAGTTTTTTGGTGTCGCACAATTCGTACTTGGTTAGGGGTAACAATGTGGTTTAATATTATATGGTTAAGTAGGAACCATGTGGGTAAACATATTTAATAAATTTCAATTCTAGGGGATGTGCATGATCAATAATAACTATGGGCTCTAATCCTATGCAGGGTGATTAATATAAAATTTGAAATTTAGACTCACGTATGAGATTTTTAATCTAATAGGGAATTCATGGATTTTTCATAGTTAGGAGAAAATATTTGACATAAATCATATGAAATATATATTATTAAGTGACTACTGAAAGGGTAGGATATGGTTAAGAGTAACCATGAAATTAATCTATGTGGGGTGGAAATGTTATATCATATTCCCATTGTAAATTTAGTGTACATTTTTCTATGCTATATGAGCCATTCATTTTTAAAATTGGTGAAATTCCTATATTTTGTATACTTTACTTAAAATCATTATAGTATTTATCTCCTCAATTTTTTATTCCCTCAACTTGAGGAATAATCACCATGTGATTTCCTCTCTTCCTCATGATTTTTTATAGATTTCAATGATGATTTGATGGGGATTATTATAGGTAATGTTTTCTAAATCTCTTCCTCTCTTCCTTTTCTATATTCCACACTTTAAATCTATCCCCAATACTATCATGGGAACCTATAGTTTATTTTTAATTTTATTTAATTTGTGATTTTCTTTATTTAGTGTTCATAATGGGGTTTCCATGTGTTTTTAACCATGTTGTGGAAGAATAAAGATTTTATCAAGGAATTCAATACATTTGGGTCAATTTCCTTATGAATATAACTTTAAATTAAAAAATATGAGTTCTTTATGATATTTTAACCACATTTTAAATGTTTTTATGATTATAGTATAATTATTTAATGATTCATTATGAAATTTACTTATTTTTTGCTTCATAAACTTCATTTAGAATGAAATGGATTTCTCATGTCTAATGGATCCAAATATGTTTTCTTATAAACTTTTCATACCCAGTCTTCATAAAAATATCTAAAATCATCTTTTTAATAGAATTTGAAAACTAAATGGGGATTTTCTATTTCTTGAATTATTTATAAATAAGTAAACCTATGTTTTTAATGAACTTTTTACAAACTAAGGGTCTTTCTTGTTTCTTCCAAAATTTACCTTTTTCTCATTCATTATTTATTGTAATTTGATGATTATTTCATGGTTTAGTTTTTAAAATATCTTATTATAACATATATTATCAATAATATGTTTATTCTCCATTGGAACATTACAATAATTTTTTGTTGATATGATTATACCCTTGAAGTGAACCCTTCATGTTGATTATATAAAAGTTAAAGATGATAGTGATAAATACAAACTATTTTGAAAACTTTGTTGTTATAATGTATTCTTGAATAAGGGTATTCTTATGTGAATGGTGATAAAAGGTTTGGTTTTGTTATTATTATATATATATATATATATGATTAGTATTACTTATTGATATATTAGCTTCATTTTGTTCCATGAGAATACATGAGTAGGTAAGTGTAAAATCTTGGTATATGTACTACACTAGTTTATGATCCATCTTTAGATAGTGTCCCGAAGTTAAGATCATGAATTCAATATGGTATCTTTACACTTAATCATATCAGGTTGTTGAAAACCATGTTTTAGGTATTTTAATCAAATTAGGTGACAATTAAATGGATTCCATTTTGGTTTTGTCCTAGACTACCTCCAGAGAGATCTTAGGAGTTCCCATGAATGTTATGATTCTATTTTGTTGATGATAACAAATTTAGAGTTATTTCATGGTTGTCCCTAATTACTATTTCTATAACTATTATGTTAGTGTTTTCAACCATTGGTGATTTTTTTAAAAGTATAAATTTAACTCTATTATGTTTTTTATATGAAATTTTAAAGGGTTATTAAAGTGTGAGTTATTACTTTTATTCTTTACAATGTTTATGCTTACAATATCTAGTTAAAAAAAATTACATTTCTTACATTAAACCAATTAATGGGAAGATTTAATATATTTTTTATGATAAAATTTGTAACCCATATACCATGGAAAGAAAATATTTCTTATAATGTAACCATGTTATTTTCTATAAACATAACAGAATTATTTATATTTATAGTTGTATTTCAAACTTGTATGAATTGGATTCACATTAAAAGGTTATGTATGGGGTATGGGGAGGATTACTACTGTGAATTATATTCTCATTCCTATACCATTTCATGTTAAATACAATATTTAGTTTGATATAGCGGATGATTCCTTGATTTCTAGTT
Source organism: Viscum album (assembly GCA_963277665.1). Lineage (NCBI taxonomy): Eukaryota > Viridiplantae > Streptophyta > Magnoliopsida > Santalales > Viscaceae > Viscum > Viscum album. Next base: position 1,375,567,916 of record OY728128.1, read on the forward strand.
TGAATATACTTTAGGTGGAAGGTGAAGTAGTTTTACTAACACATGGTAGTGGATTATGGGTATAAATTTGGTGTTTTATTTATATTTCTATACTTTTTAATCACATATATCAAACCACATAATATTTATGACTCTGATTTCTTTATTATCCTTTATCAATCCAGTAATTAAATTACAAACTCTTTTATGTTTGAAATGTTTTGGTTATTTTTACTAGTTATTATTTATGGTTAGTTAAGTTCACTCCTTGGTGCCTTATTTAGTTTTTCTCATTTATTTAAACAACTAATTTTATATGTATCGATTTATAATATATGAGAAGGGAATGAAATACTTTTAGGTGAAAATATTTTTTTTATTAATTGATTTATTGGGTGAAATTGTTCCCATGATGTATATTTTGAAGCTATAGAACTAGTTTTCAGCCTATAGTGATCAAGAATGTGATTTAGGCCCTATCACAAGCTTACTCGGGTATCAGTTCTAAATAGACTAGGTTGGTTAATGATATTATTAGTTTTTATAAATTATTTGATATGATCAACAATTAAGATAGGTGTTTAAAAAGGTATAATTTGAATAAATGGAAATGTAAGAATATTAATTTTAGTATGAAGTCATCTATAGTGGGGATCCTTATACAAATTTTCTTTTTGGTGTTGGATTAAGGGGGAATTAATTGGGATTTAAATTAAAAAGGATATGGTCAATTATTTTTAAAATTCTTATAGGCTTATAATGTTTTTGTTTCCATAAAGGTAAGTGTTTTGAGAGATCATATTTCAAATTTATCCACAAAAGATTCTTAATAATTATTATTAAGGATAATAATCACCCATAGTGAATATTTTATAATGACCCCATGTAATTGGGTATTTTTTAGAGTCTAATTTGATTAAAAATTATGAGAAATTTGGCCTCATATTTATTGAAGATAAATAGAATATTTTTAGTAAAAAATCCAGATTTTAGAAAAATAAAATAATGTATTATTTTGAGTCCATTCCAGGTATTTGTTTTTGAGAGGAAACATTATGTAAAAATTAGGTAGTACGATAATTTTATGATTTTTTCTTATTATCAGGTTTTATGATAGAGTTATGAGACTTTATTCTCACACGAGGATAAAAGTATATAAAAATTTATAACAAAAGTGTAAGTTCTTTAAGAAAATTTTCATGGAAGAGATCATAGTGATATTATAGTTTTGATGTAATTTGCATCCATAATGGGGAGGGAAACTGTGACTTAGTTTATTGTGTTTTTTAGTTTTTTATGTAGGTTTTTATTGAAAAAGCTAGGGAAAAATAATATAAAGGATAAAAAGGGGAGAGAAATTTTATTTTATGGTCTGAATATTCAAGAAACCATGAAATGGTTTAAAGAAAACCTAATATGGTTGTCAGGTATCAAATTTTTAGGGGGATTTAGCTAAAATAAAAAATAAAAAAAATCAAGAATTGATGGAGATGTCTAGAATTTTTGGAAACCAAACCATATTTTTAGTGACTGTTGTGATTTGGTTTAAAATTATCATTTTTAATAGGTAAAAATCAATTTTTTTCCAGGAATCCTCCTTATGAGATTTACCATTATAAGGAAATTTATATCAAATAACTCCATATTAAAATTATATTATTTATATTTTCCTTTGGATTCATCAATTCTCAATGAATTCTTATTCTGTTTCTTATATTCATCTCTTTTATATAAAATGATCTTTTATCATATAATTAAATTTAAAGGCATAGATGTTTATCTTTCTGTTTTCTTTTATTTTTTTTGTTTCATTTTAATTTAGAGATTTTTTTTGAAATTTGATGATAAAAGTGAAATTTTACATCCAATACTTGTATGGGTTGTTGAATAATCATGTGGTGGTGGTCATGATCATATTTTAAGTTTTAATTCACCAATTTGGTGTATTTTGGGTGATGTTATGCATTAATTTAACATTATTGTGGTTTTTTAACCTAGAATTGAATATTAATTCAAGAAATAATAAATCATAAGAGTTAATATTGATTAAATGAGTGAACTAAATGTGATTTTTTAATGTTATTAATATATTTATTAGTTAATTAAAAATAAAAACCTTTAAATGAGAAAGATTAAATAAGGAAATTATATTATTAATCAACATGAATATTAATTACAAAAGTTTTTAGATGATATTATAATTTTTTGTATTTAATTTTTATGAATATCTGAATATTTTAGAAAATTATAAATCATTATGATTTTTTGAATGGTTTTTAAAAATTGATAGATGTTTTAATAATTATATGAACGATGTTTTACTTTATAAATTTCACTTTCTAGAGTTTTAATTTTTTTATTACAATAAATGGGAAATTGGTATTTTAAATTTCAATTTGATTGATTAAATCATTCTTGAGATTAAATGATTTGATTTGGATTATAAAATAATTATAAAGTGATATATAGTTATATTTTATATAGGATTTATACTATGTAAATATACTAAAAGAAGAATTTATAATACTATATTTTAAATCCTAGATTATAATAATTTATTTGTGATTTATAAGATTAATTGTAAATACTTTTGATATTATAAGTGTATTGTATGGAAGATTAACTAAAATTGTATAAATCATGTGATAGGACAAAATCATTGTTTGTTTAAAATATATTTCATGATTAAATGATGGAATTAGGTTATGGAATACCATGTCTGGGAAGGTTTATAAAATTATTTGTCTTTTAATGTTAAATTATGATACTTAATTATTCAAAATAAATTATTAGAATGGAATAATTATTTGATATAAAGAATGATTATTTTCTAATGTTATTTTTGTTAATAAATTGGAGAATAACTAGTAAGTATAAGGGATTTTCAAATCATTTTTTTTGCATTTTTAACATATTTTATATAACATCATCGTTTCATGTTATGTAGTAAATATATTTTTTATTTTATTTACAATAATAGATACTATATATAGTCTTTAATATTGTTTATATATATAATTATCATTGAAAAGGCTCCTTTGAAGAAGAAAAATACAATTCTACTTCATGTTAGTTCATGAAAATTGACATATAAAACTAAATATAACATTAGTTCTATATAATAAAATGGTGTTAGATTTCATCTTTTACATCATCTATTTATGAACCAATGTAAAATAGTCATATTCATCAATTTTTAGGACAGTTTTTTAAAATATTGAAGTAAAAAAAATCTTTTTTCACTAATTTATTTTATACATACTATACCCAAACTTTTATGAAAAAAAGAGAGCTTAAAAATATAAATTTACAATAATAGAATAATAATAAAATTTGTAATTACAATTAAATATTACCAATTTGTACCACAACATGAATCATGAATTTGTTAGTACTAAAAAACATTACAATTTCCAATTTATAATGACAATTCTTTGATATACATACACAAAATAACTAAAATTTAGTCAAACTTATAAAGTAAAAAACTTGATTTACTCATAGTGATTCATATCATTTGAACTATATGGGTTAGAATCATAAAAAAGATATAAAATATAAAGAAAATATCTAATGATTAATCTCAATATATAGATATAATAATTAAAAGGAAAACCTATGTTGAAAACTAACCTTGTTGAAAGAAATGATTATTCAACATGAAATTAGTTCATGTATAAATTCTAGTAAATAATACCCACAATCAACTTTCTTTTTCAATGATGAAACTATAATTAAAAATTTTTAATTGAAAATAAATATTTTAGTAGTTACTAAAAAACTACTTATAAAATAAAACCCATATTTACATTAATATATTTTATTTTCCCCTCCCATATTCTTTATATCTTATGGCAGGGATTCTAGGATATTTTTAAAAATGATAAACATTATAAAATAAAATAACTATTTATAATTATATATTATCATTAAAATAATATAAATTCTTTCTATAATACTTTAAATTTTTCTAATATGGAACAATGTATAGATAATTAATAGTAAGTGGGGTTTATACATATATATATAAAAAAACTAAGGCTAATGCGTATTAATATACAAAAAATCTTAATATGAGTGATTATATAATTAAAAGTGGAATGAATTATTACACTATAATGGAATTATTTTTCCATAAGTTTATCTTTATTCTATATGAAAAATAATTGTAAAAATCCAATGATATAATAACAACACACACATATCCAAACACCTCCTATCTCACCTGACTCCAACAGCAACATATACATCCATTATGATGAAAGTGTAAGAGTTAGACTATACTTAAAAAAACATATGTAGGGGGAGTAATAACCAATCAACACAACCCAAAAACAAGGTATGTACGCATACAATACTCAATTTATTTATTTTTAAATATTTCATTAACATATTTGATTCTTTTATCATGAACTATAGTGATCTCTATTGGAAAAGTTACATTGAGGTTCATGAATCCAAACATGAATGTCAATTAAAATTAAATTTAATGTGTATGAACATAGCAATTTGATCAAGAAAAAATTATATTGTTTAAGTTATATTAAATTTATGTAATTGAAATAAATATGATAAAAAAACATGTAAAATAATTGGACTAATCTGATGCCTAATATATTTTTAACTGCATGATCCATGATATGTTTCTTAAAAAATTGATTGAAGATAATTTTTTCTATACAGGTCAAAAATTTCAGTAGTTGATAGTACACGACCAACATAAACATATATTTCAATAACATATAAAGTCCATCCAAAATATGAGAAGTAGTATCCAAAGGGGAAATAAATTAGTTTAATTTTTTATACACCATTGAGTCTCTACCATTTAAGTATTACTAATATATATATATATATGTAAGAAAATATTGATGTAAATTTAAATTAATATTAAATAAAAAATATAATCTATACATACATTATCAAATAGTTAGAGTATAAGTATCGAAGGGAAAATTAATAAATGGATGACACTATATTCAAATGTCATCACCTCATCAATAAGAAATGACGCTCTAGTTGAATCATCTACAATATCATATATGATCATGCATAGTTGATACAACTCTATCTATCATTGATATAGAGTATCCATACTAAAATTTATGACCCTATATAATATAATTATACATTGTAGATCCTCAATATATAACTCCAAAGTTGATTGTTGATTATGGATGAGGTATAGGAGTGGGACATGTTGGCTAAATCTATCTTTTCACACATGCAAAAAAATACTACCCTGACAATCTAATATTATCCTCCACCCAATCACCCATCCCCCAAAATTGTGTGTTTAAACTTTATATTTATCCCTTTATTAATTCCTCATTAGAATAATTATTGGGATGAATTAACACTTTTCTAATAGATACACCTGACTCATATCCTTATATACAACCAAGGTGTTCTTCCTTTGAAAACATATTCTCCAAAATGTGTTCCTAATGTGAATCCTATAAATAAAATTTGAAATTATCTTAGTGTTATGAAATTTAAAAAGAGTTATAAAAAAATTTAAATTTCTTCATAAAATCCAATAAAATTCAATATTTACATATTTAGTATTATATTTACCATTTTCACTATCTATTCCCTTTCTCATTTTTTATAGTGATTTGTTGGAGAAGGGTGGAAACAACTATGGACCTGATGCCTCAACACTCAATTTATCAAAATTTTAATTAATTATTTCCCATTTAAGTAATTCATAGCCTCCCAAAGAAAAACTACAAGGTAATAATTTATTCACCTAGATCTCTAAATGTGATATTCCTCAATTCCTATTGTTTAAAAATAAATAAATTATAAATTATACTATTTTTAATAATTATTTAAATATTCCCTTAACATAGTTGAAATTTCACTTACCCAAAATGATTCATATTATATGATTTAAATTTTTTTCCCATGCATCTTTATCTAAATATATATACATTTGGAATGGATTTTCATATTTTTATTTCCCTAAAAATAAAATTTAAATCTAAGGTTGATTTCAAAACCCAATATCACTTTTTTGAAAAATTAAATCCTCAATTACTAACAAATTTTATTTCAATTAAATTAAATTTCATCTTGTAGTGAGAAAAAATAAAATTGAATGTCTAAATCAGATAATATTTATCAATAAAAATAAAGTAATAATTAATGATTTTACCATTTTGGTCTCCCATAGCTATTATCATGTCATCTTCTCTATACTACTCTAATTTAAATATAAAATGCTAAATTTTATAAAGATTATAAATCCCCAAGGTTCTTAAATTAGATAAAATTTAGATAAATGGAAATACATTTACCATTAAAATAAATAGGTATCCTATTTTCCTTTCCATAAGAGAGTGATAATCTATATTGTTTTTCACTACCACTTTTACCAACCATGAAAGTCTTCTCTTGGCCTGTAGAATTAGAAGGCTCTCTTATAAGAGAATGAAGATGATCCTTGTTAGAGGAATGTAGAGGATTCTATTTAGAATATCTCAATGAGTTAGTAGTTGGATTAGACATAAAATTAACAAAAAATTACTATATGAAGTTCCTAGTAGATTGTGAAATGTCACTAAGAGGGTGTAAATCAGTGTGACCTTTTTTTTACTAAATTCTTATCTATTTATATTTCCATTTTTTAATATTTTAACCTTTTTCTAGGTTAAGATTCCTAGAGGTACTTATTTTTTCATAATACACACCACTAAATAAAAAGTAATAAATAAACAAGAGATGGGAACGCCCGATATTTTTATAAATTTCAATCCCAATGTGGGTATCAACTACTTACTATGATTATGTAAATATTGGGATAAAAATATTCACTATATTACTTAACTGAATGTATTATAGAGGTACATGTCCTCTATGAACCTTGAGATATCATTATAAGAATGGAAAAATATGTCCTTAACACCTTGGAGGTTGTCTAAGTTATTATAAGAGAAGGAAAGAATACATCTATGACTCATGAAGATATCACTCGATGGATTCAAAGTTTCCTAACTAGTTTGTTTATACTAGATGCCACTAGGGTGCAATGGGTCTTCCAAAACTTCCTAATGAACAAGATCATTTTTCTTCTATGGGATGTCACTGCATCATCATATAAGATCTTCCTCCTTGATAACAAGTGTTTCACTACTAATATATATTATATTACATCAATATGCATGTCATCAATTTTGTATCATATATTTTAATGTTCATACCATATTTAGGGTCAGGATTACTAGACATTCTCTCTCAATGTCCTCTTTTTTCTTTAAGAGCCTCAACACATTGATCATGAAGCAAAAGCAGTAGTTTCATCCTTTCTCAACTCACATATTCTTCTTACTAATTACTCTTTTTTATCTTCTCTTTCATCTTAAACTATAATGGGTATGTATTATTAGTACAAAATCACCTTTATTTTTATTATTATATTTTTATTCTTCAGTACACTAAATGTTTAGTATAATTGAATATCAATTTAATCACATAATATAAAAAATTATACCTATTATTATTCTATTTTATATTCATATAATCACATCAATATTATATATTTATTTTGAATATATAATTCCTTTGATTTTTATAATGGTGATCTTTTCAAAATCCTTAGTTAATCTCTAAACATAATCATGTGGTAATGCTCTCATAACATCAAAATTTTATCCTTCATCTAAACTGGTATTCTATAAATACCCAAAATCTAATTTAAACCGATTGGAAATATTCTAAAAAAATCCTATATATTTAATCTTCAATAATGATTTCAATTTTTTTTGAAAATCATGAATTATCACAAAAAGACCTTCAAATCAATCCATAATTAATTTCCTCCATCTCAAACTGATTAAGAATTGTCTCTCTAACAACATCATTCTATTTTTGAGTTGAAGATCACCGCATCATCTATACAATTTAATCTCTTGTAATATCACATTTCAAAAAAAACCCTTAAAAGTTGAATTTTTACTCTCATATATCTCCCAGGAAGTCCAGTTTACCCTTATGTATCATCTTAAATTCTTTTATGTATATTTCAAACAATTTATTTTACCCTTATGAATAATCATATTAAAATCATATATAAATAATATTTTTATTCATCCTTACATATCACAATACGACTCTAGTAATTTTTCAAATATTTTTCTCTCTGAGTAGCATTATATATTTCATTAAAAGACTATAATAAAAATTACATATAAATAAAATAACCTTTATGTATCAAAATGTGACTTGATTAAATTTGTATTTGGTTCCCTAAAATCAACTACGTTTTACTTCAGATGGTCTGTATATACATAGGATTTAATATTAATAAATATCATATCACATATTGGTTTTTCTTCTAAATTACATTAATTTCATAATTTTATTAAGGTATTTGTGCATTAAAAGTTCATATATGTTTAGTACAATGATGAGAACCTTAATGTTCCATAATATTATTCTATAAGATAAATCCAATTGTAATATGAAATAATTTGATGAAACATAGATGATGTGGACTATGAGGTGTTGGATCCTTGTAATCACATGAGGGTTTATCTCAAGAAACTCTCACTTGATAATATCCAATAATTAAATGAGATTATGAGAACAATACAACCTATAGTAATTCCATAGGTTTTCATGTTATTAGATATTTCTATTTGTGAAGGTGTGTAATGATTCATTGACTTTATGATTATTGTTAATACATTTCATTAATCATTTACATTGATGTATTACCCCAATTCATGATTAACTATGTTCATTATATGTAGGATATATTGTATGCATTATGATTGATATGTTATTAATGAATAATTAAATGAATGATTTTTTCCTTCCATCTTTATGGAAGTTGATATCTCATCCCTTTGATTGGAAAGGAGGTATTGAACTAAATTCCTTATACTTGGTGTATAGATAGGTTTATTTAATATATTCAAAGAAATACAAATCAAGAATATAGGTTGATGAAAAATTTGTTCAAACCACTTTATGGGATATCATGACAAAATAATTATATTACACAGTGAGTGTTTATATTTCCTACTCATCATTATGATATTAACTCCTTCCTTTATGGGTGATTTTATATGTTATTAGATGTTGATGTTGAACTTTAGGCAGGAATATCTAATGCAATATAGGAAGATGTTTAAAGGTTCACACAATTAGTGTTTCTATTTATCTAAGTTAAATTATATTTGAATTTAATTATTGGAATAAATATTATTCATAATATTGAGAATTAATATTTATTCATGATTTGTTGATTACAATTATTCGGTTAGGATTTTGTGTGAATTGAATATTAAATAAATATTTATTTAGAAGAAAATTACTAAAATATTTATCTATTTATAAAATGAATAATATTTCTTATTTTAGGTTTGATAAAGGTCATGAAAGGCTGATGATCTGAGTAAGACCCCTAGTAACAAAAATGATGGCTGAAAATTTAAATTTTTTACTATAAAGGAGAAGAATAGGAATAACATTTATGGCAGAAGAAAGTGATGAATCCCAATGGAATCACCCCTCATAGTGATCTTACAATTCAACGGAAGATATCCCTTACAAAAATATAAAATGTTTACTTCACCCGGAGACCCATTACTAGTTAAGGCATCATCAACAAAGTTGCCTTCTCTCCAAGTGTGGAAAACCATAAATCTAGGCTCAAGGAATCTCCTTTACTTTAGAATAAGATAGAACAACTACAAAGGATGATTAGAAGAATTGTGTAGGAAACTAACAAGAGTTTTATAATCCGTTTCTATTTCCTTTAACATGGTATTGTATAGTTTTCATAGCTATAACCCACTGAGAAGATCCCTTACTTATGTGTCGAGAGCATTGCATGCACTATAAAAAGAACTAAACCCCATAATGACAGAGCCTATACTGTCCCTATAGAGCCCACCACCATGCATAAGACCTGCAACACATGAGCCATCGACATTCAATTTAAATCCATTGGAGGGTGGTTTCCAGCAAACCCACCTGCCCTTATTGGTAATGGAACCCTCGGTCTGTAGCACCGCCCTTGGGATGATCATCCTGAGTGACATAGATGAGGACCTATAAGGTCAGAGACCACCCAATTCAGCCACCAAAAATCTAAATAGAACCCAGATAAGCACATGAGAGTATGTTCTACCTTCTCTAACTTTGTTATAGGATTCCCAAATGATCCAACAAGTTATATTGAAGAGCATTCTCCTTGCATTGGCCTCCTTGATGCCATACTGTTCCTTGTAACCAAGAAGATAGAAAAGCAGAAATAGACTCCTATCATCCATACACTCCAGTACAATTTTAAATATCACAAAAAATTCCTATCACCACATCACTTTTAAAGAACATGTGCCAAATGGTTTCACTATTATGTCTTTCACAGCACCAAAACTAATAAGCTAATGAAACCCCCTTCTTCTGGATTTTTTCCTCCATCAGAAGTGTCCTGTTCCGCAGACACTATATTAAAAAATTAAATTTAATTGGAATCCACTTACACCATAACATGTCCTCCCAAGAATCGATAATACTTGTCTCATGAAATCACTCCCAAAGAGATTTCCTACTGAAGCTTCTAGAAGAAGAAATGGAAAGAATGAATCTATCTGAATCATCATTCATAATAATATTGTCAAACACCTCCTTCTACTGCATGTTAAGCATAGTGCGTATAAAATTAGGATAGCCAAAATCTTCTCTAATTGTAATATCTGACGCTAGACAGCTTAGAAAAAACTTGGGTGCACCACACCAGTTCTCCTCCTAGTAATTAATCTCACCACATCCTATGATCCATCTGACTTTAAACTCCATCACTTTAAGTAAGTTGGTCATGGTTCTAGCTAGTTTCAATGGTTTACTTGTACCAACAACCCATTCCATCTAGTTTTCATCATAACTATGACACATGGATCTTTCCCAAAGAGTTTTCCCTTCAATGATCTCCCATGCTAGCTTCCCTTGCATGGGTTGCATGACCTCAAAAATACTACAAATCTTGACACCTCCCTCCTCTACTGGTTTTTCCATTCTCCTCCACACAACCCAATGACATCTCCCTCCATAATTTTCATCCCATAAGAATATGTTCAAAAGTTTCTCAATGAACTTAATGGTACCCTTTGTGGATTTCAAAATAGATAAACATGCATCTCCATAGATGAAAACACACTATTGATCAAGGTAATGTGGATACTGAAGGAGAGGAACATATTTTTCCAATTGCAAATATGAAAAGTAATTTTACTAATAATATCCTCAAATAGGCTCTTCTTGAACCTCCCATTTGAAATAGGTTTTCCCAAGTAAAGCAAGTTAAACTTCTTCCTAATCATGCCCATATGGTTTTGGATGTCTCTAGACCAATGTAAAGGAATATTTTTTGATATATAGACAAATATTTTCCCAAAACTCATCCTTTACCCACTTTGGTTACTATAGACCTCCATCATGTCCTTCCAACCCTTTATGGATTTATTACTTCCATTTATAAAGAAAATAATTTCATCTGCAAACATAAATGGGAAATAATACCACCCCTACTTTTTTAAGGCCTAATAATCCCCTCATCTAAGTTGAATTTGGTATACCTCAAGAGAACATCCTGGTCCAAGATAAAGAGGTTAGGGGAAATAGGATCACCCTACCTCAGACCACACACCATTTTGAAGAAGCCAATGTTCCACCCCATCAAGGAAATCGTCTTCCATGGGAAAGAAAAGAATATAAAAGTCAAGTCACACAACCATTCACTGAATCAAAACCTCATCATGACATTATTAATGAAACCCAACTGAAGACGATCTTAGTCTTTTCCATGTCAAACTTAATGATAATGTTCGATCCCAGAGTCTTCTTATTGATATCCTCCACTATTTCTCAGGAAATCCCTATCTCACCTTGAAGACCTCTCCCTTTGATGAAACCAAGTTTCTCATCTAAAAAAATTCTAGGTATGATACATTTAATCCATTTATCGATGATTCTAGATAGAATTTTATAAGAAAATATTTATTAACATATAGGGTGATACTGCTATATCGACTTAGGCTACTTCACTTTGGGCACCAACACTACTCTGGATGCATAGAAAATTCTTGATAGCACTACCCCTTTAAAGAAATCCCACACTACCTCCTTGGCTTGAGAACCTATAATGTCCCAGGTATCCATAAAGAAAGAACCAGGGAATCCATCTGGCCCTAGAGCACTATCGTCTTTCATACTAAAAATAACCTCTTTGATCTTCTCCACATATGGAAGAGTATCCATGTTCTCATTATCTATCTCTTTGATCAAGTTATGAATGCATTCCCAGAACTTGTCCACATTCTCACCAGTACCAAAACTTGTATAGTAAGTGACACTATGCTCAGACAATAGGTTCTTGAAGTGGTATAAAGATAAATTACTTTCCAAAAATACATCATTTGTGTTGGATCCATCTAGTATATTGAGATTGATTTTCTTAGTCACCTTACTCTCTTTAATTCATGGTTGAAAGTAAGATGAGTTTTTTTCACCTTCCTTAATCCAAGTGGCCCTTGATTTTTCCTTGAAGACATGTTCAATCCCAATAATTTTTTCATCTAAGAGTCTTTGCTTGTTATTGAGGGCAGAAAAAATGTCATCATCCCAAGAATGTTGAAGACATAGTTCTAACAGTTCAATGAATTGAAATCACAAGGCCTGCTTCTATTTTAATCCTGTAGATCCTTCCTCAACCACTTGAGGCTCACTGATAAACAATACCAGGGACTTACCACCATATTAAGGGACCAAGAATCCTTAACTATTTTCATGAATCCATCCTTTATTTCCCAAATCATAGAATACACAAACTTTTCTGAACCCTACTACCCACTTTGAACATTGATTACCAGTAGAGAATGGTCTAAAAGGGTTCTAGGAAGATGACACATAGTTGACTACAGGAAGGAGTCTAAGATTTGTAAATTACCCAAAAAACAATCAAGTATACTCCAAATGCATTTTTTTCCCTTCCTATTATTTCACCAAGTGAAATTTACTCCAGTATAACCCAAATCCACCGTACTATTGGCTATCATGAAAGAAATGAATTCCTACATATCAAAACTAGAGCACTCAATACCACCTTTCTTCTCCCTAGAATCGGCATTTATGTTAAAATCCCATTGCACAAACCATACCGGATTCACAATACTAAAATCCCTAAGAGACTTCCATAAATACCTCTTGCCCATATCCTCACAGCTCACATTAACAAAAGTTATAAGGAACTACATACCCCCATAATTTACTTTTATTGTGATATGTTTAGAGGAAGCATCAACCATTCCAACCTCTACACATTTAATCCAAAAAAAAACACATATACATTGGTTGCATGGTCTTACATGAAATAAATCAGGAAAACCCATACAATTAGAAAAAAAATTAATGCGCTCAACTAGTTGTTTAGTATCAATAATAGTAAAAATAGATACCTGAATATAGAGAGCTTCATTGATAGTGAAACTGCTCTTGGCCTTCACCCCTAAGACCCTTACATTCTAGAACATAATGGAGATCATTGAAAAAGGACGAGGGTGTATTGGAATCTAGAAAAAGAGAACACATAATTACCCGAAGATACATAAAACAATTCCTTCATGTGATATCGCATTAAGGGACCATTTCTCACTAGAGTCTCCCATGATTTAGAGAAATATATAACTTTTGGATTAGGTTAACCCACAAAATCTTCACAAGAACCCCAATCATCATGATTTATTGAGATTATTCCACCCATTATCTCCCTCTCAATAATGAGAGAACAATAATAAATCTATGAAGCATGAAGGATTGTGTTTCAATCAAACATAGTCAATGGAAGATGATTGATACCACCACACTAGAACCTAGAGAACCATCTGGAGTGCTTCAAGATCATGGAACACATTAGGATCATAGATAAATGGATTCCACTTTGGATCATCCTGATTAAACAATGATAAAATTTGAATAGATGTTTGATCGATCAATATCAACATCGAAATATTTAATCATGACCAATGACATTTCTTATTATTAAATTAATTATAAATTTATTATAAAAGATCCTATATAATATTTTTTGGATCCTTACATTGTGGATATTAATATATAATCATGATACACATCATTATTCATTAATTTTTTATGATTTATTCATCGGATTCAATGAAAATACATCATTAAGCATTGACCCAACCAACTTCCTTTTCATCCAGAACCTTCAAGTGGTATCAAAGCGATCACATTGAAATTTCTAATTATTTATTTTCTTGATCGATTTATTAATTTTATATTTGTTTTTAATTTCTAATATATTAATTCTTTAATTATAATGTCAATATATATTCTTCGTTCTCCTTCATATGAACAAAAACATTTTAATAATATATGGAAACCATCTTAAGAACCTATCTGGAGGAACCAAGGATTGTGTACGAATAACATAGAAAGAAACAATGTATATCCTGTAGATACACACCATTTATCTAAGTTCTTTTTACCTAAAGGATCATAGAATTAACTCAAAAAAAAATCAAGTGAATAAAATAGAACATGTCGTCATTACATGTAGTGTGTTGACTGAGCCAAACTAGAACACAACTTTTTGGAGCACACAACATATAGTTGGAATATATATTCATATATTCCACATGATTTAATTATGAAATTCATTGAAACTTCATGATCAAATACATATTATGAATTTATTTCAAAATGTTTCAGGATTGAGAGTCATCAAACACAGAGGTTACACGAAGTGTAGCTATCATGAATGTTGTGTACCTCATATATATCTATGGTAAAATAGAAACTGAGTCTCTAGGAATATATTACAGATAGGTGATAAGAATAATATATGGTGTGTTACTTTCATATAAACATCTTGTGTCTTTTACCAATTTATTATATAGAAAACAAAATTGTACCAATAAACCTAATCAAAAAATATTTATGTGTCACAAATTGATAGTTTACTCTGTGTGATAGGTTTTAAATAATATAAACTGATTTATTTTATTTATTTATTAAATTAAGATCTACATGATATATATGGAAATTACATGTCTTTTGATTCATGTGAATTAAAATTAGTATAGGTCATGTAATTCAACGTGTATTAATTTTTTTATTAATTTAAATTACATGTCATGTAATTACATGACACATCATGTATTCTAAATGTTATATGAATGCATGATACATGACCATACTTGATGTTGGGTAGTTAGGATTGGTACAAATCGGGTTTACTTCATATATAAATCCTGTAATTAGGTAATTTTATTTAAATTTAATTATTTTTTTTGAAATTATATTTAATGGGATATCAAGGACTATTTTGATGGATACTGATATAAATAAATAAATAAATTAATAAGATAATTAATTTATTAATTCATGTAATTAATCTAAATTAAGAATCATTGAAATGGATTCTTATTCATTAAATTCCTATTCATTGAATATATATGACTGATTATGATATTTGATGAACCAATGCATTCATCAGATACCTATTTAATTTATTATTATTTCATGGGGTTTTAAATGTAATAATGTTTCATAAAATAAAATATAATGACCAATGATTCATCTCTTACCATTTATTTTTTAGGACATGAGTGTATAGGGTTTAATTTATGTTTCCTATACCTTTGGGTCCCTTACCCGAATATGAGTAAAATATGTCATGGATTAAGCTTCAAGGTGAAGTGGCGGTTCAGAACTCAAGATAAGGTGAAAACAACCAAGATGTTGTAAATGTCATTGGTGGAATAATGCAACTCTTGAGCCCAACCCGACTCATAAGGTTTTTCCCCAAGGGTCATATATTAATTTATTTTCAGGTTAATAAATTAGCTACTTGAAATCTTGTGATCAATTCATTTTATTTATTTTAATTATTTCTATTTCATGGTTAATTTTTACGGATTGTTTATCAAAATCACATAAATAAATAAATTAACAAAGCATTCAATACTTAATTAAAGTAAATTGATTATGTGATTTTTTATCATGACATATATAATTAATTATTTAAAATAGACATAATATTAATAGGGGATATAAAAGATAAAATAGATTAATTTATGAATAATAAATAAAATTACTCAAGTAATTATTAAGTCAAAATTATTTCCATTAATTAATTAATAATATACCCATTGACCAGAGTGTTAGTCTAGACCTTATTAGTAAAAATACATTTATTAGGGATTTATTATAAAGGTTATAGATTGAATTAATTGGGTATACATCAAGATTATTATCCCTCACAATACTTGATCTTAATTGGAGGTAATTTTTTTCTAAAATAAAATTCAAGATATTAGGATTTGGTAGTACACTCAAGAGATCAAAGAGATACAATGTATTAGTTGGAAATAACGACTACATAAATTCCATTTGAGTAATTGATCAAGCCCTCTATCGAGTTATGATAAACAAGATATTGATTTATACCACTAGAATATTCACATAATAGAATTTTTTGAGCCTAATGGGGAGGTATATTGAGATCTAATAAAATTATTAGATATTAATAAGATAAATAAATTTAATTTATCCCATATTTTTTAGTGAAATAAAGATAAAGTATGTATATCTGCCATTTATTTTGTTATAGAAAAATTAAAATAGAATGTTTATTGACCACATTATCCATGTCATCCATGTTGGATAAAGATAACCACATTACTACTAGTAACTTCTAGGAATTGTATAAGATCTTATACATTGATTTATTCCAACAACGAATGCTTCACAAGCTGGAGTCCTTAATTTATAAACATGATATAGAGGTGTGTGAATAAGAGATTTTTGTCTACCTAAAAAAATTAGATCATTTACTAGATATATATTGTTTGATAATTTAATACATGCAAAGAAACTCATCAAGTCACATGAGGCATGGATGTATATATTTGTTGAAACATTTATAATAACCACATTAGAAGAGTGTTATACATGAGTAGTGTTAAATCTATAAGGAAATATTCATGAGGGAAAATATAGAGGATGTACCGGTATTGCCTCGTGTAGTCAAGGTGATTTTCTATATTAATCACCTAGATATCATAGGGTTTAAAAAACCTAATATATTTCACACCGATATCAATCTTTATTCAACCCATCAGATCATATTCATATTTTATATGAATTCTAATATCAAAAATAATATTAAGAATATCCTAGGTCTCCTTACTCTTCTTGTCTAGGCTTATATGGGAATGAAGTGAAAAAATCCTTCTATTATCAAGATGAAAAAGAGAAATAGAAAAGGGAAACCTCCCAAAATAGAATCTATATGAAAGGCTTCTGAAAAAATCCCATATAAGAGAAGGAAAATTGAGGGGAAAGCTAAGGAGTTGGGCAATGTATATTTTTGAAGAAGTAGGAAGGGACATTGGAAGAATAAATACACTTTATAAAAGAAGAAATGGGAAGCATTAGGTGCATCCATTATCAAGTAAGATCTATCTATTTCAAAAAATTGGATAATAGATGTAGCTTTTGGTTTGTGGAATCCCTCCTTTTTTCTCCACTCGTCTAGTTCCTTAGGTTGGTTCTCCACTTAAGCTCAACCAAAAATCCCCATATATAAGATACTTTTGACCAGTGGTGAGGCCTCAATATTTTACCATGTAGAAACTATCCCCCCATTAATATAATGTTCAATGTAACCGTAAATAAAATAAATCAGATACAATACTAAAGTTAAAAATCACATCTAGGGTATGTGATGATAAAATAATACAATCACTAGATGTAAAAATGAATGAATGTTTCGCATATAATAAATCTTCTATGGCTGGATCAAACACAAGCATTGAGGGTAATATTATATCCCACATTGGCCTTGAGTCCTTCCTGGTCTTGTTATCTTACACCAAACATGGAATCAAAATAAAATGAATTAACAAAGGCCCTTCACTTGAACATATATCTGTGAAAAATAACATCATCTTCTCGGGTACCCATGTTCCATGGAGATCTGATTGGGGTGTGGATATAAATTAGTAGGCCACCACCAATGGCTTCCCTAAAAAATGATCTAACAAGTAGTGCATATAAAAGCTATAGAGGTAAATATTTAAAATAAATTAACATTTGAATAGTTATAAATAATTTATATAAAAATACATATCAACCAATAATTACCTCAATTCATGATAGTAGCTATGGTCGGTTGTACCATTGTTTATCCTTAGGTCCATAACCCTGATCAACGATACCTTCTTCTACTAGTGTGAGAATTTTTATGAGCATGATTTTATTCCCATTCCAACAATAAATATCCACACCAAATTTAGGAGTTTATCCTAGAATTCCCCATTATCATGATGTGTTTGATAGAATCAGAGAACTCAACCCAATATTCTCCAATAATAGAAAATCTCACAGAATCTAGACACTCATCCTAGAATTCCTATGAAATATGAGCTCTCATCCTATCATTCCTCATCGTCATTCATCACATAAAATCCAATGAGATCATCCTAGATTTCCAATGGAATACGAGTGATCATCACAGCATTCCCAATCATTGAGTATCACATGGGATCTAAGAACTCCTCTTTGACTTCTTGAGTTTTTATTGATTACATAGAATTTAGTATCTCATTATTTATTTATCATCCATCATATATCATATTCTATTTGAGCTCTCATATTAACATTCTTAGGTAGAATATTTTACATGAAATCCAAGGAGATAATCCCCTCATTCCAAATCATTAGGCATCATTTTAATCATTTTATCAACTAAAAATTCATTTTAATTAATTAACATTATTCCTTAGGACATTATTATCTATAATCATTATTTCACATCTTAGGTTCCATTTCCAATTTCAAAAATTAGGATATACTATTTTGTAAAAACAATCCATTTTAAAAAACATAAACCCCAACCATAAGTCCCCTAATTCTTTATAGATCATAGGATATCAATTCACATTAATCATGTATTTAACCATTTTTCTATACTAATAATAATACATATTACATTTATTATATTTAAAGCCATAATATATTATAAATTCCAATTTTATATAGGATTTATCACTTTTCCCAGTAAAACCGTACAATTACAGTGCACCAAATATCATTTAACCATTTAAATTCTATTATATATATTTTCTGATTCCCAACCCATTTATTAATATCATACCATTAAATTAGGTCTTGTACCAAGTTAAAACCCACTAAAAATATCAATAGTTGTGGAATTCTATTTCATAACCATTAATTTAATCCAATTTTCCTCTTAAACCATTTAAAACATAATTTAGGCATATAATGACATTCATCCTCCCAAGGGTATTTTACCCATTAAGAAATCTAATAAATAAAATACTATTACATAAATCCCAACTCATTTTCAATAGGAGATCTAACTAAGGAAAACTCAACTCAAAAACTTAACATTAAATTGAATCAAGAATGGTGAATCTGGTATGAACATAGCCTGAATACACTAACAACACTATAGGTTAAATTAAAGGGACCACATACCATATCCTTATAGGAGTCTAATTATCGATTATTGACTACTGGTTCTTTCGAAATGATATAAATTAAATAACCATAAAAATTCCCAGAAAATAGGGAATAAACCACATAAATAAAGTCTGAACATTTCATAGTGAAAAAAACAAATAAAAGGAGTAAGATGACTCTTATACTCACCTATAGTCATCCAAAACATCTAAACATGATCTAAATAGACAATAACTAGGGGAGATTCTTTATAGAAAATGACAAGGGTATGTGAGATCCTATAGGCTAAGAAATGGCCCTAAAAATGGAAATTTTCACGTTAAAAGGAAAGGGATGTGAGAGGGTATAATGGATCATTTTCTCCACTTTATAAAAATTCATGAAGAACCCACTAGATGGTTGGTGGGAATAACTGGATAGATGGTGGAGCACTGGCCATGTAGAGACTCTAGCTCCCTG
Source organism: Viscum album (assembly GCA_963277665.1). Taxonomy (NCBI): domain Eukaryota; kingdom Viridiplantae; phylum Streptophyta; class Magnoliopsida; order Santalales; family Viscaceae; genus Viscum; species Viscum album. Next base: position 1,375,587,872 of record OY728128.1, read on the forward strand.
GAAGTCCATTAGCTAGGTAGTGGCCTCTATCTGGCTAGTCGGTGGAATTTCATCCCCTTAGCTATATACCTTGGTAAAAAAAGATTATTAAACATTCTCAATAACCTTGAACTCAAAATAGCACACCATTATTTGTCTAAAAAAACTTTTGAGGGGTTCCAACCCCCATAATATAAATTTTAATTCTGATTGAACAATCAACCTCTCCACTATTTTAAAATTTAAAATTTTCTTTTAAATCTCAAAAGTATATATTAATGAAAGTAATTAAAAACTCACATGATAAAACTTGTCATCCTCAATAATTATTGGTGGTAATATATTTTCACCTCAGGAACTATATCGTTCACTGATTCAATTCCAAATGTCCAAGATCTACACTCAAATTCCGAAAACCAATTCATTGTACAAGATGAAACTCATTGTGATATGACTTCCAAAACATGATAAAAACTATTAACAACACTAAATAATCAAAATGGAGATTACTCGATCCCATTTATCATGAAACACTGGTAAATTCATTATTCAAACACATGATAGGTATAGGGTGGTCTCCACTATAAGATTCATCATAAAACACATTTTTTTTGTTTGGTGCATCATCCATCAAAAAATACAATTGAAAAACCTATCTCACATTCCAATGGAATTCATAACATGGTTTACAAATCACAACACCTGAAAAACCATAACATACCCATTTAAAATATAGCACACACCCTTGTTACTGAACTCTAAACTAGGTAAATGTATAACCACCATCTATGCATCTACTAGAAATACACTTACTTTTTGATGAAAATAACATTTTCTCCCCCAAAAAATACCATTAATATTCAAAATATACACTAGTTGTTTTTTTTAAACACACCACATCTTAACAAATTAATGAATTCAAGTCAAATAAATCTCATCCAAATAATCTAAAAAATTTCCAACTCAAATTATTGTCATGTTAACAATTTCTGAACTATGATTCCTTAACACCAGAAGGAATCTATAATTAACCAAACATGCTTGTGGGAGTCAATAATCAACTCCAAATGGGTTTCCATAGTTAAGTACCCAACCATCCAAACTAATATTGTACGCTACCATGCACACTGACACATCTCTAATCCAAGTATCCTTGGATTAATTTAATTCCTCCTCAAGCCTGAATCCAATGATTGGTCTCAATCAAACACCACATCAAATTTATTATTTATAATTCCATGAGAATCAAAGTATGAATCTCATCAATTTTACATCAGCAACTTGATTCCATCATAACCATTCTATGGTTTGTTCCATACACCCATTACCCTTCCAATACATGCGTAATATCCCCATAAATGATATACCAATACCAACTATTAGATTTTAATTTTCATCGCTTCACTGAGAAACTCCATACTGCCTCATCCCGTAATCCATCTATTTATAAACTCAAGGATTTTATGTGGTCATCTCCCTATCACTAAGTGAAAAAAAGAAAGGAAAACTATCACCTATTCCCATATTTTGAGAATGAACCCCATGATATTCATCGATATATATCCCATAACATAGAACTCACCCTTAGATATCCAATTGCAAACTCCCTAACATAAAAATTTATTTACACATATCTCAAAGAATAAATTATATGGTTAGAGATTAAAACCACATGTGTTTCACTTTCAATCCATTCTCAACACATCTTTCAACTCAAGATTCCTCTAACTTGTTCAAACCTAAGAATCCATGATACCAAACAATGATTCCTCTACAATGTCCTCTATCATTGTGGGGACATCAGAAAACCTGATAAAATGTCATGAGAATAATTTCCCACAATCATCTCAATAAATAATTTTCACCATGCTTCAGGAAGGAATCATCAATTGAGACCTGATATTTCCTCATGACTCTCTGCAAATCTTTCATGAACTAACAATCATCATAAAACTATATCCAATATGTAACTTGATATTTTTCGAAACCCAAAGGATATTATATGAAATGAAGATAGTATATCTTATAATTATAAAACCTAACATGCCTCACACATATCCCAAATGCATAAAATTAATCCCACAAATAATAAATCAGTTCTCACCCCTAGTCCACCTAGTCACACAAAAAAATGAAAAATGTGTCTCTAGTATATTCTTTCCACCTCAGTTTCATCAAAACCTTCTCATGTCATGTTTACCCTATAGCTATTACAAACCAACTAAAAGTACCATGAGTTGTTGATTACTTGAACTAGGATTAATCACCCACTCAAGTATCTGACTATGCCTCTTGGGATATCAATCGTATCATACTCAAGAAATCAGTGTTTCTTTTATCTCGCAAGACTAAAATTCCTCATAATTCAAGACTAACCGCATGATGACCCGTCATCTTGGGAATCGTTCTATGATCAGATGCATCTAACCACATTCTATAAAATTTATACTTGCCTACCCAACTAGTTTAACACTGATTACCATGTCATTATTGTTTCAGTAACAATATGGTCTCATATCCAAATGATCCTTACCTTTAAAACTATCCTGAAAAAACAAAACAATCAAGGTTCATACCTTATAAAATATCAAAGGAATAAAAATTCCTTTACCATAACCTTTATAGCACCAGTTTTGCATCAATCCACCATGCCAAATATTTTTCATACTCTTCACATACCCAAAATTTCTTTAATACTGGTCTAACCTCACTGATGATATTTTTTACCCACCATACATGTTGACTCAACACTACAATATGATTCAAATTTTAAAGATCACTGGGCTCTCATACCTGGACAATTAGGTCATGTACCCCAAAGAAACTACTCATGGGTGGCACCCTTAATATCATTCCAAAATAAACAGTACCAACCATGACAAAACCAAATGATCAATCTAGGACCCACATGCCAATAAAAACCCCAATATCATTGAAAAAACATTCCAATACACTTTCTCTAGGGTTTTATACATCATATAAGGTCACAAAAAAAGGGTAACAAGAAATAAGATATAAGTTAGCTCAAAAAAACATCAAGGTCATACACCAATTGAAGTCACAACATATAACATCCCGCTATCAAGAACATCCAAAACCATCAATGTCTCAAAACTCACATTCAAGTGTCTCACCACCAAGGACCTCTATCTTTCCCAACTAACCATACATAGGATTAGGCCATCAATACAATGTATACTCATAACCAAAACCCATAAGGTCCAAAAAATTCTTATTTTATTGTATCTAAAACCTACATAATTTCAACCCAATGACTCACATTTTGAAACATCCCAGTTTATTTCATTTTGAAATTATTCGGCTTTAAAATATTTAAAGTTCCTAGTTTTTGGTAGATATAATTTCATTCAAAAGTTATAAGAAAAAACAACTTATAAGTTACTTAATGGAAATTTATTTGAAGAAAACCATCACTTTATTACTTATTTATACTTTCACATTAATGAAAAGTAATTTAAGGATTTGGTCAAGTTGAATTCCTCCATAGACATATATAAACCATAAAAATGGTTTTGAATCCTTTAAATACCAATTCCTATAAATTATTTGAAACTATATGTAGATATAAATTATTATCAAACACAATCCATATATAATAAATATAACACTTGAACATGTGAATCTTAGGTAGTTTTGAATCACTAAAAACATGTAAATGGAATATTAATCCTATGAGCCTAACATATTACATGAACACACACACCCACTTGTCATACTGACCAAGAGTAAAAATCCAATAAATTAGTAAAAATCATGCCCACAAGAACCACTCGAGGTATAAATTGATCGACTATAAAAATGGAAAGAATGAAAAACTATTTCTACCCATGGAAACTTGGTTTCCCCCCATACATGTGGCTGTAGGAACCCAATAATGAACTCATTACCAATATCAAACACCCCATAGTCTCCTATCTATCATTATCAAATAGTAAAGCAATGAAAAAACTATAAGGACCCATACTTTTATCAACAGGATTTCTCTTTTTATAATTATTTCATAAAACACATTCATCACATGGAGAACCCAATAAAAAATTTATTCTTATAAATTAATAATGAAATAATCTGTATTTATCAAAATTAAGGAACCTATACCAATAGAATGGTAACCTGACCATTGGAAAAATAATGTGACCATTATGAATAACAATCCAACCATTATAATAGTAACCTCACATATGGAAGTATACATAAAATTTAGGTATTTTATAAATTAAAATATGACATAATTATGTCATGGTATAAGTAAATAAATGTGTTAAAAATAAAAAATCAAGTGTTGGTATTTTTTAAAATGTAAATGTTTATTTAAAATATTATAATCAATATAATTATTTAAAAGAAAATTTATTTTCATAAAATATATTCATAAATTAATTTTATGTTGTATTATCATTATATGATAATTTTATGAGATCTTAATTAATTTTTCGAAGGGTCATAAAATTGATTATAATATTAAAATTAGTATTTTTCAAATAAATGGTGATTTTAATTAAAAATTAAATTTTACATATTTAGATATTTATTTTCATAATATGGAGTACATTTTAGAAATATCAAGTCAAAAAAATGATTAGGGTTATTTTTAAAATTTTTCTAAAATAGTTGAATTTTTGGTGAATAGTGAAATACTATAATTTAAGGTATAAGCTAAATACATGAATTTTTTAGTCATTATTGATGTATGGATGATTTAAGAACCTATTATCTTTAAATATACTTCACTATTTATAATATTTATCCAAAATAACAAATTAATGAATATAATAGTAAAAAATACCCCTCTCCTCCCATATAAAAACCACCCCTTATCCCAACTCTTTATAAGAATTTTAGCTTGTCCAAATTCTACCCAATTCCCTTCCCAATACTATTTTCCACATCCTTGATATTATGGTCTAAAAAAATTCCTAACCCATTTTCCTTAAGGAGGTTCTCAACGAAAAGACATTCAAGAGGAAAAATCCTCAACCCTTCTATTTTAATTTCTTTTATTTTCTTATCATATCCTCACTTACACTACACAAAGTGGAATGATAAATCCAGTATCATATATATAATGTAATTTTATTTTGTTAATGAAATATCTATCATCAAATATCTTCTATTATTATTTTATTCTAAAAATGAAAACATCATCTGTGATATGTTAGTTTACCACCTTTGTGGATGATGAGTTTTAATTTTCTATTACCACCTTCAAGGATGGTCATAAAAAATCATTATTATTATTCAAAAATATTTTAATACTTATATTATAACTTTTTTAATGTTATTTAACTAACTTATAGACATAATATTAAATAAAATGAAACTAGTTTGTGATAGTCAAAAAACCGTCAAAATAAACTAAACATTTATCAATAATATTTTATCAAATGAATCATCCTCATACCATAAAAAATTATATATGATACCATTTAAACTTATTAATTTTCATTAATAACATATAATTTAAATTATGGGGAATTATTCCCATTTTAAAAGAAATTCCATAATTATACATAATTAAATCGACCATGAAACCATGAAAATGAACACCCCCAGAACATTGAAATTAAACTCTATAACTCATCAAAATATCTATAATTAAACTTAATAAAATTATAATAAATCAAATAAACGTATAATAGGTTAGGAATTTATTTATTAATTAATCTAATTTTATTATCTAGGATATTAAGTTCTAGTGAAGAATGCATTCTGGCATAAGATAAGGGGATTCTAGAACCCAAATACCTTTCATTAGGTTATCCATAATTCATTATAAATTTCAGTGTGGATATTATTTTAATTTCCCATAAATATAATTTCATTTTTTTATTTTTATTTTTTTGGATACACAATTTTCCAACTTGGTTTTATGAAAAATATAAATATTTTTGAAAATAACTCTTCTTTCCAAAACACATCTTTGACTCCTCTTGAGTTATTCCTTCTTCTCTCAAGAATAAGGATTCTTATACCAAATATGTTTCCCAATTTTATTTTTTAAACCCAAATTTTATTCATGAATGTCTAATTTTTTAAATTTCTGTTAAACCCATTCTATTTCATGGGTTATTTCACGATAATGATTTTTATACATTCTATGTGGAATGCATGATTATGTCAATGTTATTATATAACGGGTTGTCCTGGAATTATATAGATCTAAAATGCATTGGGTAATGTGATGTATCTAATGAGATAATTTTTAATATGTGTGAACATGATTCTAGACTTGTTCCCAATGGAGATGTTATGATTATGAACATTTTTATGCCTAAACATGATGCTAGCTCTGTTCACAACTATGTGTGTTATTTGACCACTAAGACATGTTGTTTAATTTTTAGGCATTGGAAGATTTCATGCCTTAATACAAATTTAACTCATAATTTTGATGACGATCCCATGATAATATTATGATTATGCTCACTCATATTATATTGAGTCATGTTCCTTATTCACCCTATTACTGGGATTTTAGCTCACCCCTTTCTTTGATGTTTATCCTTAGGTTACTACATGTACTAAGGAAAATGTGAGATTTATAGGGAAAAAAGAATAATATACTAAATAAAAGTTTTTGTTTTATTATGTACAAGTTATGTATGTTACAATTTTCCCATGAAACTAAACCTTTGATCCTGGATCATAACACGATTATGTTTTTTATCTTAAAAATGATGTAAATAGTCAAGTAAGAAAGAGTAGGGTCACTATAGTTGGTATTAGAAAATGATTTAGTTAATTTGTGAATCAGGATTATATAATGTTAGTGAAAACCCATAGTATAATAATATGTATATGTAAACATACAAGAATATTTGTTTTATAAAAAATCTAAACACAGGGATCCCATAAGATATGCCTTTAGAGTTAATTTCATAAAAGAATAAATTATTTATTCACTACTTGTTTACTTATGTTTTTTTAATTTATATTTTGGAATCAATCATAGTAAATATAGATTGAATTCACTATGAACATACTTAGAAAAAAACTTAAGACTATAGGTTAAATTAAAGGGACAACATACGTTATCCATATTGGAGTCAAGTGTTCCTGCATAAGCCTCTAGCTCCAAAAAAAGTGAGAGAAATTGAAGAACCAAACAAATTACTAGAAAATAGGTCACAACCTAATTAAATGGTGTAATAAAAATAAATGAAAAATAAATAAAGAAAGGGAGGATGAGGAATCTAATAATAACTTTTTTCCTTCTAATGCATTTGACCAAAATCCAAATAGACAATAACTGGGGGAGATCCTCGATAGAAAAATAAAGAGGGAGAAAGCCTCCTACGTGCCTGAAAATGGACCTAAACTTTAAACTTCTATATTAAGATGATAAGGGGATGGAAAAAATAAATATCCTCCCTTTTTAAAATATCATTTAGATCCAACCAGATGGATGGTAAGTCTAGGAAAATCCTCTGTCCCCTTAAACGACCATTGACTAGTTGGTGGAATGACAACCTCTTGGTTGTATGTCTCAATTGCCTCCTAAGCTTCCCAAACTCATAGATGACACCTGAAACATCTATATAACAACATTAAATTTCCAAAATTTATATTTTGAGTATTTACTACTCTTATAATATGAATCTGAATCTTGGTTGAAAATACAACCTTCCCACTACTTCAAAAGTATAAAATTTTTCATGAATCAGAAACACCCGTATGGACAAGCCACATTACATGGTGATTATATTTGTATACAATTATAGGAATCAAGTATATTTAAAAGTTTTTTATGTTTTTAGGTTTATCTACAAGTTTCTATTAGATCTAAAATAACTTTTGTATCTATTGGAGACTAAAATATAACATTTTCAACTGGAATGATCTTGATTATAATGAACCATTATCATGTTCCATAAGTTACCAAAAGCATTATACCAGTATCTAGTATTGATATTGGTGGGTTTATTTTCCATGTTTGGAATAAATATTTATACTTTTATAAGGAAATATTATGTTATCATAAGATAAACCTAAATAAAGTTCATTATTTGTTGGATTACACAAACCATATAATAGAAATAGATATCAAATATAGTTTTAAAGACTCATATCACACTCAAATGTGACCTAACATCTTAGGTCATGTAAAATAAAAAATGATTAAAAATTATTCCAAGATTAATCTTTTGATTATTTCAATCTAAAACCACTTTTCATATGTCACACTTATTTTCAATAAAAAATGACCAGAGCTCTATTTAGTATAAAAGGAGAAATGTATTTAGTTTTTATTAAATTAGTTTTTTATATATATTTTTGAACTATTTCCTATTAAATAAATGGATGAATACTCATACTTATATAACATTTATTGATTAATTTAGTATATATAGATATGTATAATGGATTAAGTATAAGTTAATATCCTTTGATATATTAATGTAATAAAATAATTAAGTTGAGAAATAACTTATTAAATAAATAATGAAACTTATCTCAAACCATGGAAAATAATAAATAAATAAATAATTTATTTACTATCTTTGGGATTTTTGTGATTCCATATCAACTCACTCCTTCTTATACACCATAATGTAATAGTGTAAGTGAAAGGAGGAACTAAACTTTTCTTTACATGGTGATATCAAAGATGATTCACATAAATACTTCATTATCCTTTTGGGAATACACATTATACGAAACCCCACATACACTAAAACACATTTCAAATAATGTGAAAAATAGATTACCATACAAAATTTGGCATGGAAGGAAATTAGTGTTGTCCAACATACATTAATTAGGATGAAATATTGTTGTTTAAAAAAATTTAGGTAAAAAAAATTTCACACCAAGGAACAAAGTATGTCTTTATATGATTCTCTAATGAAATAAGAGAATATTACCTATATGACCCTTCATGTAAAAAGGTAATAGTGGAAAGATATAATATGTTTCTTTAGAGGGAGAAAATATCTAAATGTAATTGTGGGAATGATAAAGACTGAGATAAATTCATGTGTAGTGAACCTGACCCCAGTATCCTAGAGTTGATGTTTTAATACATTAAATTTTTATAAGATACAATTAATCACATCCCAAAGGACCGATCTGTTTAGCAGACTTGGTAAACTAGATATATACATGAGTCTTACATTAAATTTGAATACACAAATTACATCATAATTGTTTTTCAAGAATAAATGTATTCCATATAGAATATCCCTAAATATTAGTCATAGTAAACTTCAAGGAATCCTAGGGAATGGAAGAAAAATAAGGGTGACCTTAAATGATCAGTAAGGGTTAAGCATAGGGGAAGAAATAATGAATCAATTAGAATAATCAATAAGTAAATGAAAATAACTAAAAAAACATTCCATTTAATCAAAAATTGAGAAGGGTGTGTGTAAACAATATTAAAAGGTAAATAACCAAAAACACATTCTATTTAATCAATAACATGGTTATAAAACTAGAAAAGGCATAATTGATATGGTGAGGTAATTAAATGAAAAATATGCCATTTGAGTAATTTAGAATGAAATGAATTTATAGATATTATCATATTGAAAATATTCTAGATAGAAATGAATGGAAATTGAATTAAGTAAATACTTAATTATAGGATTCCATGTTTCCCAGGTACATGGTAGTTTTACCATCAAGACCTTTCACAAGATAGATTAAAGCAGAATGGGTAAAAACCCACTTAACTAAGTCTATACAACCGATTCATCCCATGAAACTACTGATAAATCAACAGGATTACATTAACCAATCCCAAACCCAAGTCATTTTATTCCAAATAATTCCCCATATATCTAACAATCAATTTATTTCATAAAAAATATGCCTTATCAAATATTCGTATTGATTAAAAGATATAGTTTTATCAATATTTCACCAGTTAATCAAATAAATTTCAAAATAAACACCATATGTAAAAATGTTCGATAATTTAGGAAATAATAATATCAATGATAAATAATATTGATATTTAGGCTAAATTTAATGCATAATAGAAAGTGAATAATTCAAGGAAAATTTAATGAATACATAAATGAATCAAGAAAGTGAATGTCAATAATTTTATTTGTCACAATTATCAGAAAACATATAGAAAAATAATAAGGATGGTATCAATACCATATATACCCATTAGAGTAAAAATAAAGGGTTCTTTTCATTGATGAATGGAAATACCATAAAAACATCTTTAAAATAATTCTTGAGGAAAAAATACTTTTCATTTTGTAAATCATTTTTACAATACTTTTTCTTTGAAAATAAATATTGAAAATAGTTTCTTTAAAATGAACATTGTATACATGAAAATTAAGCTTCAAATAAATGATTTTCATGATGATGGTTAAATATGTATATGTTATAAAAGTAAAAAATGAACATTCCCTTTACACTGAAAAAGAATATGAAAGTGAATTGTCCAGAAAATGATAAGAAGATTCATTTGAAAAAGTTTTGAAAAATAAAAAAAGGGTAAAAATATATTTTAATAAATAATTTGGAAAAAATTAAATAAAAATTATTTTAGAATAGTTTTAGAAAACTTTATTTGGTAAAAAAAATTGATTTTCGGTCAAAGTGAGAAACAAAGTCAGATTTTATTTAAAACATATCTCAATAATTTTAAATAATAAAGAGTATAAAAAAATTTAAAATAACTTGAAAACTTGTTTAATAACCATATAATAATAAAATTAAATGGTTTTTTTGTAAAGACCCGTAAAATTCAAGGGAAATTTTTTTCTTAATTTTCTTTGGAATTTTACAAGAGCGCGGTTTCTGACGGCACCTGATTCCGAGGCCCGGTGTGCCCAGAATCAATTTCCGAAGTTTGGCTCGGGTACGTTCAGTGAACGAACGAGCGGGAATTTCTAACTTTTGATCCGGTGCTCGGAATTGAAATCTGAGGGCACCGATGAACTCGCAGTGCCGATATTCGCTTAAAGAGACCTTTTCGGGAGTTGCGTTTGTTTCGGGTTGAGAGTTAGTTTTTGGGAGATTAGAATAAGTTAAATAAAAATTGTGTTACATATTTTTATTTAAACTTAATAGTTAACTTCTCTCAAAGGAAGTTAGGGGTGGGACCCACACCCACATAACCTCCCTTGAGAGGATTAAGTGTGGTGGGGCCCACACGAAACCCTAACTTTACATCTTCCCTCAAACTTCCTTAACCCCTCATTAAATGACATGGGTTATTTAATTTTGGAGTTAATCTTTTTGAATTTCAAACCTTTGAAATTCTTGTGTTAAGTTTTTGATTAAATTAAGCTCTTCTCTCTTTTTGTTGGGTTAGAACTCTTAGCCAACTTGAGAGCTTTTGAGAGATTCTTCTTCTTCTTCAAGCTCTGACGAAGAACACGAATAACGCTCAAGCTCCGATGAAGAACGCCGCCTCTCTTCTCCGTCTTCCGTGTCAACGAGAGGGAACGCCGCTTCCTCCTCGGACCTTCTTCGTCGGCATACGAAGATTCGCCAACGACGTACCTCTTCGGGCGTATCTCATCGTCATCGGATTTGACGAACGACGACCGCGACGCCCGACCTCCGCGACGTTGTCTTCCGCGGGACGTTGTCAAATCTTCGAACCTATACCCGAGGTAGGGGTTTACTACAATATGATTATCACTTTCCATGTTTTCCCCTTCTAGATCTTTTGTGGAATTGGTAAAAGTATTGATGAGGATTGTAGGGGTTGTTGATTTATTGTTTAATTATTTCTTTCTTGCTCGTGGTTCGCATGACTAACGTGAGGATTGAATATTTAAGTTGTGTTTTAACGTGAGGGGGTCCGGACCGCATGAACACAGCCGAACCCCCTCCTTCGTTCTTGGTGTTTATTTTTGCGGATGAATCAAGGTGGCGTGGTGCCGTCGCACCACGCGGATATTCGACCAATTCTTCTTACGCGACGCCGTCGCGCCGCGCCATGGAAGAAACATCAAGAACGCGACGCCGTCACGCCGCGTTGAAGAAAACAAGGTGCGGCGGAGGGGCGCGGTGCCGTCGCACCGCGCCGGACGACGAACACTGCGGCCGGTTCCGGGCCGCGGCGGAATGAGGAGACCGGCGGCCGGGCCGCCGGCGTCGGAAGCCGAAGAGGGGACCGGATTTTCCGGTCCCGTTGGAGAAAACCGGTCGGCCAGCTGGCCGGCCGGATAGCTTTAAACCGGGGGAAATTAATCCCCCGGCCAGCACACAAAAACCCCCCTCTTTATGAGGGGGGCGGTTTCCCTGAGGGGGGGGGGCAGGAGGCCCCCCGTTTCCTGCCAATCAAGCCCCCCACGTGGGGGGGGGGGTTGCAAAAAGGGGGGCGCGGCATATAGCCGCGCCGCCCCCTTCCAATCAGCGGGGGAAAATTCCCCTGCGCTGCCCCGTGCGGCGCCAGGCCGCCGCGCCGCCGCGCCGCCGGCCGGGCCGGGTCGTACCCGGGTCGGGTCGACCCGGTTCGGGCCGACCCAGGGGGGGTCGGGCCGGGTCAGCCCGGACCCGGACCCCCCGTTTCGAGTTAGTTTCGGTCTTTTGGCCATAACTTGAGCCACGGACCTCCGAATGACGAACCGTCTGCGGCAACGCGATCCTCGGATCGAGACGGTCGTTTTGGTATATCGCACTCAAGGTTTCGGAGAACTTTGAGTTCGGCCGGGTTGGTTCGTACACGAAACCAACCGGGCCCTCGGAGCGGAAACGCTCATATCTTGAGCTACGGACGTCCGATTGACGTGCCGTCAGCTTTGTTGTGTTCCTCTTAGTGAGACGGATCTTTTGGCATACTCCGCCCGAGGTTTGGACGCAGGTGGAGTACGGTCGGGTTGGTTTTGCCTTAAAAACCAACCGGGCCCCGGGGACGAAAATGCCAATAACTCTCAGACCGGGCGTCCGATCGACGCGCCGTCTGTTGCGTTGAGTTCCTGTTGACGATACGGAACTTTTGGCATCCTTCGCTCGAGTTTTGGATACAGTTAGTAGTGGCCGGGTTGGATCGCACCCGAAATCCAACCGGGCCCCTGGAACGGGAAAGCTGATATCTTTCGTTCATTGAACGTACCCGAGCCAAACTTCGGAAATTGATTCCGGGAACACCGGGCCTCGGAATCAGGTGCCGTCAGAAACCGCGCTCTTGTAAAATTCCAAAGAAAATTAAGAAAAAAATTTCCCTTGAATTTTACGGGTATTTACATTACTCCCACCTCAGGGCTTTACGTCCCCGTAAAGCTTCATCAAAAACTAGGGTCACAAAAGCGGTACAGAGCACGCATCTGAGCCTTCCGCTCCCATGTGCTCACCTGGAGGTTCCCGTACTGTCAAAGGAAGTGCACCCAAGGAATCGATCATCCTCGTAGGATCTGCTCCTGTCTATCCATGATCCCCACTGGAACCTCCGTGCATGTCGCTCTATCATCAACGTCTAACTCCCTGAGGTCGATGATGTGTGAAGGATCAAGCACGTATCTCCTCAATTGAGTTACGTGAAAGTCATCGTGCACCTGGTGCAACTGAGGTGGATGGTTCAAGCGATAAACCACCTCGCCTACCCTGCTGGGGACCTAGAAAGGTCTATTGAACCTCGGATATCTCTTACCGCCTCGGCTACATCTCCGTAAACCTCGTCGAGGTGAGACCTGTATAAGAACGTGGTCGCCATCCCCGAACTCTAAAGGTCTCCCTTTTTAGGTTAGAACTGAAACTCAAAACGACTGCTACTATGAGGGTAAGGTTGACCGACTCAAGAATGATCGGTCGCACCCTCCTGTGCAAGAGTTACCCTGCACTGCCTGGGGTTTCCTTTTCCGCCGACCAAGGAAAACCCATCCCAACATTTGCCTAAAACCGTCAATTTGAGTATGAACAGTTATTGCCCATTCCATACTCAAACTAACGTCGTAAGGCCTCGACGCTGCCACCAAGAGATTCCAACCAGAACTCTCGCCTCGAGGGTCTGACCACACCGTCAGCGTAAGTGTGATTATCGAGTATCCTCCCAAGGTATCTCTAGACGTGAGGGTCAAGTCCACGGCTTACCGGAAACTCTAGGTCTGGAACAAGATTTGTGGAAGCGAGGAATGATTCATATCGACGTCTGTTACTACAGCAGCTAGTAGTGGACATAGACTGTCCCTTGAATCATTTCTAGAGCCATTGGGTCACACTCCTTGACCACATGCAGCCGCATTCTTTCACCGCCCTCCAGCTCCCTGAGCTTGGCGAGGATAACTAAGGCGGGTGGTTGTAGCATGATAATATGTACACCACCTCATGCTGCTCTCCTAGCTTTGCCTCCATGTCTGCCGCTTCGCAGACTCATCTTTAATTAAAGGTACCTCTTCTTGAAACATTTATCACGCCTGAGTCTCTAAGACTGGCACCGGTTCCTTGTTTCTTACTGCACTGTGCAGTCTTTATCCGCTCCTGGATGAACTGCACCTCCTTTAGTCTCACAAGAGCTGCTATGATTTCTTCTTTGCCGATAAGAGAAATCTGGTCTCATCCCCTGGATGAACCACATTCGTTGTCTAATACAGTCAATCCTGGCATGAAGGATGCATTCATGCCATGGATGACGTCGTAAGGCCTCGACGTAACTACTAAGAGATCCAACTGTCACTCTCGCCTCCAAGGGTCGAGTCACACTGTCGGCATCAGTGTGTGGTAACTGGGTCTCCCCAGTAGATGTCTCACAAGTGAGGGTCAAGTCAACAGTCAAAACTGGAACCTCTTAGTAACAACACAAAAGAGGACATGAATGAAAACATCACAAAGGTATGCGTCTTTTATTATTGCAACACATAATACAAGACGCTACACAAAAACAACATCAACATGGAACTAGAAGTACAAGAGACGTATCCAAAAGTTCCGCTCCTGTCCACCTGCTTTACTGTTGCTCAAGCATTTGTCGCTGCCTCTACCTCGGTGGCTCCCCCAAAGCCTGCGGATCGAGGAGTCGGACAGTCACGTGCCAGGTGACCCTTTCCGTGGCATGAGTAACACAACCTGCTCCTTGCACGGCTAGCTCTGTTCCCTCTCCGGGTGCCCTGCACCACCGGTCCTAAAACCCGAGATCGCCCAACTGCTGGTCTGGTCCTCCTGGACCTCTGCATCATCTGTCTACTGCCCACAGATGACTCGGCTTCTGATCGAAAAACACGCGGCAAAGGCAGCAGCTCCTGAACACGCTCGGGGTGTAGAGCTACTGGCACAAACTCCACCCTGAAGAAGGTCTCAAAGTCTTCCCATGTGAAAGCCATCCCATCGCAAAACTGGAACAAGTGGCTCCACCACCTGCCTGCTGCTGCCTGAAGAAGGCTGGCAGCAAAGGTCACCATGAAGTCCGATGGCGTCCCCACTAGCCTGAAGACTTCCACCACAGCCTCCAGCCAATCCTCAGCCGCCTGCGGGTCTGTCTCTCCCCTGAACCTGGGTGGCCTCTGGCGCTGGAACTCATGCAGCGCACTCAAGCGTCGTGCATCGCCTACTGCTGGGGCTGGTGGCATCGGTGGCCCAACGTATGGTAGTACCGCTGGTGCCTCCGCTGGTGCCTCAACTGCAAGAGGGCCCTGTACTGAAGCCTCGTCGCTCGACAGACTGTCAGCACACACATCCCTCTGGGCTCTAGCTGGTCGTCCGAGAAAAGGCATCCTGAAAGAAACAATGTAACACGATCAAACGGTTATACCTGGTGAGCTGACCTGGTTTGAGCTGTTTTATGGGGGAAAACCTTTGAAAACACACATGCAATCAGTGTTTTCGTGCACAAAGTCGGAAATTAGTTGTCAGGGTCCTGGTGTATGGATACGTCGGCCGCCCGCACCAACACTGGACTCCCTGAACTGAAAACCACCCTCGGTACCCTTAACACTATTGCTTCACAGAAAGAAAGATCAGAGTCGGTGGTAGAACCGACCACCTCTGATACCAATTTGTCACGACCCGCCCTCGGGGTCCGTGCCGTGACTACCCCAAGCCCGCCTTCCATAGGCCAGGGGCTGGCGACTAGCACCAAGGCGTAAATCCCGGTAAAAAGGGAAGGCATTGCCTTTGTAAAGTAAACAAACACCACAGAGTAAGCAAGCGGAAAGTAAACACTAAGCAAAAACAGAGTACAACTAAAAGAGCGGAAAAGTAAATGGGCCAGAAATACAAGCCCAACTGTAAAGTACAACTCGAAAGGGAAAACAGCAACTGAAAAGTAAAGCTGCTACGCCGAGCTGTCCACTGGAAGTCCCACCAGAAGGGTGAGTACAGATAGCTCCTCTACTCCTCGGGTCCCGCCGTCCGCTCCGAGTATGTCCCGCCCAGTGGTCCACCTCTGGGTACCGCCTCGTCGTCACGTCCACCTCTGGGTACCGTCTCGTCGTGAGGTCCTCCTCCGGGTACCATCTCGTCGTATAGTCCACCTCCAAGTACCGTCCAGTCCTCGAACACTCGGCCTCCGTCAACACTGCCCGTCGTCTGCAACCAACACAACGAGGTGCGGGCATAGCCCGTGCAGGGGTGAGTATAACGATACTCAGTAGGGACCCCGAGACCCTCAAGGTCTCACTAAACCAACAAGGATAACCACAAAGAAGATCTCAACAGATAACCTCTACTTAGGTATATGCCCATACATATACCTAAGTTATCAAGTAACCCATCTCAATCATGAGGAAACACAAGGATGGTGAAAACAACGGATAACCACTACCCGGGTATATGCCCATACATATACCAAAGTTAGCAAGTGACCCATCTCAATCATGAGGTAAACACAAGGTCAAAAGTCTCAGCTCAAACCAGGATTTTCATTATCGAAACCACAACTACTGAAGAGCTCCGTCTCTAGAGTGTACAGTGGTCCTGTCACGACTCCGAGGTACTGCTCACTAACCTAAGACTTCTGAGGTACTCCTCCTGTCGAGTACTGCGGGTTTGCGGCCAACTACCGGGCGCTCCATCCGCTGAGGGTCTGTCGCCAAATACAGGGCGCTCACCCAGATAGCCTACTGAGGTACTCCTCCTGACGAGTACCGCGGGTTTGCTGCCAACTACTAGGCGCTCCGTCCGTCGTGGGTCTGCCGCCAAATACCGAGCGCTCCGTCCACTGGGCTAGTCGACTCACTCCAAGTTGAGTCGGTCAAGCAGTCGTCAGGTCTCAACCGGCTACACGGTCTACGTAATCTGCACGCTCGTCTCCGGAAGGGTCCGCTCCACGAGCTACTGGTCGATACTCCAAGTATCACAAAGTCCCGCAAAGAAGTATCTCAAAGGACCGTCCCGTCACAGGGGTCTCAACGCAACAGACGGCGCGTCGATCAGACGCCTGGTCTGTGAGTTATTAGCCTTTTCGTCCCAGGGGCCCGGTTGGTTTCGTGTGCGAACCAATCCCGGCCGTATCTCAACTGTACCCTGAACTCCCATAGGGTAAACTCAAAGGGACCGTTACTCAACGTAATTACCAACGCCGCTGACGGTTCGTCAAACGGACGTCCTGTCTGAAAGATATCAGCTTTCCCGTTCCGGGGGCCCGGTTGGATTTCGGGTTTTAGGACCGGTGGTGCAGGGCACCCGGAGTGGGAACAGAGCTAGCCGTGCAAGGAGCAGCTTGTGTTACTCATGCCGCAGAAAGGGTCACCTGGCACGTGACTGTCTGACTCCTCGATCCGCAGGCTTTGGGGGAGCCACCGAGGTAGAGGCAGCGACAAATGCTTGAGCAACAGTAAAGCAGGTGGACAGGAGCAGAACTTTTGGATACGTCTCTTGTACTTCTAGTTCCATGTTGATGTTGTTTTTGTGTAGCGTCTTGTATTATGTGTTGCAATAATAAAAGACGCATACCTTTGTGATGTTTTCATTCCTGTCCTCTTTTGTGTTGTTACTAAGAGGTTCCAGTTTTGACTGTTGACTTGACCCTCACTTGTGAGACATCTACTGGGGAGGCCCAGTTACCACACACTGATGCCGACAGTGTGACTCGACCCTTGGAGGCGAGAGTGACAGTTGGATCTCTTAGTAGTTACGTCGAGGCCTTACGACGTCATCCATGGCATGAATGCATCCTTCATGCCAGGATTGACTGTATTAGGCAACGAATGTGGTTCATCCAGGGGATGAGACCAGATTTCTCTTATCGGCAAAGAAGAAATCATAGCAGCTCTTGTGAGACTAAAGAAGGTGCAGTTCATCCAGGAGCGGATAAAGACTGCACAGTGTAGTAAGAAACAAGGAACCGGTGCCAGTCTTAGAGACTCGGGCGTGATAAATGTTTCAAGAAGAGGTAGCTTTAATTAAAGATGAGTCTGCGAAGCGGCAGACGTGGAGGCAAAGCTAGGAGAGCAGTATGAGGTGGTGTACATATTATCATGCTACAACCACCCGCCTTAGTTATCCTCGCCAAGCTCAGGGAGCTGGAGGGCGGTGAAAGAATGCGGCTGCATGCGGTCAAGGAGTGTGACCCAATGGCTCTAGAAATGATTCAAGGGACAGTCTATGTCCACTACTAGCTGCTGTAGTAACAGACGTCGATATGAATCATTCCTCGCTTCCACAAATCTTGTTCCAGACCTAGAGTTTCTGGTAAGCCGTGGACTTGACCCTCACGTCTAGAGATACCTTGGGAGGATACTCGATAATCACACTTACGCCGACGGTGTGGTCAGACCCTCGAGGCGAGAGTTCTGGTTGGAATCTCTTGGTGGCAGCGTCGAGGCCTTACGACGTTAGTTTGAGTATGGAATGGGCAATAACTGTTCATACTCAAATTGATGGTTTTAGGCAAATGTTGGGATGGGTTTTCCTTGGTCGGCGGAAAAGGAAACCCCAGGCAGTGCAGGGTAACTGTTGCACAGGAGGGTGCGACCGATCATTCTTGAGTCGGTCAACCTTACCCTCATAGCAGCAGTCGTTTTGAGTTTCAGTTCTAACCTAAAAAGGGAGACCTTTAGAGTTCGAGGATGGCGACCACGTTCTTATACAGGTCTCACCTCGACGAGGTTTACGGAGATGTAGCCGAAGCGGTAAGAGATATCCGAGGTTCAATAGACCTTTCTAGGTCCCCAACAGGGTAGGCGAGGTGGTTTATCGCTTGACCCATCCACCTCAGTTGCACTAGGTGCACGATGACTTTCACGTAACTCAATTGAGGAGATACGTACTTGATCATTCACACATCATCGACCTCAGGGAGTTAGACGTCGATGATAGAGCGACATGCACGGAGGTTCCAGTGGGGATCAAGGATAGACAGGATCAGATCCTACGAGGATGATCGATTCCTTGGGTGCACTTCCTTTGACAGTACGGGAACCTCCAGGTGAGCACATGGGAGCGGAAGGCTCAGATGCGTGCTCTGTACCGCTTTTGTGACCCTAGTTTTTGATGAAGCTTTACGGGGACGTAAAGCCCTGAGGTGGGAGTAATGTAAAGACCCGTAAAATTCAAGGGAAATTTTTTTCTTAATTTTCTTTGGAATTTTACAAGAGCGCGGTTTCTGACGGCACCTGATTCCGAGGCCCGGTGTGCCCGGAATCAATTTCCAAAGTTTGGCTCGGGTACGTTCAGTGAACGAACGAGCGGGAATTTCTAACTTTTGATCCGGTGCTCGGAATTGAAATCCGAGGGCACCGATGAACTCGCAGCGCCGATATTCGCTTAAAGAGACCTTTTCGGGAGTTGCGTTTGTTTCGGGTTGAGAGTTAGTTTTTGGGAGATTAGAATAAGTTAAATAAAAATTGTGTTACATATTTTTATTTAAACTTAATAGTTAACTTCTCTCAAAGGAAGTTAGGGGTGGGACCCACACCCACATAACCTCCCTTGAGAGGATTAAGTGTGGTGGGGCCCACACGAAACCCTAACTTTACATCTTCCCTCAAACTTCCTTAACCCATCATTAAATGACATGGGTTATTTAATTTTGGAGTTAATCTTTTTGAATTTCAAACCTTTGAAATTCTTGTGTTAAGTTTTTGATTAAATTAAGCTCTTCTCTCTTTTTGTTGGGTTAGAACTCTTAGCCAACTTGAGAGCTTTTGAGAGCTTCTTCTTCTTCTTCAAGCTCTGACGAAGAACACGAAGAACGCTCAAGCTCCGACGAAGAACGCCGCCTCTCTTCTCCGTCTTCCGTGTCAACGAGAGGGAACGCCGCTTCCTCCTCGGACCTTCTTCGTCGGCATACGAAGATTCGCCAACGACGTACCTCTTCGGGCGTATCTCATCGTCATCGGATTTGACGAACGACGACCGCGACGCCCGACCTCCGCGACGTTGTCTTCCGCGGGACGTTGTCAAATCTTCGAACCTATACCTGAGGTAGGGGTTTACTACAATATGATTATCACTTTCCATGTTTTCCCCTTCTAGATCTTTTGTGGAATTGGGAAAAGTATTGATGAGGATGGTAGGGGTTGTTGATTTATTGTTTAATTATTTCTTTCTTGCTCGTGGTTCGCATGACTAACGTGAGGATTGAATATTTAAGTTGTGTTTTAACGTGAGGGGGGCCGGACCGCATGAACACGGCCGAACCCCCTCCTTCGTTCTTGGTGTTTATTTTTGCGGATGAATCAAGGTGGCGTGGTGCCGTCGCACCACGCGGATATTCGACCAATTCTTCTTACGCGACGCCGTCGCGCCGCGCCATGGAAGAAACATCAAGAACGCGACGCCGTCGCGCCGCGTTGAAGAAAACAAGGTGCGGCGGAGGGGCGCGGTGCCGTCGCACCGCGCCGGACGACGAACATCGCGGCCGGTTCTGGGCCGCAGCGGAACGAGGAGATCGGCGGCCGGGCCGCCGGCGTCGGAAGCCGAAGAGGGGACCGGATTTTCCGGTCCCGTTGGAGAAAACCGGCCGGCCAGCTGGCCGGCCGGATAGCTTTAAACCGGGGGAAATTAATCCCCCGACCAGCACACAAAACCCCCCTCTTTATGAGGGGGGCGGTTTCCCTGAGGGGGGGGGGGCAGGAGGCCCCCCGTTTCCTGCCAATCAAGCCCCCCACGTGGGGGGGGGGGGGGGGGGTTTGCAAAAAGGGGGGCGCGACATATAGCTGCGCCGCCCCCTTCCAATCAGCGGGGGAAAATTCCCCCGCGCTGCCCCGTGCGGCGCCAGGCCGCCGGGCCGGGTCGGACCCGGGTCGGGTCGACCCGGTTCGGGCCGACCCAGGGGGGGGGGGGGGGGTCGGGCCGGGTCAGCCCGGACCCGGACCCCCCGTTTCGAGTTAGTTTCGGTCTTTTGGCCATAACTTGAGCCACAGACCTCCGAATGACGAACCGTCTACGGCAACGCGATCCTCGGATCGAGACGGTCGTTTCGGTATATCGCACTCAAGGTTTCGGAGAACTTTGAGTTCGGCCGGGTTGGTTCGTACACGAAACCAACCGGGCCCTCGTAGCGGAAACGCTCATATCTTGAGCTACGGACGTCCGATTGACGTGCCGTCAGCTTTGTTGTGTTCCTCTTAGTGAGACGGATCTTTTGGCATACTCCGCCCGAGGTTTGGACGCAGGTGGAGTACGGTCGGGTTGGTTTTGCCTTAAAAACCAACCGGGCCCCGGGGACGAAAATGCCAATAACTCTCAGACCGGGAGTCCGATCGACGCGCCGTCTGTTGCGTTGAGTTCCTGTTGACGATACGGAACTTTTGACATCCTTCCCCCGAGTTTTGGATACAGTTAGTAGTGGCCGGGTTGGATCGCACCCGAAATCCAACCGGGCCCCTGGAACGGGAAAGCTGATATCTTTCAGACAGGACGTCCGTTTGACGAACCGTCAGCGGCGTTGGTGATTACGTTGAGTAACGGTCCCTTTGAGTTTACCCTATGGGAGTTCAGGGTACAGTTGAGATACGGCCGGGATTGGTTCGCACACGAAACCAACAGGGCCCCTGGGACGAAAAGGCTAATAACTCACAGACCGGGCGTCCGATCGACGCGCCGTCTGTTGCGTTGAGACCCCTGTGACGGGACAGTCCTTTGAGATACTTCTTTGCGGGACTTTGTGATACTTGGAGTATCAACCAGTAGCTCGTGGAGAGGACCCTTCCGGAGACGAGCGTGCAGAGTACGGAGACCGTGTAGTCGGCTGAGACCTGACGACTGCTTGACCGACTCGACTTGGAGTGAGTCGACTAGCCCAGTGGACGGAGCGCCCGGTATTTGGCGGCAGACCCACGGCGGACGGAGCGCCTAGTAGTTGGCAGCAAACCCGCGGTACTCGTCAGGAGGAGTACCTCAGTAGGCTATCTGGGTGAGCGCCCGGTATTTGGCGATAGACCCTCAGCGGACGGAGCGCCCGGTAGTTGGCCGCAAACCCGCAGTACTCGACAGGAGGAGTACCTCAGCAGTCTTAGGTTAGTGAGCAGTACCTCGGAGTCGTGACAGGACCACTGTACACTCTAGAGACGGAGCTCTTCAGTAGTTACGGTTTCGATAATGAAAATCCTGGTTTGAGCTGAGACTTTTGACCTTGTGTTTACCTCATGATTGAGATGGGTCACTTGCTAACTTTGGTATATGTATGGGCATATACCCGGGTAGTGGTTATCCGTTGTTTTCACAATCCTTGTGTTTCCTCATGATTGAGATGGGTTACTTGATAACTTAGGTATATGTATGGGCATATACCTAAGTAGAGGTTATCTGTTGAGATCTTCTTTGTGGTTATCCTTGTTGGTTTAGTGAGACCTTGAGGGTCTCAGGGTCCCTACTGAGTATCGTTATACTCACCCCTGCACGGGCTATGCCCGCACCTCGTTGTGTTGGTTGCAGACGATGGGCAGTGCTGACGGAGGCCGAGTGTTCGAGGACTGGACGGTACCTGGAGGTGGACTATACGACGAGATGGTACCCGGAGGAGGACCTCACGACGAGACGGTACCCAGAGGTGGACGTGACGACGAGGCGGTACTCGGAGGTGGACCACTGGGCGGGACATACTCGGAGCGGACGGCGGGACCCGAGGAGTAGAGGAGCTATCTGTACTCACCCTTCTGGTGGGACTTCCAGTGGACAGCTCGGCGTAGCAGCTTTACTTTTCAGTTGCTGTTTTCCCTTTCGAGTTGTACTTTACAGTTGGGCTTGTATTTCTGGCCCATTTACTTTTCCTCTCTTTTAGTTGTACTCTGTTTTTTCTTAGTGTTTACTTTCCGCTTGCTTACTCTGTGGTGTTTGTTTACTTTAAAAAGGCAATGCCTTCCCTTTTTACCGGGATTTACGCCTTGGTGCTAGTCGCCAGCCCCTGGCCTATGGAAGGAGGGCTTGGGGTATTCACGGCACGGACCCCGAGGGCGGGTCGTGACATTATTAAATAATGGTCATATAATTTTCTTTAATGTAAATCCAAGAATAAACAATCTCAATCAGAATGAGATTGTGAAATAAGCCCTTAAATTGATCATAAAGTTGAAGTGAGAATTAATAAATGAATTTATTAAGTTTATATACATTAATTACATCTATTTATTTTTTAAATACAACAATTTACAGTAAAAATTCAATATACACATAATAATAGAATATTAGTGATAATGAGGAAGTGATATAACCCTATTAACAGGAATTGAGTTATGAAATTATTTACCACATGGTAAATTTTAATTAAAATATGCTTAGATTAAATAAGTTAAATTTAAATTTAAGAAACCATGAATAATTAATTATTATTTATATTACATGTAATTGGTATTATCTACACCATATAAAAGTTATTAGGTGCATAACATTACAATATGCCTCAATAAAATGAAATTGAGAGGAAATATGTTACCTTATGATTTCTTTTGGTTAAATGTGATTTAACTTTTTTATGGTGGTTTTAAGAAAGTTATTAACTTAATACAGAACTATATAAACATTTATTATATCATATATGATCCTTTTAGAACTTCTTATTACCCATTCATTAATTATAATTCATTATTTTCATTGTTTGGGGGTGTTAATTACCTTGTTTTCTTATGCATGTTTTGTCATTAAAGTTCTAGTTATTGAACATATTGTAGTGTTTAATCATATATAAAATTATAATTATGAAATATTTATCATATTTTACACATCAATTATACTTTTAAAACAAATCATTAATGATGGTATGAAAAATGAAGTACGTTACGATCATGGAGACCGTAGGCCGTACGTACACATGAGGAACGTTTACATTTTTCACCAATTAGTATGGAATGGACATAAGTAATATTTTAAATTTTTATATTTATAATAATATCATTAATTCCATATTATTTACTTATGTATATCATCCATCACTTTGTGATGGTGGTAGTCCAGACATACACGAACCATGTTATCATCTTTACGTGCGTGAAAAAGAAATAAAGAAAGTTATATATAATATAATTAAATAATTATAAATATGTAATGAATATAAAAACTATTTAATTTATATCATGTATAACCATTGAATTTATCTTTTAAACCTTCCATGTGAAGCATTAGGGAAAGATGAATCACATCGCTTCACGAGGTAGTTGTCCGCTGTACACATGAGTGAAATTATTGTATTTCCTACGGAATGTAAGGTAGAAATATATATGTGATATAGTAAATAAATATGTATATTTATGTTATAAATGTAATATATATCATTTATGAACTATAATTAAATCATTATTCCCAACCTTGAAATGTGGTAATGGAAAAACTAACTACATCGGTTTGTGAGGTGGTAGTCCTCCGTACAACTGAACAATGATTTTATAACCCATTTTATGGAAGTGTGTGTGAATGTAGGTCATAAGAATAACTTAAAAACATCTTATTATATTTAATATATAGAGTTTATTACAAAATAATGGTATAATAGTAATTTAATGCGGTGGGTAAGGAAATAAAATAAAGGGGCTTGTTGAAGAATGTTATCTCTTCTTTGGGTATCCTCCTTAGGTTTGTAATAATACCTTAAAAGGTTGGATTTATGTGAAAACTAAGGATTATAAAATGATGTTAGTGATTTTTTAAATTTATTTGTGATGTTATTGGCTTAATAATTTTTTTTAAGGTTTAAAGATAAGAAGAGAGGGGTAGCCTTTTATAAGTGGGGTGAGTGGAACACTTGAATTTTTTATGAAAGAGTGAATTACACTAAGATTTTTTTAATGTTACAAGGACCCAATAATGTTAAATTAATGATAATATATATATATATAGTCTAAATAATTACATAAAATTGGTTTTGAAAAAATTTCTATGACATTTTCCCTCAATTTTAATGTTTAATCACTCAGTAAACTAGTTTTATTTTAATCACTGTAATTAATTTTAACTATTTTCACGATTCACATTGGAAAAAAATTAATTTTAACTTATTAGAAATTATAAATTATTCTGATACCAAATATGGAATCCATATTTTCAAATTCAATTCATATAAGTGAAAAATTTTAATTTAAAATTAATCCTGTAGACGTGATGAAAAATCAGGTTTTAAAGCGAAAATGTAAAATGGTTTAAAATGTTTTTATATCAAAATTCAATATAAAAGTGATTAAAATATCTCAAATTTTATTAATATATGTATAATTTAATGAAATTTACTTTATAACCAATTAAAAATATAATTTAACATTATTATTTTTTTATATGAAAAAGAAGATATCAATTAAAATCCACTATTTTTCACTATTCATCAAAAAATGAAACTTCTGAGAAAAATAAATAAAACTAACCCTAAGATATAGTTGGTATTAAAATTTCAAAAATAAAGTTTATTTTTTCATATAAATTTATTTAAAGTGTTAAAAATTAATTTTAAATTATGTTCTCCAAGCATGATTAAACCATCTTTTTGGAAATTACAGTTTTCCCAAAAACATTTATTTTTTTAAATGATTCTTATTGTTATTTATAATTAATAATTATAAAATAAATGTGTGTAAAATATATATTTTAATAATTTAGTTAATCCTATTAATACTATCCATTCTAATGTCTAGTTGGTAACTATTATATTAAATAATAATATTAATAATATATTATTGTCTGGTAAAACCTGGTTTAGCGTGAAACAAAAGCTATCAAAGAAATAATTGTTGCATGTTGTGAAAGATAAACTCAATGTCTCATGAATTAAAATCTACAAAATATATTTAATTTATTTTAGATTCTAAATATATTATAATGTGTTAGGTTTATATATTTCTTTCTATGCTTTGTGTTGTGTTTCATATACACTATTGAATATGATGTTCTTATTTTAAATTTTTTTGGGTGATACATTCTACCAAAATTAAATAAATTACATCCTCAAAATTTAAAAATGATATTGGTATTAAATTTATAATAATTCATAATTATTTTATTAAATCCCCATATCATAAAAAGTGTTAATAAAATATTCTCTTAATAAGATATATAGAAAATTACTAAGGTTATATGGAATAACACATAACTATGATTATTTTCAGATAAACATTGGTTGTAAGTGAAGATGTGGACATAGTGTAAAAGTGTAAATAATTATAGAGAGTGATTTAGGTTATTTATCATAAGAAATTTATTGATTAATATAAATTTTAGGTCCTCAAAAACGTAAATATAATTTGTATGAAAATATCATTGATATCATCACAAATGATTGTAATAGGATAAAATTTTATTTCAATATCATTTTTATACAGTTGAGAAATTATTTTACTATCTAATAATATAAGGAAATATATTTACTTGATATATTTATATTTCATAACAAAAATTTCATCCTTTGGTTGCGATTTGATTGTTTTCTCCAAGAAATGAATATCCATAAATAAGTTTTTCATGCCTGAAGCACTAAAATTTTCTTTTAACATATCTTAAGATAAAAAAAGAGTAAAAAAGTATTTTGGTTTGTATCTAAATTTTTTTTCAAATCCAATATGGTTAATAAATTAATTTCTAAACCACAAAATTAACACTATTTCTTCATCATTAATATCTATTCATAAAAGTGTTTAACTAGAAATGATGACATATTAACCAAGACATCACGTAGGCCAGTGGTAGGTAAAAAACCCTTATCATCCTTTGGTCCTGGGTTTTAGCCCCACATCCTTCCTAGATGTGACATGTTTTCACCCTGAATGTGGGTTTTAGTTTTTCTAAACTATGTATAATTTTTATAATGTTTTTAAAACAATATGATATATATCCTTAAAATAAACTTAGTAATTAAATAACCTATATACTAATGTTTTAAATACAACTTATTTTTTTACAAAGTCTAATAACATTATTTCTCAATTATTACAATGTCATTAATTATCACTAAAGATTATATATTCCATTAAACTTAGGTCGTTGAAATTTAATGTAATTATTCTTAATAAGCACCCAAAAAACATATACCTTTCATAAATTTCTCGCAAAATATCCTTAATCCTGTGATATTCCTACCACACAAATTTTTAAAAGGGGTGTTTAATACTATGACCTTATGATCAACCTTAAAATAATAACCATGATGGTTTTAATACCACTTAAGTTAATGAAGACATATATTTTTATAAAATTCATTAGAACCCTTAGATGTTTTGTGATTCTTATAACCAAATACCATTGGTAAAATAATTTTATAATATAATTATTTTATCCCAATAAATACTTCAATCATTTTATTTCAATATAAGTATTTCCTTAGTATATAGTTTATCCTAGGACATTCAATTCCATTATATTTTCAAAACCTTCATAATATTTTGTAAATTAAATGTGAATTTTCCTAATCATATTCCCTAGGAGTGTCAAACTAGGTGCATAAAAAGGTTCATTTTCATGTACTAGGTAACACTCATGTCAATCCCAACACACCCTTTTCAGAGTTATTACCCCTAGGTACATATATTCTATAACCACATCCACTTTTAGTATCCATAAAGGAATGTATTTCTAATAAAACCCACATAATATATACCTTAATAAAACATTATGATATTCTATTATAATTATCCTCAAAGTCTATCTCTCGGTCATGTTCCCTAATTTTTTTTTAAATATTTTTCACAAGGTATCTACTAAAATTCCTCTAATACCATCTGTATTGACCCTGATCCAAGTATCTTAGAGTGGAAGTTGTACTTCATTACATTGGTATAAGATACAATTAATCACATCCTAAAGGCCTAACTAGTTTAGTAGTCATGGTAAACTAGACTCGTACATAAGCCTTAAATTAAATATGAATACACAAATGAAAACATATTTTTTTTAGAGTAACCTTATTCTATCTAGAATATCTATACATGATAGTCATAGTAAACTTTATAGAATCCTAGGGAAATAAAAAAAATAAGGGTGAGTTCAAATTCTTTATAAGGGATAAGTAAATCAGAATTAATAATGAATCAATGAGCATAATAAATATGGTACGGTAAATAGTATAACACACATGAAAACTAATCAAAAATATGAGAAGGAAGTTCCTAATAATTATAGAGAGGTGAGTAATTTAAAACACATTAAATTTTATCAATAATAGGATTATCATAATTGGGTAAGTCATAATTAATATCAAAAGTTAAATAACTTAAATACATGTCATTTGAATAATTGATACTAAAATGAATTTAGAGCTAACATCATAGTCAAAATAACCTAGATAGATATGAAAAAATACTGAATGAAATCAATTTTTAATTATTGGACACCATGTTTTCCATGTACATAGTACATTTACATCTAAGACCATTCACAATACAACTTAAAATATAGTAGATAAAAATCCAATTAATTAAGGCTATCCAACTTACTCATCTCATGATACTAACAATTCATCAAGAGTCTCACATTAACTAGTCCCAAACTCATGCCATACCATTCCATATCATTCTTCATATATCTAATAATCAAATTAATTCATAAACAAAGTTCCTTATCAAAAATATGTATTGAGTAAAGTTAATTGATTTAACAATATTTACCCAGTTAATAAAATAAATTTCAAATTAAAAAAATAT
This sequence comes from Viscum album, assembly GCA_963277665.1. Taxonomy (NCBI): domain Eukaryota; kingdom Viridiplantae; phylum Streptophyta; class Magnoliopsida; order Santalales; family Viscaceae; genus Viscum; species Viscum album. The sequence goes on from OY728128.1 coordinate 1,375,616,776, forward strand.
GTAAAAATTTTATTTGTTATAGGAAATAAACATATCCAAGATAAATAATATGGATATTTTGGGGGAAAATAATGTCTAATGGAAAGTGAATAATTCAAGGGAAATTTAATGACTACTGGAATGAATCAAGTAAGTCAATGTCAATAAATTCCACTTTTAAAATGATATTAAACCATACATAGGAATAATAAGTAAGGTATTCTTATAACATATACCCATTGGAGTAAGAATAATGCGTTTTTTTCATTGATTAATGGAAATACAAAAAAAATATCTTTAAATAATTCTTAAGTAAAATGTCATTTTCATTTTTAAATTGTTTTGAAAATAATTTTTCCTTGAAAATCACTTTTGAAAACATTTTAATTAAAAAGGACCACTTAAACTTGAAAAGTAATATTCAAATAAATTATGTCCATGATGGAATTTAATTCCATACATGTTGTAAAATTAAATAAATAACATTCTTTTTTCACTGTTAAAAGGATATGAAAGTGAATTGTTTAGAAAAGGACAAGAAGACTCATTAGAAAATATTTTTTAAAAAAGAAAAATAGGTAAAAATATATTTTAATAAATAATTTTTATAAGGTTAAATAAAAAAATTAAAACACTTTTAAAAAACATTTTTTTAAATATATTTTTGATCTAATAGAGAAATGAAGTCGGATTTTATTAAAAAAAATTCTCAGTAATTATAAGTAAAAAATATTATAAAAATGGTATTATAAATTAAAAATATCATTAATAACTATATAATAATAAAATTAAAGTTTTTATTAAATAATTATCATATAATTTCATTTATTGTAAATTAATGAATAAACAATCTCGATTAAAATGAGATTGTAAAATAAACTAATAAAACGATCATAACGTTGAAGTGATAATTAATCAATGAATAAATTATTTGTATCAAATGTAAAAAACAAATAATTTTTTTAGAATACAATAATAGATATTCAAAATTAATTATACATATAATCATATAATATTAAAAACTACGAGGAATTAATATAACCCAGTAAAAGGTAATTGAGTTATGAAATTCTTTACCACCTGGTAACTTTTAATTCAAATATATATAGATTAAATAATTCAAATTAAAACTTAAAATACCAAAAATAATGAATTATTCATGATATTACAGGACAAATGGTAGTATATGAACCATATAAAACTAATTAGGTTAATAACATTACAATATACCTCAATGAAATGAAATTAGGATGAAATCCCTTAACTTATGCAACTTTTTGGTTGAACATGACTTAACCTCCTATATATTGGTTTCAAACACGTTTTTAACTTATTATATAACCATATAAATATTTAATATTTCATATATGATCCTTTTATAACATCTTATTTCCTGTTCATCAATAATCATTCATTATTTTCATTGTTTCGGGTCTTAATTGACTTGTTTGTTATGCCTCTTTTTTCATTAAAGATATGGTTCTTGAACATATTATATAGTTTCATAATCTAAGAATAATAATGATGAAATAATTATCATATTAAAACATCAATTATAGTTTTAATATCAATAATGAATGATGGTAGTGGAAAATTAAGTACGTTATGATCAAGGAGATGGTAGGCCGTATGTATGCATGAGTAACATTTCAATTTTTCACCGATCATTATGGAAAGGTGGTAAGTAATATTTTACCTTTCCATAATAGTCATAATATAATTAATACCTTATTTTATAATTATATATATATATATATATATATATATCATTCATGTGTTCTAATGATGGAATGAGAGTCAAATCACTTTTTGAAGGCAGTAGTCCACATGTACACGACCGATGCCATCATCTTTACATGAGTGAAAAAGAAATAAAGAAAGTGAAATATAATATCTTTAAGAAATGAAAAATATTTCATTAATATAATAATTATTTCATTTGTATCACATATAACCATTAAATTTATCTTCATCACCTTTCATGTGAAGTGTTAGTGAAAAATGGATCACATTGCCTCATGAGGCAGTAGTCTATTGTACACATGAGTGACGTTATCATATTTCCAATGGAATAGACAGTAAATATATATATATATATATATATATATCTGTGTGTGTGTGTCTATGATATAGTTAATAAATATGTATAATTATTTTAATAATATCATATATATCATATATAAACTATAAATATTTCATTATTCCTAACCTTTAAAGGGGGTAATGAAAAAACCAACGATATCGGTTCATGAGGCGGTAGTCTACCGTACACACGAACGATGATTTCATAACCCATTTGATGGATGTGTTTACGGTTTTATGTAACAACCATAATATAAGAAAATATCAGTATATTTATAATACTTAAGTTATTATATAGTCATTGAATAATAGGAATTTAATAAGGTGGATATGGAAATAAATTAAAGGATCTTGTTAAATAATCTTACCTCTTCTTTGGGAATCCTCTATAGATTTGCACTAAAGCCAGAAAATATTGGATTAATACCCAAAATAAGGATTATAGGATTATGGGATAGAATTTGATAATTTATTTGGGAAGTTCTTGGCCAAACCAATTGGTTTTGAAGATGTGAAGAGAGGAGGAGAGATGATTTCCTTTTATAAGTGGGGTGAATGTAACACTTATAATTGTTTTTGAAAGAGTGAATACCAACCATGTTTTTAAGTAAAAAGGACATAATAATGTTCCATTATATATCACATAAGGTATAAGGTCTAAATATATCCATATAATTATTTTTGGAAAATTATATTGGTCATTTTCCCCCTAAAGTTGAAGTTTAATCTCTCAGTAAACTTATTTTTACCTTAATCGTTGTAATTAATTTTATCTATTTTCACTAATCACATTGATAAAAAAATTAAGTCATACTTATTATAAATTATAAATTAAGTCTATTTAAAATATTTAATCCATTTTTTAAAATTCAATTCACAGATGTAGAAAATATTAATTTAAAATCAATCTTGGGGACATGATGAGAAAACAGGTTTTTAAAGTGAAAATGTTTAAGAAATCGTAATGTTTTTTATATCAAAATTAAATATGAAAGTGATTTAAATGACCTAAACTGGATTGATATATTTATAATTGAAATATTTTTAATTAAACCCAATTTTAAATATAATTTTACATTACAAATTATTTAGATTAAAAGGCTTCTTTTTATTAAAATCTAGTATTTTTCACTATTTGTCATAAAATGAAACTTATAAAAAAACTAACAAAAAATCACTATAATATGTTTTTTTGTATTACTATTTAAAAAAATAATTTTATTATTTCATATAAATTTTTATAAAAGTGTTAATATTTAATTTTAAATTATCTTTACAAAGTGCGATTAAATCATCTTTTAGGAAAATATAGTTTTTCTCAAAAATATTATTTTTCCTTTAAATGATGATGATGATTATTATTTATAATCAATTAATATCCAATTAATGTGTGTAAAATATATACTTTAATAATATAGTTAATCCTATTCATACTCGTCATTCCAATATCTTGGTGGTAACTATCATATTAAGTAATAATATTAATAATATATTGTTTTTCAGTAAAACTCGATCTTTCATGTAACAGAAATTGTTAGAGAAACTCATTGTTGTGTGTAATGAAAGATAAAATTAGTGTTGTTTTCATTGTAATATATATAATATATTTAAAATAGTAAATATATTTTAAGTCCTCAAGTTTTTATATTCATTTCCATGCTTGTCGTTGCATGTCATACACACTATCAAATATGATGTTCATATTTAATATTTCATAGAGTTACATCATGGATTAGGATACACAAGAGTTTGAATATGAATAGATTCCATGAATCCTATCAGGATATGATATTATAGTTACAAATTTACTTTGTTGGAGTATAAGAGAGGCTACATGACCAAAATGATATAGTTTTATATTTACAGTAGACAGTGACTAATTATTAGTTGATAATAATGAACTCGTAACATGTAGATAAGTATTAAGTAGAAAAGAAGATTCCATATATAAAGAATCCATGAATTAAAAAATGGATTGCATGTTCCAAAACCAAGTTTATATTTTTTTATATGCTTTTTTGTATGTGAATCCTATACTTTTCACATGGTTATTCAAGAAGGAACTAGAAATGGATGTACAATTTTGTATATATATGGTAGAATTGGTTAAAAAAGGGTTTAAATAGTGAAAAGGAATAAACTATGATGGATACTTTTCTCCATATTCTATTCTAAAATCTATAAGAATTTTACATGTCCTTATATCTTATCAAGAATTTGAAATTTGTTAGATGGATGTCAAAACATAATTTCTTAAAAATAACCTTATAAAAGATATATATATTATACATCAATAAGGGTTTTTGACTCCAAATGATGAAAATAAGTTATGGAAATTATTGAGATCTAATATATATTAATTAAACCATCCAGGTCATGGAATATTAATTTTGATGAAGGCATAAAAGAATTTCATTTAAAAATAATGATTTTGGGACCTTTCTAGATAATAAATTTCATGGAAGTACAATTTTTTTACTAATAGTTTATATTGATGAGATATGATATATTGGAAATCAGATACCATTATTACAATCGGTTAAGACTTTTTTTGAAAACATGTTTCTCCATGAAGGAATTAGGTGAATAAATTTATATTATTGGGATTAAAATACATCACGATAGATCCAATATTTTTCTTGGAGCAAGTCAAGGTATGCACATTAACTAGATAATAAAAAGATTCAACAAGGAACAATATAAGAGAGGATTATTACTAATTCGACATGGAATAAATCTATCTATGGAATTGTGTCTTCATAAAAAAAAGGAGAGACATAGGATGATAAGTATCCAATGAACATCTATGATAGGGTTATTCATATATGCAATGTTAATTATCATGACAGATGTATCCTAGGACTTAATTATAGTATGAATATATCAATATGATCTAAAAGGATTGCATTAAATAGAGGTCAAGACTACCCTAAAGTACCTCATATTTACTAAGGATGTGTTTATAGTTTACATAGGTGATGAGGATCTATTCATCAAGGGATATACAAATAAAACGTTCTAAATATATCAATTTGATTTAAAATCACAATTTTGATATATCTTCACTCTTAATTTAGGTTTTGTGAGCTTGAAGATCTCACAGTAAGTAGTTTTCATCATCTCAAAAGTATATTATGAGTATGTTGTGGATTTTTGATGAAACTAAGGAATTAGTATGGGCAAAAATAATTATCCAAGAGTTTTATGTAGTGTATAGTAGTAAATATCATATCACACAATACTTTGATAATACTATGATAGTGTCTCTTTACAAAGATCCAATGTCACATCAATGGAAAAATCACATATCCATAGGTATCATATATTTAGGGATTTTTCTTAAATAGGTGAGGTCACAGTTAGTAGATATTACATGGAAGATAATGTGGTGGACCAATTTACTAAAGACATATATTATTATAAGCATGATTATTATGTGAGAGTTAGTAGACTAAAAGTTGTTAGCAGTTGGTTCTAGTCCATGTGGGAGTCTATTGAAGTTTATTCCATATAAACAACTACTTTGTACTTCAAATTTCCTTTATATTCATGGATTTCAATATTAATAAATATAGTATCAGATATTTATATTTCTTTTAAGTTACATTAATGTGATAATATACTTTGAGTATTTGTCTCATTTAAAGGTCAAAATTTTTCCCCATTATGGTGAGGACATTAAAATTCCCTTAAAATATTCAATAATAGAGGTCATATGTGTTAGGTTACACTAGGATTATTGTAAAGGAAATGGAAGTAAATTGTTAATTTTAAAAAACATAGCTACTTAAAATAAATTACAAAATATGGTGGATGATAAAGATTTAAAAATTCACCCCTTAAATTAATGTGAACTTTGAATAAGGATTTCAGTGTAATATAAAGACTTAAACACAAGTAAAGTTTTAGTAGTTTATATATAAATGATCCTATATATATTCTTTACACTCCAACCAATGGATTATGTCCCACACTAAATTATGTGATAGAATTTTATAAGAGAGCATCCTAAACCCAAAAAATTAGAAGGGATGAATCCTATACAAAGAATATTTCTATAGAGTAGCCCCAAACCTATAGACATTTATGGGAGAAGATAAAAATTAGTATTTTTTATAAGTATCATCCTCAAACTAGAGAATTTTTTATAAGATAAATCAATAACATTGTACTAAATTTTGGTTTGGTGGGAAGAATAACTGGTATGTTTTAAGGTTGGTACAACCTGTAAGTGTTATAGTGTAGTAAAGGCAACTTCCAACCCAAAAAATAAAATAAATAGAATTTTTAAACTCACTAGAAAGTTAAAAATGAAAATTATAGTGTATAAATTTTATTTTAAAATATTCAATGTATTTGAATGATCATGCTCAGGTTTTCCAGTTGTATACTTTAGAAAGTAGTGATGAACAATGAAGCTCTTCTTTAGGACATTAAAAGGTTCATGTATAGTTCATAAAATAGTCCTTCAATCACGATCCTTCATAGAATGCCTTAGACCTATACATATATAATTAGTAGTAATTTCTATCTCATCTATTCCAAATTTCATAATCCTTCATAATAAATTATGATGATAAAAATCATAAAGAGTAAGAATATAAGAATCTTAATATTCTATAAAAATATAGAAATAATAATTTTCTCAAGGATAAAAAGTATTGTTTCCTTTGAAAATCCATGAAAAATAGAACATGTACATGTCTAAATAAAAATAAGAAAAACAAACAATAAATAAATAATCCTTTATTATCTTTATTAAGTACTTGGAAAACTCATGTAACTTATGTGAGACAAATTCTTTAAGTTTCAAGTAATTAAAATTTGAAATGTTTTGTAGTAAATTTAATGCATGATTATCAATCATTTATGAAACCATATAATCCTAAATCAATTATATAAAAAAAATACTCCAAAAAATATTCTCACAACACCTACATAATTATTGTATATTTATAGAATAAAAAATCAATTAAAATATTTAAAATGAATACTTAGTAGATCAAAAAAAAAGAAAAAGGAAAAACAGCATGTTCAAATCCATATGTTTGATAATTGTAAAATATAAATGTTGTGTAAATATAAAATTAATTTTCTTCATGTTGTGTGAAAGTAATATTCATTTTATACATGTTTTGTAATATTAAGAAGAAAATTTCACATGTTTCATAAAGGTGAAGAGTATTTTTGCTATAAAAAGGTAAGAGCCATTTTATATAAGTTCTATAAAGGTAAGATTAAATGTTTCACAATGTATAAAGGTTATATGAAAATTATGTTCATTGTAAAAAATGTAATGAATAAATTAAAGAAACTATTTAAAGGTAATCTAAATAGTCTCTACATAAGCACAAATCCACATAATGGTAAAATATATTTTCAACAAGATGTATAAGGGTAAATAATACCTTAATAAAAGTTAAAAAAAATGTTTAAAATGTTACATAAGGGTAATAAACACAGTTTCATAAGTTTAAAAAAAACTTAGAGAAATTACTTGAAGGTAAAAATAAAGTGTATAAAATAGATTTTCATAGAATGAATTATAATTGACAAATAATAATAAGAAAATGTATAATATAATAAAAAAATAATAATATAATAATTAATTATTAAATTAATAATGAATTAAAAAACATTATTTTCTACCCTTAAAAAATAATAAAATCATTCAATATTAAAAAAATATCTAACTGGTGATAGTGAGAACAAAGGATTTTATAATGCTTTCAGAAATTATAATTAACTGAAAAATGATTTTTTAAGGTATTTTAATTATCAAAAAAATGGAGTAGTTTAATTATCAAGTTTAACACTATTTCCATATCATGTCATTTAATAGGGCATGGATGATGAAAACTATTAGGTTCAATATTCTTGTAAATGGATGAGGGTTTATCTCATGATGTTTTAACTTGAAAATCACTAAGATTGGTAACTATGAAGACAAAACCACCTAAAGGTATTCAAATTTGTTATGTTTCATTGATATTACTATTAATTAACATGTTTAACAGTAATTATAATATATCATTATTATTAACAAATATCATGGATTTCCTAAGTTGATTCATTTCCCAATCCCTAGATGACTTATGTTCATGCTAAGAAGGATGTGTTAGGTGAGTCAAAATTGATATGTTAATAATGAATAATCCAAGTAATGTTTTTTACCTTACATATTTGTATAATTTTATATATCAACCCTTTGGTTGTATGTGAAATTTCAAAATAAATTCTATATCCCTGGTGTATTGATGTGTTCATTTCAGATAGTCAGTGAAACACATATTGATAATATAGGTTGATGAAATGAGGGTGAAACCTTCTTAATGAGATACTGAGATAAAATGATTGTATCACACAAATAATTTTTGTATGTTTTTATCATCATTATAAAAATAACATATTTCTATATGGGTTACTTTACATACTAATAGAAATCTATAATGTAATTTATGAAAGCCCACCTAATTCCATTGAGGAAGAATCCTAAAGGATAACACACTTAGAATTTACTTTTATCTTAGTTAAATTATAATTTAATTTAATTATTAGAATTATTATTTTCCTTAATATTGAGATGTTCTATTTATTTAATATTTATTGATCACATGTACTCAGTCATGAATTTATGCTAGTTTAATATTAAATAAATATTTATTCAAAAGACCTTGAATATAATATTTATTTATTTATATAATTAATAATATTTATTATTAAAAATATTAGGTATGGTGGATGGTATGATTAAGGAACCCAGTAATTATAGTGAACCATCATTTTCATACATAAATATTGTATCTTATTAGATAAATATTTAAAAATTCAAATAAAAATCCATGCCAAAATTATACAATTTTAGTATCTTTGGAAACATGGATACATAAACAACTAGTTCAAAATTGAACTACATCATCTCACACTAATTTGTATATTACTATCATGCTTATTGGACATATCATACCTAATAAATTTCTTCATAACCCTAGGAAAGGAAACATAATAAAGGGTGAGCTTATATTCTCAGTAAGGATAATAAAGGGAGATATCAATGATCGATTAAGCATACCTTGCGAATAAGGGTATGAGAACATGATAATAACATTTTAAGACCATACCAAGTATATCATATATCATAATCTTGAGCCATGAAATAAATCTTGGTAGTTCATAATACATGAATCAGAAGAGATTCAGATAACATGAGCCCTGAGAGAATAATATTGGAAGAAGATGTGTATTTATAACATACAAATAATCATATAAAATTATATACTTGGTAGTCAATTATCAATTAAAATAAAATCATAGTGGATTTTATTTACTCCCCATTACATCATAGTAGTCTAGTTTCACTCCCAACATTACCATAGAAGATAGAGTCCCTTACTATATTTGGATTACTCCCCATTATGATCTGATTTATCTCATGAGATATCAATATTTACCCAATGCATTAGAGGGCAATATAATTATTGGCCCACCCATCACAAAATGGAAATAATATAGATGTGTTCCATAAGATCATAAAATATTCAACATATCATAACCCATAAAAAATAGGTTTCACAAGCATTTCATCATGGAATAACCAATGGAAAAGAAACGGGTTTTATAAATATTACATTAATTCCTCATGACATAACCTATAGAAAATAATAGGTTTCATAAAAATCCTATCATCATAATCATAAACCATCTAGATAAATAATAAGTATGGTATCATTTAATCATATCCCTAGTAAATTTTAGGAAGAATCAATGGTTGTCATCTTAGATAGAAAATGGTTTTACAAGAACACATAGAACACTACTTGAGGAAAATACCCTCTTCACTTTGAAAAAACTTATTTAAAATATAAATATTTCCCAAATATTAGAGGAAAATATTTCTTTGAAAATAACCATGAAAAATTATATGGTAAGATTCAAATAGTTGAGTGGTTATGATGGAAGTAAATTTCGTTCATGACGTATATGTTAAAACAAAGATGCATTTCAAATTTTCAGTAAAAAGTAGAAAGTACCTCATTCAAGAAATGATAATAATAATTATTTATTTATTTTAAAAAATTAATAAATTGGTAAAAATAAATTTAAACAATGAATATATAATTTTAAAAACATTATTGAACACATTTTTAGAAAACATGGACATGGAAATGAAAGGATTTTCGACTGAAGATAGAAATAAAGTTTATTTTACATAAATTTGTTCATTCAGTATCCTGAGTATATAAACAGAGGTAGATGAAATGAAAACATGTGATATCATGAAATAACCATATAATAATAAAATTCATGAGTTTATTGAGAGGTATATCATGAAATTCCATCATTGTAAACTTAATTACAAACAATCCTAATAAATAATGAGATTGTAACACAAAACCCTTATCGATTTGGTAAATTTTTAATCATAAGACACATTAAAGAAAAAAAAATTGATCGATATTTTTATACCATAATTTTCATGAAAAGTATCATAAAATAAATTCATGGGAAATATATACTCCACATAAAAGAAACCAGTGGTGAATATGGAATGGGTATCACAGAAGTAGAAGTGTGATGAAAATCCCTTACCACTAGTCTGACTACCTTCATTCGCGTTCGAAACTCATGTATAATAAATATATATTTATTATAAATATATTCAAGAACCATAATCATATATATAATACCATATAATATTTAATTATAAACTTTTATCACCATTTTATTAACAATTATTTATTAAAATAACTTTTATGGATGACAACTGCATTGTTTTTCATATATGTTTTGGTTCGGTAGATTTAGTCCTTGTACTTTGATTATGATTATTTAATCTCCAGAATGTAAAAAAATTATATAAATATAATATATATTCAATTTTTTAATTATAATAATCCATAAAATTATAAATAGAAAAAATCAATTACATCATTCATGGAGACAATAGGTCGTAAATGCTCATGAACGATGTTTTCAAATTTTGGAAAATAGAAAAATATAAAGGTATATAATAATTAATATTTATATAATAATTATTATATCATATAAATCATATATATTTCTAAAATTAATCCTTATTACCATATATTTAAAGTGTAAATTAGAAACTAATCACACTGCTTCGTGGAGGTGGTAGTCCACATATATGCACGAGTGATGTTGTTGTTTTCCAACAGATTTAAAGGTAAGAAGGTTGATATTATATTATAATTAAATAAGTATAATTATATTATAAATATAATATATAAACATTAAACCCATAATAATATTCATCCATAGAATATGATGATGAAAAATGAATAGTATTGCTATGTGGAGATGGTAAGCCGTAAGTATGCACATACGATATTTTCACTTCACATTTAATGGTAAAGAGGGTGGATAATGATTGTTTCATAGTCATAATAATATTTATGTATATTTATGATAATTAAGTTATTATTTTATTAAAAATAAATCATATTTTGAGGAGGTAAAATAATAAGTAAAAAACTGAAAGTTATCACTTATGTTGGTTAACTCTTCTTTGAAAGAACTCCTTTAAATATCCCCTTAAAGACCCTATAGTTGGTATTTTGGGGAGACCATAACCTCTAGAACATGTATATATAATTTAATAATGTATTTTTTTATTTTTTGGTTAATATATAATGCTTAATGTTCTGTCATTAGAAAAAAAGATGTGTTTTAAGGTTGGGAGAGGACACACTTGGGATTTCCGAAAAGAAAAAAATATAATAAAGACATTCTCAATAAAAATAAATCATAATGGCCATGTATTAGATGAAAATTTTTATAAGGTCCAAATAAAATCATTAAAATAAATTTAGAAAGGTTTTGGTATAATTTTAGACCTTATATTTTGGATTAACCCCTTAGTTAACAATTTTTTACGTTAACCGAGGTAACAACTATTTAAATATTAAAGGGTTAATAATTTTATCATAAATAGAAAATTAACTCATAAATAGACCATGTTTTATATTCTCAACAATATTCCATTCACTTGGATATTTAAAATATTTTTTGAATTTTAATTCATTAAATATTTTTTTATTATAAAATTTCATTAATGTTAATTTTAGAACTATTCATTTAATTTGATATTAAATACACCAAGACCAAGATGGAATTTGAATACAATATTTTGAAACATTCATAATATGTCATATATGTCTAAAAGATTCATGTAATACAATAAATCACTTAAATTGTATTAATTTTAATATAGGTAAAATCATTTATTTTATTTTTCAATTAATTCAATAAATAGTATGTAAACGTTATGTAAAAAGTTAAGGAAATTATTGAATTAATAAAAATTTAAAAAAATATGAGAAAAAAATATATTATATAAAAAAATTTAGAACCAGAATTATCCTATTTGTATCCTTATGTGAAAAAATATTTAAGTAATTAAAGTCAAGAGGGTAACATTTTGTATTTATTCTTTTCTTAAATTAATATAAATGTCATATTCAAAGAACTATGGGATAAAGTCAGTATATATTAAATATTTAGAGGTAAATGAATGAAATACACTCATATAATATGATAAATTCAGGTTTTAGATAAATTTTAAAGACTTATGCCAATGATTTAACCCTATTTTAACCGTTTTTTCCTTTCCAGGGTGACATAAATTTACTTGGGTCACTATTTTTATTGATAGAAAAATAAAAGGGAATTGTTTTATCAAATATGATCATCTTAATTCATAATATTTAATCCATTTTTTATGATTCAATTTTATCAAGTGACCAAAATTCATTTTAAAAATTTTCAGTAAAATTCTATAGACCCTGTTTTTTTACAAAAATGCAATTAATTTTTTTAGATATATGTTCTTCTCTCATGCGTAGAAAAAAAGATAAAAGATAAAATGTTTAATTTTATACAAAATATATAAATTTATTTAAAATCAATCACTAATAGTGATTAATTTAATTTATTAATATGAAATCACATTGTGCACAAAATAATGTTTTCTAGAAATACAAATCATTTACTTACAAATAGTATTTATTTTCTTTTCTAAAAAATTGACAACCAATGAATTTATTTTATACGTGTATAGACCATAAATTTTTAAAATTTATTTAGTTATATTCATACCCTATGATTTAATGGCTAGGGTATAATGATATAACATATTAGAGTTCATTTTGACTTGGGGTTTCTTGTATCGCAAGCCATTGAAAAAATTAAATTTATTTGAGAAGAAACATATTATAAAATCTCTATGTGTTGCATTTTAACCCCATTAAAATTAATTTAACCATTGAAATTCCATAATTATGATTCAAAAAAATGATGATATCAATGTTTCCTTACATCCTTGGGTTCCTAAGTAGCTTCTTCAAATTTTTGGTTCCTCTATTGAACTTTAACCAAGTGGTTAGTCTTCTAAAAAATCACTTCATCTATATGATCCAAGATGTATACTAGTTTTTCTACATAATAAATATCATTCTACAGTGGTATGACCTCTTTGTTCAACATATGTAAATCATCAAGTATGTACTTTTTTAAAAGGGATATATGGAACGCATCATGAACATTAGATAAGTTTGGTGGATGTTCCAAGTGATAAGCTTCCATCTTTACTTGATCAAGAATCTTGAAGGTGCTAATATTCTCAGGGATCAACTTTACCTTATTTATAAATATAATAACCTTATTCCATACATTAATTCATAGAAACACCTTCTCACTAACTTTAAACTCTAAATCTCACAAATGATTATCAATATAACTTTTTTGTTGACTTATAGTTTCCTTAATGTGCTGCTGAATAGCTATAACTTTATATTCCATTCCCTCATCTATCTCAGTTCTCAATAGTTTTATTCCTCCAACTTCATCCCAAAACATTTATGTTCTACACTTATTTCTATAATTGGCTTATTAAGGATCCATCATAATTCCTGAGTGGAATTTATTGTTTTAATTAAACTTGACTAGATGAAGGTGTTGATCCTAAAAAATGTAGAAATCCATAGAACATGATATCATAATATCATATAGGGTTTTAATTGTTCTCTTATATTGACCATATATTTGAGGTTGATAATAAGTGTTAAATCTCAAATATGCATTCATATCCTTCTAATTAATTATCTATAACTTCAAGGTAAACCTCAAATCCTGATAAGATAAAATAGAATATGGTACTCCATGTTACCTTACCACTTAATATAAATTCTAGAAAGATAGTAATGAAATAAACCCTATCTAATAGAAATAAAGTGTGATGAATTTGTAAAGTTATTGACTACAACCAAAATATTCTAATGGCCTTTAAAAAATTTGGGTAGTCTAATAACAAAATCCTTGGATATGTTTTCCCATTTCCATTCTGGCATGTGTTTAGGGTTCACACTTAGCCTTTAAAAGTTTCATTTGAAAATATAAAAAATGGATTCTGTCCATTCTGGCATGTGTAATGGTTATAAAATCGTTTTATATTTATGCTTCCCATAATTAACATGATTACATACCAAGAAACCAGATTGATACTCTAAAATTTTTCAATTTATGTTATCCCACCAGAGATACTCTTTTATATCTATATACCTCTTCATACTTCCAAGATAAATAGAGAATGATGAACTATGAGCCTCATCCAATAACTCCTTAAAATCTGGAATGGATGAAACATGTACATGATTCTTGAACAATATTAGTCCATCATAATCAAGGTTGAACTCATTAAAATTTATTAATTTCTTCGGTAATTATACATCATCCTTCATAACCTTTTTAATCCTTACATAGATAGATGGTTGAACAATCATCTTCGAAAGATAATATTTCTCTCCATCCTTCAATATTTTTAGATTCATCCTTCTTAAATCAATTAATATTGGATCTTTTTTTTATCTTCAACATAGATAAGCTAGAAATATCCTTTCAACAAAAAGTATCTGACACATTGTTTAGTTCCATAGGGTGGAAATTTATTGAGCATTCAAAATCTTTAATCAACATCAACCAACTTATCTGGATAATATTTAGCACTTTTTTAGTGAATATATAAATTAAAAATTTATGATCAGTAGATATATTACACTTTTTTCCATAAATATAAAACTTTCATATCATTAATGAAAACATTACTACAACTAAATCTAAATTGTGAGTTGGGTAATTTTATTCACAATTCATCAAATCAAATAAACCATAAGTAATCACCATACCATTTCACATGAGAAAACATCTTAATACATTATTATATGCATCACTATAGATTAAAAGTGTGTCTCCACTATAGGGTAATGTAAGAAATTTTTTTATGAATAGCCTTCTCTTTAGTTCATTGAAATTTTCTTCACATTCATCTATCCAAAATAACTTGGCTCCATTCCAAGCTAACTTGGTTCGTGGATTAGAATGTTGTGAAAAGTTCTGTATAAAGTGTGGATAATATCCATCCAAACCAAGAAAATTTTAGATTTGAGTCACAGTGGTTGGTCTGGGCCAACATTGTCTTTTATGGATCCATAGATATACCATAACATGAGATTATATATCAAAATTATGAAACCATTTATAAGAAATATTAAAACTTTAAAAATTGTTTATACAACATATCCTTCCATAGGGTCTTAAATACAATACTCAAGTGATATTCATGAATTTCATTTCACTTTAAATATATAATAATGTCATCTATAAAGACTATAAAAAATTGATAATTTTAATTTATAAATAATCTATTAATTAAATATGGGAAGATACTGGAGAATCTGTAAGGCTAAATGGAATCTATATATATTTATACCATCCATAACTTGTACAAAATGAAATCTTTCATATATAATTCTTCTTTTACTATAATTGATGATATAAAAAATAATGATCAATCTTGGAAATATATTATTCTCTACAAATTTAAACAAAAAATCATCAATATTAAGTAAAAGATAATTATTATTGATTTTTTTATTGTTAAGTTCCCAATAATTAATATATACTTTTATTGACCCTTATTTATTCTTAACAAAAAGAATAGGTTCACACCAAGGTGATTCACTTGGCTAAATGAATCCTTTTTCATGATTCTCTAGGATTTTATTATTTAGTTCCTACAACTCACTCAGAACCTTTAATTATTGAGTATTTTTAATTTCTATAGAACAATTTATGAGTTAAATTGAGAACTCGTCTTTACTATTCAGTATAATACTATTCAACTCTTTCTGGAAAATAAAAAAAATCTTGCATAATACTCATATCATTGATTTCGAGTTTCCCATGAAACATATGAGATAAAAACCCCTTATTAATATAAATAAAAAACCAATGGATGAAATTTTAAAAGGAATTTCATATTTATCATCACATTGATAGAAAATCATAGGTTAGTTCGGTGTAAAAAAAGTGACTTCCCTTCCTCAAAAATTAGTTCATTCTTTTTGTAATGAAATCCAATCCATGCATAAAATAATATTGAATTCACCTAGAGGGATAATAATGATATTTTTAGGAAGCACATTACTAGAGACTTAAATAATATAATAATAATAAACTTTTATGTGATCATCAAACAATTAGGGGTTTTCATAGCTAATTTAGCATCAAATCATTGAGGTTGTATTATGATACCCTTATAAAATTATTTAGATATAAAAGAGTGGGTAGATCCATAATAAAATTAGACAATAGAAATTATAAAGTGGATAGTTACTATAAATTTCACCACTTTATTATCCCCATTGAAAATCATGATCAGATGTGATTTCCCTTTGTCTTGAGGATTAAGTGATTATTTAAGTCAATCATTTTCATTAACCTTCAGATTTTGGAAAATGGTTATCATGATAATAATACTCCATGAATTTAAATCATTAGGGTGTGGTGGTGTATTCTATAGTTATTTTATTCCATCAATAGCTAACTTATTCCCATAACTTTGAAATCTGATTTTTCTATGACCTTTCTTTTCACACATTAAATATTTACTTGTCCACTTATGGGAATTTAAAACATGTTTCCTTTCACACGTAAAGCATAAAGTAAATTTCATCATTTTATCTCTAAGTTTCTTACAATTTCCTTTGAATTACATCTATATTTGTTTTATCAAACCTAAGATATTGATATTTAAATCCAATATCTATTTACACCTTCATAGCCCAACAATTAATTTCATCATAACTAATGAAGTCTCTTATGGATAAAAACCATCAGAGACTTAGTTTTATGGCATTGAAGAACCGATCAATATTAATTTTAGGTTCAATTAAAACACTATAAGAATACCTCAAAAGTATTATAAAATTTTCCTCATATGTAGTAATGAATTCATAATCATTATAGTTTTTCTCAAGTAATTACTTATTCATTTTCATAAAAAAATATAATGGAATTACTTAATAAAAAATAATCTCATAAACTCACCCTACTCCATGGAGTTAATTACTTCATGTTTCCTCATGTTCATGATATGATTCCATCATTCATTATTTTCACCTTCCAAAATATAGATAATTATAATGAATTTTCTATGCTTCCAAAATTGGAGAATACAAAATATCTTTTCAATAATACATATCCAATGCTCATAAATTAGTGGATCATTAGACCCACTAAAAGAATCTGGATGTTTCCTCATAGATTAATTTATAGAATTTTTTTACCTCCTTTTCTTTTTTGGAAGCTCAAAATAATACATAACATGAGAAATTTTTATAAGAATAATAATGATATTTTTTATTCCATCTCCAAAAAAATTTGGTAACTCAAGAAGAAATTATTACATTATCAATAAAATTCATCATTAATATGATTACTTGGTTATACATGATCATTAAAATACATTGATAAATTATCATTGATTCACGTTCAAATTTACCCAAGAGAAGAAGGTAGAACGGTCCTTGTAGTCTAGCTTGGGTTGTCGAATCCTCAGAGACCTAAGAAGTAAACTACAGACACGTACATTCTATGGATTGTTTTTGGCTATGAAGTGGACAACTTGGATTGATTTTATATTGTTTTAAAGGATATCTAATAGATTTAATTGAATTTAATTTAAAATAATGATTTGATCCTAGGTTATCACTTGGGGTGGATTGGATGAAATTCTTTCTTCAACTATTTCAATTTCTTATATTTGAGATGAGTTAATTTAAGAAGATCAAACAATATCCTCACTTAATGTTTTAATACCTAAACACTTTAATACTAATCACCTATACACTTGAAGGATCAAATTTTTTAGAATATCAAGGTAAAGGTTCGTATTAGCACTTGAAGTGTGTGGCCTTAAATTCAACAAGGACGATGGAGTTTAAAAATCATCAAATAAAAATCTCAATTAAAATAAGTGATTAGAAATTAATAGATTGATAAATAACATATAATCCAGAACCTTTATACTCCCTTGTATCAACCCATAATTGGATTATCCCTCTATTTATGTTATGGTTTCAATGGAAGTGGGAAGTAGACTCATGAGAGAGGAATTGAAGAAGTAAAGAAAACAATAAAAAGAAAATGATCACTCCACTGTTGTGTGAATAATTTTATAAGGTTTGGTGTGAATAAATTCATACCTTGAGGAAACGGTATCAAATTAAGATGGAGAAAAATGGAATAAGAGGAGAATAAGAACTTTTATTAAGAAACTAGGATGAATTAAAACAACTTACATGTGAAGGAAGAACGTTACAAAGACAAATTGACAGCATATCATTAAGATGAAAAAAAAAGCTCTAATATGATAAACTACTCCAACACCACTGCCTTAAATAGGAATTTTTGAAACCTTGGTTCGATACTTAAATAGTCCAAGTATCCTCAATTAATTTTGGTAGGCCATTGATGGGTGGAAAGTTGAGGGAGATTTGATTTTTCCACCCTTGACCCGAGGTGGCATCCAGCTTTCATCCACCGAATAGGCACACTTTTAAGAACTTCTAGATGGATGAATTAGAGTGTTCCATAGATAAATAAAATGGACCCTATATGTATCCTAACCTCCTGTAAAATTTGGGCCCATTTGGAGTTGTGGATTCGGAAAAATGAATAGAATAGTGAACTATTTTTCTGGGCCGCAGAATCTGGCCCAACATTTTATCTCTAACTTGGGCCGCCTAAATAACCACAATAGAGGAAGAATTATCACTGGATACTGAATAATAATTTGTTCCTCTACATAAATTCTAGCATACCACTATATTTGGGCTTTATTGGGTTTTTAATGTGGGTCCCACATTCTTATCAGTGCGATGGTGTCCAATCTGCCTTCTCTAGAATTGCTTCCATTCATCTCCAAATATCTCCATCATGCTTTATGAATCCTCCATTGATCCCTGAATGAAAAATGTTCATATTTAAGTTTAGATAAAGTTCCCAAAATATTAAATTAAAATATGAATAATTACAATCCTTAAAATCAGATGAATCATTGGGCCTAAATTGGTGTACATTAGGCATGAAGTGCACAAATGATAATAATTGATGTTCAAAATTAAAATCCACTAACTCAGGTCTATGAGATCAAAAATGAACATTTAAAACCATTAAAATGTAATTAAAATATGTATTTTTATTGTCTAAGCACACCCCCAACTTGATATTTTCTAATCCTGAGAAAAATGTATCTCAACAATATGAAATTCGAATTCCCTTTTCCAAAAACATTTTAATAAATAATGATCACCAAAACCCTTATACAAAAAAAATCATGAACCCATAAAAATATTTTAATACAAGATGGTTTCATAAGAATATCAAAATCCCAAGCCCATTCCTTTGTTCCAATCCCTTTCCATATTTCATCTAATATCAATTAAGTATAAGGATATGTTGTGCATCACAATAAACATGGGGGTTCATCTTTATTCAAGGGGGAAATGATGGAAGCACTAGATGGAATCACATTTCAATATTAAGATGAGTATTCAATTTTTTTATTGCATTTTTTTTTTGTAATTTTTCCATGGTAATTGAAATTGCACTCAAAAGAGTCAACCCATGTAGCGAGACTTTGCCGATGACTCCCAGGCTCAAAGACCTTAGGGAACCAAGTGAAGCCTACATACTAAGGCATAATCTCGAGTTAACTCAGTTAAAAACAAATTCAAATTACCAAAATTTGAGATAAAATTACTAAATCTGGGCCAGACAACTATGGAGTCACGATCCCCAAGTGCCAAAAGCCACGCATTAGGTAATTTCATTGCTCTATGCACAAATTTATTGTTTTTTTAAATTTTTTTATTAAGTACTCATATTAAAACTAAAATGATCACCAAACCTATGCTATTTATTTGGGGGACCCCATGAACTCAAACTAATACCCCACTATCCAAAGGAAGTGCATTATGATCTTTTTTTTATTTGGATGAAAATATAAATGATGAAATATGACATTGGATAACCACACTTTACAAAATCAATGCTCATGAAATTATACAAGGATTAAAATCAGAATCAGGGCATGCTAAATTATTTGATATTTAGTTTCAAAGTGTGAAGTGTGTATTACCATGTTCAAAGTTAAAGGGATTTTTCCTTCCATTTACACACTTTTTTTTAAATCATTCATTTTTTTGACACTAAATCATTTTTTATTTTATCTCCCCCCAACTTAAAATAACAATATTCCCAGTGTTTAAAGAAAATAAAATTTATAAGGGGGTATAGGTAGAGAATGAGAGTTTAAAAAGGAAATTAAAAATGAGGATCATGGAATGAAGTCACCAGGTCGTTGAAGTTGAAATTCTTGTCGCTCCCTTTTAATCCCTTGATCTCGATGTCACTCTGAGAATTCCCTAGTGTAAAAAAAAGGAAAAACAAACAAACAAAAAAACAAAAAAAACTATATATATATATATAATAAAGAAACTAAAATATAAGTATATATATAAAAATTATTGAATAAGGAAGCACAAAAATCTATAGTTTAGTGGTAAGTGTGAGCCCATGTCCCCCTTCAGGCCCGAGTTCAAGTCCCCGCGGCTTCGTCAGTTGTGACGGGGTTTGCCCCACGGCCTACGGCGTATCCCCTTTTTTAATTATTATTATATTTTTATTTATTTATTTATTTTATTTTTATCTTAACATACAAACTCAAAAAAATAAAATAAAATAAACTGATGATACATTATCTTCTTTTTAAATTTTTGGGCAAGGTATTACTCAAGGATCACACCACGTGACACAGATGAATATGGTGCTCCCCTTTCGTACCCATCCATACTCATAATAAAAGAATAGGTCAAAAGTCTATTTTTTATATTTTTTTTAAATATCCAAAATGATTCATTAATCCTATTTGAAAAAATGATTCTCAAAGATGAAAACCACGGGTTGCCTCCTGTGTAGCGCTTTGTTTAACGTCGTTAGCCTAACATAAATCCTAAATCTATCAAAATTTTCCTGGTTCTTAGGTTGGATCAGTTAACTCAACCTCTATTTCCTATTTATTGAATGATTCAATGAATGGTTTTAACCTATGACCATTAACCTTGAAAATGTAGCCACTAGTGGGATCTTGAATATCTACTGCCCCATGGGGGTACACATGATGCACTATGAAGCGACCTGACCATCTAGACCTTAACTTTCCCGGGTGTAAATGAAGTTTTGAACTATACAAGAGCACAAATTTTCCCATTTCAAAATGTTTGACTTTTATATTCCTATATTGGTAGGCTTGAACTCTAGCTTTATTGATCCTTGAATTTTCATAAGCCTCCATCCTTAGTACCTCAAGTTCATTGAGATCTAATTTCCTTTTTGTTCCGGCCAATGAGAGGTCATAATCCATTTTCTTAATTGCCCAAAAGGCCTTATTCTCTATTTCAACAGGTAAATGGAATGATTTTCCATAAACAAACCTATATGGTGACATTCTTAGGATGGTTCTTTATGTTGTACGATATGCCCAAAGAGCATCCAAGAGTTTCTCAGACCAATCTTTCCTAGAAGGATTGATAGTTTTTTCAAGAATATTTTTAATCTCCCTATTTTCTAACTCAGCTTGACCATTGGTTTGAGGATGTTACGTAGTGGAAACTTTATGAGAAATCCCATACTTAGACATCAGTAAAGAGAATGGACGGTTGAAGAAATGGGTTCCTTGATTACTGATTATAGCCCTAGGAATTCCAAATCTAGGAAAGATGTTTTCTTTTAGGAATCTAATCATAGTTTGATGATCATTGGATTTTGTGGGAATGGAATCAACCCATTTTGAGACATAATCAATAGATAAGAGAATGTAGAGGTATCCCCTAGAGTTTGGGAAAGTACCCATGAAATCAATTCCCCAACAGTCAAAGATTTCAACCACTAATATGGGAGTGAGTGGCATTTGGTTTCTTTTTGTGATTGTCCCTACTTGTTGACACCTAGGACAGATTTGACAAAATGTGTAGGGGTACCTTGAGAGGGTGGGCCAGAATAGACCGAACTGAAGAATATTAGCAGAATTTTTCTAAGAGGAAAAGTGACCTCCACATTCCTCACTATGAAATAATTTAAGTATGGGCTCTTGTTAAAATTCTGGGACACACCTCCTAATGATTTGGTTAGGGAAGAACATATAGAGGTATAGATCATCAAACACATAGTGTCTAACATCATAAAGGAATTTCCTTCGAGCTTGAGTCCCTAATAATTTTGGAATGACTCCTGTAACTAAGAAATTGGCTATGTCAGCATACCAAGGGCAGTCACTCACAGAGTATATGTGTTCATCAAAAAATGAATCAGACACAGAAAGGTGATTTGAGTTATCTTTTAATTCCATCCTAGAGAGGTGATCAACTACAACATTTTCAATTCCCTTTTTATCCTTGATTGTGAGGTCAAATTCTTGTAAGAGAAGGACCCACCTAATCAGTATAGCCTTAGCATCTTGCTTTTGGACAAGGTATTTTGGTGCAGAATGGTCAGCAAAAATAGTGATGGGGGATCCTAAGAGGTAGGACCTAAACTTCTCTAAGGCAAACACAATAGCAAGTAACTCTTTTTAAGTGGTGGTGTAGTTGATTTGGGCATCATTTAAGGATTTTCTTGTATAAGAAATGACATAAGGAGTTTTATCACAACGTTGTCCTAACACAGCTCCAACAGAAAAGTCACTAGCATCACACATAAGTTATAAACTAAGGTTTCAATTTGGATATTTCATAATGGGAGGATAGGTGAGAGAGTATTTGAGGGTTGAGAATGAACCCTCATAGCTTTCTATCCAAACAAATGGAGCATCCTTTACTAAGAGAGCACAAAGGGGACAAGATATTGAACTAAAGTCCTTGATGAATCTTCTATAGAAACCAGCATGCCCTAATAAAGGCCTCACTTCCTTAACTATTTTGGGTGATGGAAGGTGACAAATGATATCAACCTTGGCTTTATCAACTTCAATCCCCCTACCTGCGACTAGATGACCTAGAACTAGTCCCTATTTAACCATGAAATGGAATTTTTCCCAATTTAGGACTAGATTCTTTTCTTCACATCTTGACAATATTCTCTCCACATTCTACAAACATCCCTCAAATGTATCCCCAAACACAGATAATTCATCTATGAAGACCTCTAGAAAATCCCTTACCATGTCTGAGAAGATTCCCATCATGCACCGCTGGAAGGTTCCAGGGGAATTGCATAAACCAAAGGGCATGTGTTTAAAGGAAAAGGTGCCGAATGGACATGTGAATGTATTCTTACCTTGATCCTCTAGGGATACCTCAATTTGATTATACCCCGAGTACCCATCTAAGAAACAGTATAAGGCATGACCTGACACTCACTCAAGGACTTGGTCAATGAATGGTAAGGGAAAATGGTCCTTCTTGTTGAATGAGTTTAGCTTCCTATAGTCAATGCAAACCCTCCATCCACTACTCACCCTGGTTGGAAGAATCTCTCCATCCTTATTGGTTATCACGGTGATTCCTACCTTCTTGGGAACCACTTGGATTGGGCTGACCCACTAACTCTCAGCTATGGGATATATGATACCAGCTTTTAACAATTTCAGAAGTTCCTTCCATACTACCTCCATGATATTAGGATTGAGTCATTGTTGAGGTTGACAACATGGATTTGAATCAGATTCCAGAACAATCCGATGAGTCTCAATAAGTGGGATAATCTCAGGAATATCAGACAGGGTCCAACTAATGGCTTTATTATGTTTCTTAAGTACATCTAGAAGCATACTCTCATGTTTGGATTAAATAGAAGAAGAAATGAAAATAGGATGTGTTTGATTGTCCCTTAGGAAGGCATACTTGAGTGCAGCAGAAAGTTCCTTCAATTCAAGATTAGGTTTGTTTAAATTTCATCATAATATTGGGACATTGGATCAATATCAGTTTTGTTTCCTAGAGTTTTAGATAGGATTGATTCCCCATATGTAGAAGTTTTAGCTACTAGATTAGCTTGATCAGATTTAGGGAATTAAGTTTGATTGGTCTCCATGAAATTGGTTTCCTGAAAGGTTTCACTGATTGTTGGACCTAAGACTTCATCATAAGAGCAATTTGAAAATGATTCAATCCAAGGAGAAAAAATTCCTTAATGTGAACAAAAGAAATCAATCTCATCCTGACTTAAAAATCCATAAAATATTCCTTGATGTTCTATGGATTCATTATCAATTCTTCCTATCATGTTTACTTCATGAATGTCCTCATCATCCCCTATTTTTGAGCTTGCATTATAGATGTTCAAGTTTAGACTCATGTTCCCAAAGGTGATGGTCATGTTCCCATTTCGAACTTAGATAACAGAGTTGATTGTTGCAAGGAAAGGATGACCAAGGATGATTGGGGTTTGTTATTTATTTCCTAAGTTTGGATGGTTTTCAAGGACAATGAAATCAGCAAGGTAGATGAAGTTTTCAACCTTTACCAGAATGTCCTTTAAAATTTCCTTTGGAACCCTAATGCCACGATCAGCAAGTTAAAGTGTGACAGATGTGGGTTGGATATTTTTTAGTCCTAAATGGCATTACACATCATATGAGATGAGATTGACACTAGCACCTAGGTCACACAAGGCCTTGAAAACTTTGCTCTCTCCTAGTTCAACATTGATGTAAGGGCAACCCGGGTCTTTCAACTTAGGAAGAATGGTCCCTTGAATGGTGGTACTCACATTAGTATCTAAAAGGACTTGGTTCTTATATGAGAATTTTATTTTAAATGTGCACAAGTTCTTAAGGTACTTTGAGTAGGCAGGTATGGTTTGGATGGCATCGATAAGGGTAATGTTCAACTTGACTTGTGAGAAGATTTTCCTCAATGTTTCACTCAATTCAGGCTTGGTTTTCCACCCCATGAATTGAGGAAATGGTGCAGGTTGTGGGGTTTTTTGTTGAAGAGTTGTTTCTTTCACATTGTTATCAGTTTACTCAATTTGATCTTGTGGTTCATTTGAATTTTCATTAGAGTTTGAAGCCTCACATGGTTTCTGACTTATTTGTTCAGGTTTTTCTATTAATTTCCCACTTCTTAAAATAGTCATAGCCTTTAGTTGTTCATGAGTTGTTTGAGTATAGCTTGAATCTCCCGTTGAAGTTGAGGATGGTACCACCTGAGTAGGCATGGGTGCCTTTCCAGTTTTTATGGTTTGAAGTTCTTGTTTAAGGGAAGAGACTTCTGAGTTCATCCTATCCATTTGTTTGCACAGTTGTTCCAGTAGGCTTTGTGGAACAGTTTGGGTTGGTGCTGGAGAAGATTGGTTTATCCTAGGGGTATATTTTAGAGGTGGTATGGTTTATTGAAAATGGACTGGTGGTTGTTGGTATTGGATAATTTGGGTTTGGAACTGGTTATGGGTTTGGTAGTTCTGATGGGGGTAAGGATTTTTTCCCTATGGTTGGCTAGGTTGTTGGTTATCTTTCCAGCGGAAGCCTGGGTGGTCATTATACCTTGGGTTGAAGTTGTTTTGGTATTGAGGCTTTTCAAAGATCAAAGAATTTACTTCCACTTGGGGTCCTTCTAAAATAACATCCTTGATGGATGGAATGGTTGGGCAGTTGTCGGTATTATGGTCATGTTTGTCAAAAATTGTGCAAACCGGGTTTACAGTTTGGATTTCATGGACTTTCCTAAGGTCTATCTCTTAAAACTTCCTAGAAAGTGCTATGATTTTAGCCCTAGGGCTTTCCTATTCTCTAAGTATATTAATTCTAGTAGTTCTTTGTGGATTTTCAAAACAAGGTGAAGTTCCTCATGTTTGGTTTTGTTCAGCAAGGCTTTCTAGATACTCGTAAGCATCATTTGGGGCTTTGTTTTTAAAGGTTCCATTACACATCATGTCAATGAATTGTTTGTTCCCCAGAACCAACCCTTTATAGAAAATTCTCACTTGTTCAGGAATAGAAAAACCATGGTTTGGAACAATGTTTAGAGTATCCTTGAACCTCTCCCATGTTTCATATAATGACTCTCCCTCTTTTTCAAAAAAAGTTTTGGATGCTCTTTTTAAGTGAAATTGTTTTGTGGTGGGGAAAGTATTTTTTGTAGAATTCTCTTTGTAGTTGGTCCCGAGAGTTGATGGATGATGGTCTAAAATTGTTTAGCCAATTTTTAGCTCAATCCTTTAAAGAAAAAGTAAATAGCCTCATCTTAGATGATTCTAGTTGATGTGGGGGACACATGGTTTCTACAATGTCATTGAACTCCTTGATGTGAAGGTAGGGCATCTCGGACTCCATTCCATGGAATGTCGGAAGGTGGTTTAGGACATGGGGTTTAAATATGTAGTTGGCATATCCTAGGGAATTGTGTCTAATGCATGAGGGGGCATTGGTCCAGGTAGGTGTGAGGTAGTCATTCATGGTTTGATTGATCGTATTCCCCAAGTTTGGGGCTGCCTCATTTGGATTTCCAATTTGGTTTCCACTTGGGTTTATGAGTTGGTTTATTTGAAGACCTTCCATTGAAATGGGATCAATTTTTGACTCTGGAGTATTAGGAAGATTAGGATCTAATTGAAAGAGTTCCCTTGGTTTAATGGAATCCCAAACCCCAAGACTATCCACCCTAACTAGACAGTTTGATTGATCACGAGTGTAGGCGGACATGCGCCTAAAGAAAAAAAAGAGATAAAGGGAAAAGATAAGAGAATTTGGATGAGAATAGAAGAAATGAGGGAGAATAGAATGGGTGTTGATATTACTTACTTGGGTTCCCATCAACGGTGCCAAAATTTGATTCATGCTCAAATTTACCCAAGAGAATAAGGTAGAACGATCCTTGTATTTTAGCTTGGGTTGTCGAATCCTCAGAGACCTAAGAAGTAACCTACAAACACGTACATTCTATGGACTTTTTTTGGCTATGAAGTGGCCAAATTTGATTTATTTTATATGGGTTTAAAGGATATCTAATATATTTAAGTGAGTTCAATTTAAAATAATGAGTTGATCCTGGGTTATCACTCGGGGTGGATTGGATGAAATTATTTCTTCAACTATTTCAATTTCTTATATTTGAGATGAGTTAATTTAAGTAGATAAAACAACATACTCACTTACTATTTTAATAACTAAACACTTTAATACTAATAACCTATACACTTGAAGGATCAAAGTTTTGATCACTTCAAGTTAAAGGTTCGTATTAGCACTTGAAGTGTGTGGCCTTAAATTCAACACGGACAATGGAGTTTAAAAATCATCAAATAAAAAAATCTCAATTAAATAAAGTGATTAGAAATTAATATATTGATAAAGAACATCCAATCCAGCCCCTTGATACTCCCTTGGATCAACCCATAATTGTATTATCCCTCCATTGATGTTATGGTTTCAATGGAAGCGGGAAGTAGACTCATGAGAGAGGAATTGAAGAAGTAAAGAAAACAATAAAAAGAAAATGATCACTCCACCGTTGTGTGAATAATTTCACAAGGTTTGGTGTGAATAAATTCACACCTTGAGGCAACAGTATCAAAGTGATATGGAGAAAAATGTAATAAGAGGAGAAGAAGAAGTTTTATTAAGAAACTAGGATGAATTAAAACAACTTACATGTGAAGGAAGAATGTTACGAAGACAAATTGGAAGCATAACATTAAGATGAAAACAAAGCTCAAAGATGATCAACTCCTCCACCACCACTACCTTAAATAGGCATTTTTGAAGCCTTGGGTCGATCCTTTAATATTACAAGTATCCTAAATTAATTTTGTTAGGTCATAGGAGGTTGTAAAGTTGAGGGAGAGTTGATTTTTCAACCCTTGACCCGAGGTGGCATCCAGCTTTCATCCATCGAACAGACATGCTTATAAGACCTTTTAGATGGCTGAATTAGAGTGGTCCATATAAGCAGAAAATGGAGCCCCGAATTTCTCATAACCCCCTGTAAAATATGGTCCCATTTGGAGTTGTGGATTCTAAGATATGAATATATTATTGAACTATGTTTATGGGCCGCAGAATCTGGATCAACATTTTATCTCTAAATTGGGCCACCTAAATAACCACAATGGAGGCATAATTAGCACTAGATCCTGAAGAATGATTTGTTACTATACATGTCTTCTAGAATCCCACTAAATTTTGGCGTCATTGGGTTTTTAATGTGGATCCCACATTCTCATCAGTGGGATGGTGTCCAATATTCATTTTCTAGAATTGATTCCATTCATCTCCAAATATCTCTATCATCCTTTATGAATACTCTATTGATCCCTGAATGAAAAATTTTCATATTTAAGTGTAGATACTATTCCCAAAATATCAAATTAAAATATTCATAATTACAATCCTTAAAATCAGATGAATTATTGGGCCTAAATTGGAGTACATTAGGCATGAAGTGCATAAATGATAAGAATTGATGTTCAAAATTAAAACCCACTAACTTAGGCCCATAAGATCAAAAAATGAACATTTAATACCATTAAAATATAATTAAAATATTTATTTTTATTTGATAATCAATCATATACATGGAATCATCCTTAGGGTTCTCAATAAAGTTTTCTCATACTAGTTTCCAAAGGTAAATAAAGCAATCTCTAATACCAACTGTAGAGACCCATACTTTTAATACATATATAATACATATTATAAGATGAATATTCATTAAAAAACATAATGATCATATCTATAATTGTATATTTCTAGTATCATTGGAATCTTGGATATATAATCAACTATTCCATAAGTTAACTACATCATCTCCCACTATGTTCTTTATAACTAGAAACCTTCCTATAAATGTCAAAAATAATACCTTTCATCATAACCTAGGGAAAGGAAACATAATAATGGGTGATATAATATTTTTAGTAATAGTAAATAAGGTAGATATCAATGATCACATAAACATAACATGAACATAAGTTTTTGAGAACATGAGAATAACATTATAAAACCATACCCTATATACCATAGACTATCATCTTGGGTGATTCTATAAATATTGGCAGTTTATAAGACATGATTCATAAAATAATCAAATAACATGATTCATAAGAGAATATCAATTGCATAAGACATAGATTTGTGATATACACATAAGAACATAAAATAATTTCCTTAGTAGCTAAGGGTCACTTACATGAATATCATAGTGGATTGGGTTCACTCCATATTGCAATATAGTAGTCAAGGTTCAATCCCTGGACTATAATAGAGAATAGATCCCCTTACTAAACTTTATTTACTCCCCATTCAAGTCTAATTTATCTTATGAGACATCCATCATTTCTAAATGAATTTGAGGGAAATATAATTCAAGACCAACCCTTCACAAAAATAAAAACCATACTTATTTTTTCCATAAGATCATAAAACATTCATCATATCATATCCCATGAAAAAGAAAGTATTTTATAAAATATTTCCTCATAGAATATCCCATGAAAAAGAAGTTGGTTTCATAAATATTTCCTCAATTCATCAGAGTATAAAATGTGGAAAGTAATGTGATCCTTACAAATATTTTATTCACAATCATAAACTTTATAAATATATAATAGAAAATTATCAACTCATCACAACATAACATGTATAAAAAAACTATGTACCATGTCCAAGCATTTAAAAATTGGGGTTTTCCCATTTTACCTTTATCGATGTTAAGGGGGTTTCACCCCTATGTCACTCCCCCTACATCAACCAGTCCTACGGAGATCAAAGAGAAGTTACAACCTCATCTATATTGGATTATTTCTCTTCCTTTTATGATTTCCATGATACTTGAGGTGACTTCTTATTCTCATTCACTCTTTATTATTTATACCACTCTTCTCTTTTTTATTTTTCATCCCACATGATGCCTATTTATCATTTGGTAAAATTTTAGGGTTCTATGTGGTTCTAATGATAGTTATTTTAGAATATAGGTATTTTAGACACCATTTAAAATCACATGAGTGTGGTAACCATTTAAGGAGACATGTTTTGGGATGTTTTGGCTTGGTTTACTCTTCATTAAGGTAGGTGGTACTATGAAATTGAATCATTTTTGAATTATAAGCATTCTTGAATTTTTTTAAATTCCCTTATTATGAAATTATTATTATATATGATAGACTTGTGGTGTTTTGAATTCATTTATTGGTGATTTATCCTTGTAATAAATGTATTTTCATGTGAATTCCATGTTTTCATATTGGAAATTAATGATTTATTATTCTAGGCTTATTAATAAATTCCTTATGGATCATTTTGAAATATTTTTCACGTTTTGAAATGTTTTTTGAAATAGTTTTGGTTTTCAATGAGTGAAAAAATTATTTTGAAAATATTTTTTTTTGAATTGAGGTTTTTAAATCTAAATGGTTTATAAAGGGGTGATTTACTATATTTAAAATGGTAAATTGAAATGTGTATGTGATTTAAACCTTTTAAAATTCTTTTAATTTTTTTAAATTTTTGATGAAAATGAAGGAATTTGGTCATGTTTTGGATTTTCAAATGAGTGATCCCTCATGTATGGGTGAACTTGAAATGTTTTATATGGTTTAGTGTTTTATATAATTTTACAAATGGTGTTTGGAATGTATTTTATGAAATGTTAATGGTCTTGGAATTATAATCCATGATTTGGTGTTAAGGCCTCATTTTTCACTTTGGTTTTAAACTATATAAATGGATGGAACCCCTTAATTTCCCTTCACTCGAGTTCCCCTTGGGTGGGTTTTTTTATCACATTGTTATTATTGTTTATCATATTGTGAGGGAATGTTCTTGATATGAATTGAGTCCATGATATGTGTGTGGATATGGGGTTATAAATCATTGGATATTCAGGGTGAGGGAAGTTATGGTTATTCCTTCTTTGTAGACTTGGTTATTATGATTACTCACTACCTTATTTTATATGGGATATTGGGTACTAAGTGAAATATCTATCTTGTTCCTTTATTTAGTTTACATGCCACTAGTTTCCTACTAGTCACGCTATGAAAAGGGATAGGTGGTGTTTTTTCATTACTGTGAATATTTTGTGGGCTACTAGGATGATGATATGGAGTTTAGTGTATACTAGTAGATGGTTTCTATTATTATACCCATATATGGTTAGATGTTTAGAACTTTAGTGGATTTAGGTAAGACTATAAAAAATTCATTTACTCATTGAGTTATTCACTGAGGGGAGATTGATCTAGTTATTTTTTGTATCATTTCCACTACTTTCCTTAATATGGAACCCTTCATGGTTTATGTTTCATTTTTATATGCCTTATGATATTGTGTAGTGCATGTTTTTGATGTTTGAGTTGGGTTGTTTCCTTAGAAAATGAGTTTTCAAAGTTGGTTGTGGAATCCTATTTCAAGTTTTTAAAGGCCCTTGTATGAGTGTACTAATGTGGATTTCAAAATGGTTATTTGTATTTAAAAAGTTCTTTGTATAGTTAACATTTTAAAATGGCACCCATTTCATTGAAAGAAAACAATTGGGTTTTTTAGAAATTTAATAGTGTGTGTGGTTTTTAATAGATTAGGATAGAGGCTTTATTTTCAAAACATGCGTATTTATTTTTAGAAAAAAAGGGAAAATGTTTTGAAAGTTCATGTTGTGGAATTTTTTTATAATATGTTGTATGTATTTAAATATTAATTTCTAGGTTTATTTTAAAAATATCATTGATTAATTTTATTAGGAAAAATATTTAATATTTTTGGTGGGTTGTGGTGACATACCAAGCTTTCTATCTCATGCCTAAAAAATTTTAGGTTCCTGGTTATAAATTGTAATTTCTCCTTCGATTTGATCATCATGTCCAACATGGGGGGAATTGGGTGGTGGGGAGAAACTAGAGTTTGTGTGAATATAGTTTGGTCTTGGATCGAGTTTTATTTTTATTATTTTAGTTCTAGTTTGTTTGTTATTATTCTACCCATATGTATCTTTTTTTTGTGGTTTTTGATCATGTGTATGATAATGGGTTGGATCATGGTACTTGATTATATCCAATTTCGAATGATAGTTATTTATTTTTCCTCCATTATTTATTTATTATACAATATTTATCACTGATTTGGAATAAATAATTTCAAATGGGATTCCTATGTTGCCCAGGAAATTGTCACCAACCTGTGGAGATTGAGAATGGTCTTTGGGATTTGTGACAGACCGAGTCAAGTGATAGGTAGGATGGAAGTCTAGGATGATTCATTAAAAAAATGGTATCATAGTAGGTTTGTGATTCATTTATTAGGTTCCAAAGCCTCTTATGTCACCCTTGTTATTTTAGGATGTTCAGGTATAAGGGATACTAATGTTTTCAAGGAATTAGAGGTAAGGATGGGAATAGTATAGCTTTATCTTTCTCACTATGAACCTCAATCTTCCATGGGATGTTATGTTTGTAATTGTGAATTTAAGATTTTTTTAGCTATTTAGATGTGATTAATGTTTTTTATAACCACTTTGATTATGTATGTGATATTAGGGATTTTAGTTTTGATTAGGGGTAAAGAAGAAGGGAACTCAGGATTCTCAATTAGCTCACATAGCCTGGGAAACTATGTGGTGATCTTATGGTCAAGTCATCCTTCTTTTCATTGTGTGTTTCCTAGTTTATGCCCAATCTCCCAAACTTTGTTGGTCAAGGTATGTATATAATTTTTTCTCCTCTGTTATCCTATTTGGACTCCTATTGCATTTTTATTTCTTCAAGGTGGATTTTAGGTTTTGGAGGTGGAATAAAGATTTTTTTGTTTCCCTTTTTATATTTAGTTTTTTTTATCCTAGTTTGTATTATTGTGTAGTGATTTGACTGAACTTGGATTTTCAAACATTTCTTTGAAAAATAAAATGTGTTTTTCTGAAACTTTTTATTTTCAAAATTGTTTTGAAAATTGGTGAGGAAGGTGAATTCTCATAGTTATTATCATGTTGTATAAAGTTGTTATTTTCTTTTGCAGTATTTAAAATTTTTAAAAAGAAGTTTGATTTTAGAAAAATTTTGGAATGTGTTTTGGAAAATGGAAACATGCTTTTTGTAATTATTTTTGGGATGATTGGTTATAAAATTATAACTATATTTTGATAGTAATTCTATGTATTTCCTTTTTTGAAAAATGTATGTGTTCCACTATATTTTTTTTCTTTAAAACCTATAATGGTTTGTAATTTTGGTGTGTGTCTTAGTAGAGGGTGATTTAAAAGTTCCTTAGAAAAAAGGGTGGTTTTTTAAAAAAAATCATATTTTTAAGTGGTTGTGTTATGCCTCGCTTAAGGGATTGATGTTTTAGTTTTGATTACTTGATTTTGAAGTATTCATTCTAGTTTCTTCTTTGGGTCATGACTCAAGGTAGTTTATATCTTTTTTATTAGTGTCTATAATAATGGTTGAAAAAATTTCTATAGTTCTAGTGCCAACTTGGACTCCAAGTGGTGTGATGGTCATGGAACATTCATCGTGCTTAGATTCAAGGAGGCAGTTAGAAGAGATTAAGTTGATCATCAATTCTATTGGGAATCTTCTTGGGTAAGAGTTTTTAAAGTCATGTTGTTCAGTTTTAGATGAGTTGGTGGGAGGGTTGGTTCATCCTTTACCATATGAGTGTTTATCTAGTGGTGCTTCCATAGGAGTGTGAAAGGGGTGAAAGTGCATGATTTTCTTCATGGTTTACTCCATTATGGTCTTACATTCATCTTTAAAAGTTTTTAAGCACAATTTATATAAGAGGACTCGAGTTTTACAATTGATGATGGGTTATGTGGTTTATATAGGATACCCTTTTTCCTTGATGATTGTGATCTTGGCCTTGAAGATTCATCTTGTTTAGTTGGATTTTTTGGGAAGTTTTCCCTTTTTATAATGTTACTTGTATAAGTATTCCTTTTGGAATGTTTTTTGGATGGTTTTAATGATAGTTTATATCTTGTGTTCTAACATTGAGTAATCTCCCCTAACATCTTATTAGGCGTTCTATGGTTATGATATGAGTGTCATTTCATTGGGACTCTTTTTTTAGAAAAAACCTCTCTCAGTGGTAGGGGTTGTTCCTATTATTTAGGTTGATCCTTGTTATTCTCATCATTTGAACTTGGGAGAGGCCTTTGGGTTCATTATTGGGTAACTAGGGTGTGTGATACACTGGTTTAGTGTGGTATACTAATGAGTGTTAGTCTGTAGGATGTTTGTGTGATAAACCATGTGAGGGTAATCCATTTTTTTACCCTTAGTTATTTGTGCTTTTCAAGGCCCAAGGCGATTTCTCTTGTAAATATTTTAAGGGTATTTTTATTTTTTTTTCCTTCTGTTGGGTAAGGAAGTGCTTGGGATTGAGAGTGTGTTTCCCTCTTAGTTTCTCGGTTTCTTGAGGATGTGTTCTTTAAAGTTGTTCTATTATGACACCAGATTGGAAGAATGCTAAATAGTTGGGAGACCATTTAAGAAGAATTATAAATGGTGGGTAGACCATGTTACATCTCCCATGATTCATTGGTATTATTTTCACTGGTTCTAATCACTTTTGTGATTAGAGATGTTTTTTATTTTATGGTTGATAATTTTGATCATTTTGAGAATCTCCCCTATTGATCTCGAGGTGGAGCTATGTTTCATAGTTTTTTTGGAATCTTCCTTTTTGGAACCTTCCATTTCCTTTTTCTCTTGTTTTGACTCGGACTTTTTTTAGGGTATAAAGTGGAATAGTGGGGATTTTGTGACACTTCCCATGTCATAATGTTGATCTTTTGGTGTTATTTGGTAAAGTGGAGGCCCGGTTTGAGTTTCCTTGTGGTATTGGATCGAAACTTGTAAATTTTTTTATGTTTTTAATTTTTTTCATGGTTAAGGTTTGTGGTTAGAGGGAAAATGTGCAGCCTACCTTCATGAGGATCCTTTTTAGTTCACTATGAACTATGCATAGATTTTCATCATGGGTTGTACATGGCTAATTACAAACTATGAGGCCCCTTAGAGAAACCATGTGGGGTTCTTTATATGTTTGTGGTGGGGAACATGATGTGCACATAGTTTGTTAAAACATACAAAAAGAATGTGGAAGGATCTATAATTTTTGTGTATATTTTTTTTAATGAATTTTGTACAGTTTTCCAAACCTTATGGGGCACCCTAAGAGGTCATGAAAGGATTTGGGTGGTTCTAGAGTGATGATCTAAGTTTTATCTATCCATGAAAACACTTAGGAGAAACTATGTGGGCTGGTTCCTAGTCTAAGAAGCGGTCAACACGTGATTAGAGCATGATTTGGAAAACCATGATCCCTATCTAGGAGTATAAATATTGGGGTTTACCATTTACCCCTCTTGATTTTTAAGGGTTTTTACCCCATTTATATTTCCATACATCGTCTAACCATAGGGAGATCAAGGGGAAGCTCCAAACTCCCCCACCTTGGATTCTTTCCCTTACATTGATGAATTTTAAGAGATTTGAGGTGATTTCATGTTCTCTTTCCCTCTTTCTTCCTACTCCCTCTCTTGTCTTTAGCATTTGGACTTGCCTATGAATATTAGTTATCACATTTCTCTATTTTAGGGTTCTTGGTGGTTCCAATGATATGTATTTTGGTTTTTAGGTGATGTAGACACCAATATTAATCACATTAGTGTGGTCTCCATTGAAGTTGACATGTTTTGGGATGTTTTGGATGAGTTTCCACTTATTTAAGGCAGGTGTTACTATTAAATTATAACATTTTAGAATTCTATGCATGCTTATAGTTTTTTAAATTCCCTTTACATTAAATTATGAATATATGTGATGGAACTATGGAATTTTAAAACCATTTATTAGTGATTTTATATTGTCATAAATGTATTTTTTTCATTTTAATTACATGTTTTCAAATAGAAAAAGGAATGATTAATTATGGTAATATTCTTGGGAAATTATTTGTGGTCCCTTTTGAAATGGTTTTCATATTTTGAAATATTTTTTGACCTGGTTTTGGGTTTCAATGAGTTAAAAAATCATTTTAAATGGAATTTGGTTTTTAATTGAAGTGTTTACCTCTAAATGGTATGAAAAGGGTTTCTTTAATGTATTTCAAATGGTGATTTGAAATGTGTGAGTGATTTAACCCTTATAAAATTTCTTGATGGATTGTTCTAAGTGTTTGATGTAAATTAAAGCCTTTATCTATGTTTTTTATTTCCAAATAAGTGATCCCTCATGCAAGGGTAAAATTAAAAAAATTTAGATGTTTCGGTTTTTCTAAATTTTTTCAAATGGTGTTTGAAAATTATTTTTTGAAATGAGAAATATCCTGGAATTAATTTTTTTTTAATTTGGTGTAAATGTTATGTTTTGATATTTAGATTTTAATGGTGTATGTGGATAGAACCACTTAATTATCCCTCGCTCGAATACCCCTTGTATAGGTTTGTGATCATTATGTGATGCTTGTTGCACCCCATGCACAGGAATGTTCTTGATATGCCTCGAGTTCATGTTATGTGCCTGTATATGTGGCTTCACATCATTGGGTGTTAGGGGTGATGGTAGTTATGATAATTTATTTTGGGTATACATGGATCATTTGATTCTATGATTCACTACCTTATTGTTCAATGTATATTGGGTAATATATGGAAAATATAGCTTGTTCTTCTAGTTGGTTAACATGTTGCTAGTTTCTCACTAATCGTGTAAAGTATAAGGGATAGGTGGGTATTTTTCATTTCTTTGATACTTGTATGGGATACTATTATAATGGGATAGACTTCAACACATACTAGTATTTGGTTTGGGTGGTTATACCCGTATAATATTAGATTCTTAGCATATTAGTTAATTTTGGTAGGACTATGACATATTCATTTACTCAGTAAGTTATCAATTGAGGGGAGTTTAGGCTATTGATTATTTGAATAATTTCTCTCACTTTCTTTAATATGAAACCCTTACTTGTTTATGTTTTATTTTTATATTCCTTTTAATATTGCGTGGTGCGTGATTTTTATGTGTGGCCCATGTGAGATGGGTTGTTTCCTTTGAAATTGAGTTTTCAAAGTTGGTTATGGAAAACTATTTTGAGTTTTAAAGGCTCTTGTGTGAGTTATTTAAAGTGAATTTTAAAATGGTGTTTGGATTTAAAAATTTATTCATGCAGTTAACATTTTAAAATGGTACCCATTTAATTAAGATAAAAAATATGTGTTTTTTTAGAAATGTTAACGATATGTGTGGTTTTTGGAATGGATTTGGATGGAAGTTTTGTTTTCAAAATTTTTGTATTCATTTTTTGAAAACAAAGGGGAAAATGTTTTGAAAGTTCATGTTATGAGATTTTTGTTATTTACATACATTTTGTGTATAAAAAGATTATATTATAGATTTATTTTCTAACCAATATTGATGGATTTCCTTATAAAAAATATTGCATAGTTTCAGTAGGTTTTGGTGATCTACTGGGCTTTCTAGATCATTCCTAAAACATTTTAGGTCATGGGTTCTCTGTTAGAATTTATCTTCTAATTTGATCATCGTGGACTATGTGGGGTGAATCAAGTGGTGGATAGAAACTATAGTTTTTTTGGAGATGGTTTGAGATCATCTCAAGTTGGTTTTCTATTTATTTTTTTTCTGGTTAGTTCATTTTTGTTATTCCAATATGTTTATATTTTTATGGATGTTGATCATGTATATGAAAATGAGTCAGATCATGGTAGTATATCATGACCTTTTTGGCATGATGGATATTGATTTTAGATCCTTTATTTATTTATTCCACTATATTTATCTTTTATTTGGGTGAAACCATTCCCAAAGTGATTCTTGTGATTCATAAACGATTGTCGCCAACCCATGGGTATACCAAATGATCTATAAGATTTGTAATAGTCTGAGTCAATTTATGGGTAGGATAGAAGTTTGGGATGGTTTGTTACATGGGTCACCTAAATTTTAGGGTTAATAATTTCTATCAGGGATTACACATGATAATCCATTTGTACTCTACATTAGCATAACCTACCCATTTTAATGATCGAGGTCATGACATGTGTTCTATTTTGATTAAACAATACACTATTTTTATTAAGGGTTTTTTATAGTTCACAATATTTTATCATAAATTCCTTTTACATAATAAATCTTCAAATGATTTAGTTTTTATATCATAATAATTTAAAAAATTAATCTATTTAAAATAAATTAATATGGAAAACTTTAAATAACTCAAGATTCGTGTTTCTTAAAGTAAAACTCCAGCTCGAATTTCCCAAATGAAACCCAATAGGGGGTGAAATATACCATTTGGTGTTCCTTACTATACAGTAGAGGCTATCTTCTATATATGAGGTCCTATCATAGTTGTAGGGAGACTATTACCTATAAATTAAACACAAGGGTCCTACACAAATTCTATAAAAAAAATTCATCAGTACATGAATGCACATCAGATAGACCAAAATACCAATAAAAATAAAACCTAGAGTTGAAAGGGCCCCAACAATCCAAAATAATGTGTTGTAAATAGTATAAATAATACATAAATAAAAAATTGATTTATAGTAGAATATAAAAAATAAATCTTTCCTCGTATAAATAAATATAATACTAGTCATTTCATGTTGAATAATAACTAAAAAATAAATTCATTGGCCTCTGCCCTAACTCGTATAATGATCCCTCTAAATAATTTAGATTCATGACCTGTTAGACCTCTACCGCATTTTTAGATCTAATCAGAACATAGATCTGAGGAGAAAATAAAAAAGTATACCCATATACACAGAAAATTATTTCATGTACACCAGTTTGGGGTGAGTCTAATGACCTTGTAGGATTCCCTAATGACTCAAGTATATTGAGTTCTATTTAGATTAAGTGGATATGAATGGAATATAAATACAAGGATTATAGTCATGCCCATGTAACACACCCACCAAGAAATATAACATGCAATGAACATATAATAAAAAAAATCAGGTTATCATATACAAACAAGGACACTATGACACTTTTCCATACCTTCTTTAACTCCATTACAAAAGTAAGATAGTCACCTCATCCTATGAAATGATCCCAGAGCCAAATATCCATAACAGGGAATCATTTTGTCTCCAATAATACTCAAAAGTGTAGTTCAGAGTGACATTTCAAGTTATGAACACTAACTGAATACATGGGGTATGGTGGTCTCAAGCCTCGAACCATCCCTTCTCACTCGAGGGAGGTCAGGTGTCAAGAATCCAACAAATCCCATCCCTAACCTGAAGAGTTAGGTAAAGGCCTCATCCAAACCTTGGCACACTACTCAAAGAAACATGGCATAGTCATGAGTCCACAAATCTAAACCCATCCCTTCTCACTCAAATGAAAACCATTGTCTATATATTGCATTAAATCACAACCCAACCCTCTCACAGTCAGTCCTTGACCAAATAGTGATCACCCTAGATAGGTCCTCCATATTTACTCAATCCTACTCAAGGAAACATCAAGCCTCAAGATCCTTTTCCCCCTATAGGTCCATCTTCTAGAATTAGATGTGCAAAAAATATAGGGATAACAACATGTCACACATATCACCAACTCATCACCATGGAAATAATATCTCATTACCTACTCCCATATATCAAACACATCCACATACCCATCTTGACCTTCCAATGTGTCCTCCACATCAACTTGGATTGAAACGTCAATTTGATACAAAAAAATAGAGTTCTCAAAATGATACACACACAACATGAATTAGCATGAAAATCAACACAGGGAAACCACCTCTGTGAAGAACAGATAAGGAAATAATGATTTAGAAAATAGGGAATCACCAATATCTGTTAAAAAACACCAAAACTAGTTCAATCAATACCTTACATCTAACTTTAATATCCAATTATAATTACACCTCTTAATACATTCCGAAAGGAATGACATGACATATCAATCATGCCAGAACCTTGACCTAAATCCACTAAAAATACTTTGAAATCCCCAAATCTATTTTTTTAATACCATTTCAATTTTTTTCTTCTGAATATCCATTTCCATTTAAGAACCATTAAATTAAAAAACCACTTTTAAGAACTTTTAAAAAGGAATCCTATTTATTCTTGGAAAACCAACCCACACCACCAATATATCCATAAAGAGTTACACCAATAATCATTCAACCAAGTCCCCACCATTATAATATTTATATATCTATATGGTCTATATTTAAAATTAGGTCGATGTGATCCCATCCCAATTTATGGTGAAATCACAAAAGGAATACAATATTCATATAGATAATACTATTGATGGAATAAAAGTATAAAATCACTAACTAAAGAAGATATTAAAATAAATTTTAGGCGACTTAACTCAACAAACAATCCGAAAATATATCCTAAGCTCATATCAACATCCTAAAAGTCCACAATCACCAATCACATATATAAAAACATAAAATTAATTAATTAAATTTTAAAAAAAAATCCAAAACTTGAATAATCAATGTTAAACTTTTTGGGTGACCGCATGTTATTGAAACCATAAGAAATGAGGTGCAATCCAATCCTAATATACATCCAACCCAATTCCACAAAAAGTAATATCAAATTTAATTACTAATTCAATGGAAAATTTCACATAAAACCATCGAAAACCCTAATCATAGTCCTTGTGAAACATATATTAAGAGGAATGATGAATTGGTGTCTTGAGTATTCTCTTCTGATATGTCCTTTATGATCCAAAAAATAAAATCCCCATCAATCATGATGATTTACCCATGATAAAAAAAATCATCCAAAATCCTATCCAAATGAACCAAAATTGTAGAAGAACAAGGAGGATAATGGAAGTATATTACCTAGAATCAATAATACTGACACATAAAAAATCTAAGATAAAGTCACATAAAGAGTGGGGAGCATTAGAGAAAATGTTGGATATCCATTTTAATTTGGTTGACGATGAATAAGGGAACCTAAGGGGTTCCCAAAAATATACCCCATAATAAATTACTAGAATAACCTTTGAAATATAGGATGTATGGCATATTTTATGATGTAAACAGGGGGTTGACACCATGAATCCCATACTAAATAGAGAAAAAACCACTCAAATAAACACTTTCATGGAATTTACTGTAATTTTATATTTTTAATTCTCTT
The DNA here is from genome assembly GCA_963277665.1 of Viscum album. Classification (NCBI taxonomy): domain Eukaryota; kingdom Viridiplantae; phylum Streptophyta; class Magnoliopsida; order Santalales; family Viscaceae; genus Viscum; species Viscum album. The sequence continues at coordinate 1,375,658,358 of OY728128.1, forward strand.
GGGTAGTATCCCCTCACCATACCACTCAATTCATGACTTGAAAGCACCCCACAAACATTCATTCATAAAGAGAATGAATCCTATCACACGTTGAATAGCCTATACCACACTTTTCAATTTAATTTTCTCTTTGACACATCTGTGACATCTTTATGAACACATGATACACCTATAATGACTTAAAGTACATCTTAAAACATGTTTTAGCAATGTTTTAATAATAAAAATCCCAATATGAACATCAGTTATCAAAAAAACCTCTCACTAAAACAAAAAATTAAAATACCATCATGAATCCAAAACTTGTAATTATGTGGGTCATTAATAACTCTATTCCATAATTATTATATTACTAAATAAAACATAGTAGTCCTCTGACAAAGAAACTTGAACTACCATGATCATCAATTTTGACTTACCTATTGTGTATCCATGATGAGCACTAAACACGATTCAACTGTGAAACTCTAAAAACTTATCCCAGACACACCAAATTCTCTCAAACAAGACTGGTTTGATCCTTCAACCACAAAAAATCCATATTAAATGAATATATTGATATATTTTATACTTCAAGATATTTATTTACATTAAATAACACATGTATGTCCATCTTTGGATGGATTTCATCATAAATGTTTAACCTCTACCGCTGATGCACAACCACATCACTACATTACCCAATCTTGATGTATGAACACCTGAAGGAAATGATGACACAGTCAAACAACTACAAAAAATTATAATTCCAACTTATGGTGTATTTCTATAGTTGTATCGTCATCCATCCCAATAAATTATCATAATCTACCTATAAGAATTGAGGAACATAGATCTAACATGCTATCAATTAATCTAACTCCACCACGAGACTAATGGAAACTCACTGACTCTGTCCAACATTATATATGAACCATGAATATGGTATTTACCAAAGAAAATATGTAAAATTATATTTTCCCTCACACCAACAATATAATGTCATAATGACTGTCCAATAATAGGTTTAACAAAATTTATGACTTTTCCGAAATAAGGGTTTTATACTCGTGACTCATATGAATAACCCCACTATAAGCTTATATTTATCATTTCACTTTTAAACTAATAACATGATATCTAATATAAAAGTATATAATGTTATAGAAAATATGACTAGATATGGATTATAATCTAAAACCCAAACATCCTCATGAGTCACTGATGACCAAATACCAAGAATATTCCCAACCACGCCCATTGATCTGAAAACATCTAATTTTTAATTCCCCATTCATCATGTGGTTTATAGTTCTAACCAACATAAGAATCTACTGCCAATATCTGATTTTACCAAATATATCTCCCCACCATAGGAATTACCCATAGAAAATAGAACTCATGTTTTCTAAACCACAAAACAATTAAAGTGCACACCAAATAGTTCAGTACCTAAAATCATCAAAAGGACATTAAGGAGTTCAGACATTGAACCCACAAAAAATATATACAAATACTTAATACCATAAAAAATCCATAAGTTCACCATAAGTGGCTCACTAAGAAACCATGATATATAAATAAAACATACGATATAACACCCAGATTATCCCGGTCCATAATCAAATATAGAGAAAACATGTCCCTTAAAAAAACTAGTAGCATTTCCCATCTCCAAACTAAGGAAAAATCACCTACCAACATCACTTAATTTTTCTAAATAACACATTTAAAAAGATGATAAAAAAATAAAATCATATGGTTTTTCCCTATATGAGTATAAAATACAATAATATCAATCTATATAATATCGATTTCATATTTCAGAAAACCCATTCAAATCATTTTATATATAGAAAAACCCACCTGAGTTTCTAAAAAAACCTGTGGAATCTGAGGTTTTTTTTCTTCCAAATATTGAATTTGGAAAAACCACTAGCCTAACTAGAAAATTTCCCAAAAAACTTGTCCTATATCCAAAACTATGTAGAAATTCAATTTTAAAAACCATTTTCCTTACACTTTTGTCAAAACATGAAAAATTTGATTATTTCAAAATCAACCACTCCAAAACAATTCATGTAAAACCAAATTATAAAACCATTTACACACACCTTGGGACATTTTATAAGTTTTAATTTAAAAAATATATTTTCCTAAAAAATTTAGAATTCATTAATGGATAACAAAATAACACATCAAAATTAGTCAAAAAAGATGATTGTGTCCATATTAATCTAGTGAACTCTTTTAATGTAACAAATAAAAATTTTATTATTGTATAAGTTGCTTCAATTAATAATGTATTATGATAATTAATTAGGTAAAACAACACTTCCAATCGCCAGTTGTACCAATCCCCTGTCATGACACTATCAGGATGCATGAACAACTCAATAACTCCTGTACAAGCCCTATAATTCATCCTATGTCCCATCTAACACATATTAGGATTCATGATCCAAACCAAAACCTAACTCATGCTATAGTGATTATTCCCAAAACAAGGAAACCTATAGAAACCAGGGTTTTAACATATGTCCTATTAGTCAGGAATGTGGTTCATCTATATTTAATTTTTTGACAAACCAACTCTACTTATGACTACATTGTCCAATACCAAGTCATATTTTGATACCACTTTGTAAATACATACCCCAGATCTCTTGAATACAACCTAAGGGAGGTATGACACATAACCCTAGGGTAATATTATTATAATATAGATTATATTAACTAGTGTAAAAGGCATATCATAGTCATGTGGGAGATTCCTTCTAAATTAAAACCAAGGTCCATTCCCAAATTCTACTAAAAATTAATCATGACTTCATCCATATATCAAACAACCCAAAATACCTAAAAGAATAAAAAAGTGAGACAATAATTCCCTCATGGCCAAGAATAGAAATATATAAATAATCTATATCATAAATTAACAAAGTACAGTAAAAACAATACCATATTAAAAATAAAGGATACATCATTTAATAAAATGAAACACTGAAAAGTACACGATGAACAATAAATAAAAATAAAATAAACTATACTACAACCCAAATCACATAATAATACCACTAAATCCTTTCCCAACATGACTTATTAGACATGTACCACATTTTCAGCTCTAAGAAACACATGTGCCTGAGAGAAAATAAGAAGGCCTTCCCACATACATCAAAACCCATGTCGTAAATATGGGTGGGAGTGAGCCCAAGGAACTAATATAAATCCCAAATGCTTCAACTATAACACCCCAAGATCTTATGGTATGTCCCTTATAAAATTTATCATCCTTGATAGTTTATTCTTTACGCAACACCGAGCTTAAAATCGTAATATACTATTAAATACAACCATTCGAATAGTAATGTGACCATTAGAAATAGTAATATGACCAATAGAATAGTAAACTCACCCATTAAGGTATAAATAAGATTTAGTTATTATATAAATGAAAATATGGTATATTTATATCATAGAATAAGTAAACAAATGTTTTTAAAATGATAAATTAATTGTTGGTAATTTTTTAAGTCATAAATATTTAATTAAAATTTTATAATTAATAATAAGAAAATATATTTTCATAAAATAAACTCAAAAAATATTATTTTTTCTCTTATTATTATAATATATTTTTATGAGGCCTTAACTAATTTTTCAAAGTGTCATAAAAAAGGTTATAATATAAAAATCAGTATTTTTTAAGTAAATGATGATTTTATTTAAAAATTAAATATATCATATTTAGAAAAATATTTTCATAAAATAGAGTTCATTTTTTAATTCTTCACATAAAAAATGGTTAGGGTAAAATTTTGGTATTTTTCTAAAATACTTGAATGTTTGGTGAATATTGAAATATAATAATTTACCGTATTTAATAAATACACGAATTATTGAGTCATTGATGGTGTATAACTTATATAATCCCATAATCTCTAAGTATACTTAATTATTTTAATATATTTAGTTATAATTCTGAAACTATTCATAGTCTTGATCCAAAATAATAAACAAATGAATAAAATATTAAAAAACACCCCACTCCTTCCCCTATAAATACCACCCATCACCACCTCTTCTACTCAAACTTAAAAATACATGAATCTTGATTATATTATTCCTATTTACTCTCAAAAAAACTATACACCATATTCTGGTATTTTTAGTCTCACCAAAATACCATTTCAAAGTTCCATAAGGAAGTTTTCAAGGAGAATAATTCAAGAGGTAAATCCTTTTTCTTTCTCTTTCAGTTTATTTTAATTTCTTTTATTATTATTATATCATTAACTATTATATAAAAACATAAATTTTGAATAAAATATCTTATATATACTATAATTTTATTATGTTAATGGAATATCCATCATCAAACCCCTTCTCCCCATTTTATTTTAAAAATGAAAACATCATCTGTGATGTGCCAATTTACCACCATCATGAATGATGTGACTTTATTTTCCATTACCAACTTCAAGGCTGGTTATAAAACCAAAATTATGGTTAAAAACATTTTATTATAAATATTATAAGTTATTTATTATTATATAACTAGTATATATATATATGATGTTAATTAATAATACAAAACTAGTTTGCGACGATCAAAAAACTGCCAAAATGATCTAAACAATTATCATTAAAGTTCTATATAAAGAATAATCCTCATATATAGAAAAAAAATATAAGAAAATTTAATTTTTTTATATTAATTAATATAATATAATTTCAATTCTAGAAAATTATTCTCAATTTACATGATCTTCCATATATGTGTAAAAGTAAACCGATCATGAAAACTAAGGAAAAGAAGACCCCCGAAAGACGAAATTTAATATCGTAGTTCATCAAAAAGGCTATAAAAGAACTTAATAAAATTATAAAAAATCAAATAAATGCTAAATAGGTACTTAATTAATTTATTAATGAATCTAATTTCATTATCCAGGATATTAAGTACAAGTACAGAACACTTTCCAACATAAGGTAAGGGTTTATTTCCGAACCACCATTTTCATTGGGGTTATGATTTATCCTTATTTATAATAATTTAAATATTAAATATTTTTATATACATATTATTCATTATGTTTATATTTTCCAAACTCATGTATCAAGATAAATTCATCTTTCTTTTATGGGTAAATACATGTTTTACAAAGTTTCCTCCTAAATTCTTCCTGATACGCAAGCTCGATTAAAGAGAACTTTTTGATTTCTTACCCATTTTCAAGTACCATCCATAATCTATTTTAAGAAACCAATATTTTTCTAAAATCACTAATTTTTTTATGAAAAACTATATTTGTTCATTTCGGGTATTATATAAACAATTATGATAAATATAAAGGATTTTTCCAAAATAACTCTTCTTTGCAAAGTAAAAAAGGGGTATTTCTCTTAAGAATTCCTTGATGATTTTATTAGAGTATTTTCATCTAATTCAACACCACTATGGAATATTATAATTTATTGAGATTTATATCTTATTATTATCATATAACATATTTTATTAAATGGTTTATGATCAGTTTGATTATAGATGTGATATCTTGATACCATTCACCATACTACTCATAATGGCTAGTGATTGTATTTATAGATTGGGGAAAGTTGTTTAAATTTAATATATATATTTTGTTTATTCTTAAGCCCATTAAAATGATAAATTAATTGGAGTTATTAATTGAAATTTGGGGCCTTCTATATCCCCTTGATGCATTGTTTGGACTCATGAGACAAAAAAGAAATGGATTTGGCTGAGGCTTGACCCATTTATTTTCAGATGTCTTGGATGAGGCCTTGAAAGTATGTTTATGATGAGAGAAATTATTCATTCCATTATTATGATATTTTTAATTGATAGTCCATGTTATTAACTTACTAGTATAATATACATGGTTAAGCTTAATTCTCATGTGATTATTTATATGGAATTATTTATTCATCTTTTATTCTTTTCATATTATGCTCGAGATTATATTTTAATGAAAAGTGTTTTTATTCATTCACCATGACCTATTATTTATATTAGATTATACTATATTACATAACCTTACCTATTATCTTATATCACCAAATTCTTATGTTTTATTTTTCCCCATTATGTGAAGATGTAGATTATAAATGACTTGCAAGGATAATCTTGGAGTTATGGATGTTTTCAATAGAGTTTCTATGTTTTTTCCTTTTAAGTTGTAATGTAAAACTTATGTTGGTATCTAGTTTTACAAAACTAATAAACTATTAGGTACTTTGGCATATAACTTCCTTTTTTTTATTATACCAATGTAATGAAGTAAAGAAATAGCTCTAGGAAATAGTGGTGCGGATCTTTACAGTTGGTATCTGAGGAATTTTAGTAGAAACCTTGAAAACTAGATTTAGAAAAAATATTAGGGAACATAACCCTAAGATATAATTTAAGGATAATAATAAAATAAAAACCTATAATTTTGTTAAGTTATATATTATGTTGGTTTTCCTAGAAATGCATCCCTATTTGGATACTAAAAGTGGATGTGATTCTGGAAGAAATGTATCTAGGGGTAACAAAATCTGACAAAGTGTGTTAATCATGACTCAATGTAACCTAGTACATGACAATGGGCCTTACTACGTACCTGGTTCGACACTTCTGGGGGATATGATTTGGATAATTGAAATATTCTTTACTAACCATTATGAAGGATTTAAAAGTAAATATGTCTCTAAAAACCATGTTTATGATTATGAGATTAGCTATACATAAATTTTTAATTTATGTTAAGTGTTTTTAAAGTTTTAAATAATGCATTATGAACCAATTTAGGGTATTCCATTATTTAGAAGTGGATCCAAATGGAATTAATGGAAACCATATCAACACACAAATCCAATATATGTATTTCCCTACTATGAAAGATAATGATATTGTTTCTAGAGCTATGATGGGTGATGAGCAACCTATAACTATACTGGGATAGCTGACTCAGGTTATTAACAATAACCATACCTGTATGGAACATCCTGGTTCACAATGTAGAGGATAAGTGTTAGACCACTTTATGAGGAACATCCTCCATTATTCAATGGGACTAAAAACCCATTTGTACTGGAGTAGTGGATATGTTCCTTAGAGAAGATATTTATTGATTTGGGAAGTAACATAATGGAGAAGGTTAACATGGTTGTTTATCATCTCTCAGGAGTTTCTGATCAATGGTGGTCATTGATTCAAATCTCAAATAAGTAGTAAGAAATTTAAAATATAGAATTGAATGATTATAAGGAAATTTTTCTGGATAAATATTTCCCTTGTAAAAAGCTAGCAGATATAGAGAGGAAATTATTAAGCCTAAAAAATATAGGATGAAATTTTTTTGAAGTATGAATCCATTTTTACAAGCTTATCATAAAATATCATAGACTATATATTTAATCCAAGTAGAAATATTAGTCAATTATTTTATGGTTTAAATCCATTCCCCTGACAGGCATTGGTCTCACAAAATTTCTTATCATATGAAGATATAGTCTCATGTGCTATCAAGATAGAGAAATAATTCTCTAGGTATTATGAATTTATTAGAAAATAATAAAAGTAGAGGGTGGCATAATAAATAATGGATAAAGGGTAGAATAAAAATGGAATTTTCTAATGTCTGTTACTTATGGAAGGAAACACCTTGGTGACTACTTAAAAGGAAAAGGAGTATATTAAATGTGTGGAGAAAAAGGCCAATAAGCCCATTATTTCAAGTGAAATAAATAATCTACCAATGTTTAATGCTAAAAATTTTGTGATATGGGACACTATGAAAATTATTTTCCTAATATTTGAGGAAAATATCCCAAGAAATGGTAAAGGGATTAAGGATAAGATTATGTGATCACAACTACTAAGGTTGAAGTTCCTAATAATATGGTGACAGTACTTTAATCATTTCCTCAAAATTATCGAATGCTTTATTTGATTTTGGATCATTGATTTCTTTTATATATTCCTGGTTTTCCAAGAAAATTAGACATTTCCCTTCTTATTTAATAAAGGAGTTGTCAGTCAAAACTCCCAAGGGAAGTATCATTGCAATAAAGATGTGTTGGTCAGTCCCCTTTATGACACATAAATGTGCTTTAGTTGAAAACATTATCATAATAACTATGGATGATTTTGATATAACCTTTGGTATGAACTGACTCTAAAAATATGTGCAAAAATCTATTGTAAGAACAAGGGAGTTACAATTTTTGAGGAAGATGTAAAATCCCTTATATTTAGAGTAGAAACTTTATTATCTGATTCTAATCTAGATCCACCTCCTGTATCACTTCTAAATACAATTCTTGGGGAGGAAGAGAAAACATCATCTATGGATGAGGAAATAAATATTCAAATTTAATATGTACTAATTTTGAAAGAATACATTGATGTATTTCCAAATCATTTACCTGGAATTCTTCCACAGTGATAAGTTATGTTCTATGTTGATTTAATTCATGGTGAAAGAACTATACCAATGTATCCTTTTAGAATGAACACTATGAAATTAGAATATATGAAGAAAAACTATAGAAATTGGGTGTTAAGTTATTTATTCACCCTAGTGTTTCTCCATGGGGATCCCTTGCTCTCTTTATCAAGAAGAAAGATGGATCCATGAGGTTGTGCATTGATTATAGAGAAATCAATGCTATTACAATAAAGAAAAAGTATCTTATACCTAACATTGATGATTTATTAGATTAAATTCATTAAGATCAATATTTTTTTAAGACTAACCTTTCATATGGATATCATAAATTTCATGTGAGTAAGGAAGATATTCCAAATATAGCATTTTGAACTAGGAATGGACCTTACGAGTTTACAGTAATGCTATTTAGACTGACTAATGCACCCTATGTTTTTATGAATCGAATGAATAGATTTCTTAAGTAATATATTGATGATTTTTATTTATTTATTTATGATATATTGATATATTTTAAAGGATATGATGACTATCATAACCACTTCAGGTTGTTCCAAATACTCTTATAAGAAAATAGTTATGTGGGAAGTTTAGAAAGTGTAAAATTTAGCTTCAAATAGTTTCTTTTCTTATCCATACAGTCTCTAAGGATGGAATCTTAGTTGATCCTATGAAGACAAAGAAAGTCTAGGAATGACTTACACCAACGAACATAACCAAAATATGTAGTTTCATTGGTTTATCAGGTTATTATAGGTGTTTCATTCAGAATTTTGCATGATTAGCTAACATGTTAACAAATATTACTCGTAAAGGGGTTAAGTTGATATGAAAAGAATAATGTGAATACTTTTTTGAAGAATTTAAGAGGATATTAGTGAATGCTCTAATCTTGAATATACCATCAGGAAATGGTGGATTTGTGATTTAGAGTGATTCATCCAAGAAATGACTTGGTTGTGTTCTTATGAAGAATGATAGAGTTATTTACTCTACATCAAGTAAATTAAAAACTCATGAATGGAACTATCTGACTCATGATATAGAGTTAATATCTATAATCTTTACTCTAAAAATATAGAGACACTATCATTATGGTGAAATATGTGAGATATATACAGATCACAAGAGTTTTAAATATATCTTCTCATAGAAAGAACTTAACATGAGGCAAAAGTTATGTCTTGAGCTACTCAAGGATTATGATTATTCAATACACTACCACCTAGGAAAGGTGAATAAAGTACCAAATGCATTGATCAGAAAGGATCATGGAGAACTGAGTAAGACAAGGATTGAAAAGGACCTTGTGTACATGGATCTAGAAAATATTGATATGGGAATTATCAATGAAGATGAAACATAATTACTTTTACAAATTATTTCCAAATCATTTATGCTAGAAAGGATTAAAATATCTTAGTCTGATGATAAAATTTTTCAAAAGAAAATTAAATATGTGAATGATGGGAAATTGGTAGACTTCATATATGAAGATGAAATATTTAAATTTGGGAAGAGGCATTGTGTTCCTACTATAACCAAGCTAAAGAGGGAATTATTGGATGATTCTCAAAGATCTAATTTCTCTATACACCCTGGTATAACTAAGATGTATAGATATTTGAAGGAATATTTTTGGTGGGATAATATGAAGCGGTAAATTTCTGATTATGTATCAAGATGTCTAGTCTGTTAATAGGTGAAGGATGAAAGACAACATCTTAGAGGAGTCATGCAACCTCTTCCTATTCTTTCATATTTCCTTACTATAAAGAAGTATTTTTCACTAGATCACCTTGTATGAATATATATTAATGAATTTGTAAGAATTTATGGAACACCCCTTTCAATTATTTCTGATCATGATCCACGATTTTCATCGAAATTATGGAAAAGCCTTCAAAAATATTTAGACATTGAGCTTCATTTGAGTACAACTTATCACCATCAAACTGATAGTAAGTCTAAGAGGACAATTCAAACATTATAATACATGTTGAGATATTGCTAAATTGAATTTAAAGGTATTTGGGATCATTATTTACCTTTGGTTTAGTTTTCCTATAATAATAGTTTCCATTCAAGTATTCGAATGACACCATATGAAGCATTGCATAGAAAGATATGTCAAACATCAAATTGTTGAGATGAAGTTGGTGAAAGGAATATTTTAGGCCCAGAACTTATGGAGGAAAAAACAAAAAAGGTAAATACTATTCAAACCCATATCAAAGTTTCTCAAAGTGGACAAAAAAGGTATTCTGATAATCAAAGAAATGATTTGGAGTTTCAAGTGGGAGATAATGTTTCTCTGAAAGTATCTACATGGGAGGGTGTTATATGATTTTGAAAGAAAGGGAAAATAATCCACAAGTACATTATACCTTTTGAAATCCTATATATAATTATATTTATGTCTTATCGTTTCATAATTCTACCTAGCCTTTATAAAGTACACAATGTGTTCCATGTCTCTTCGTTAAGGAAGTACATGGCAGACCCAACTCATATCCTCACTTATGAAGGAATGTAATTTGAACCAGATTTATATTACTATAAAGAGCCTATTCAGATTATAGACACTAGAGAGAAGTTTTTGAGGAATCAGATGACTCAGATGATAAATGTACTTTGGAAAAATAAAAAAATGAAGAGGAGATGTGGGAATTGGAGGAATTTATAATGAAGAAATTCCCAAATATTTTTTTGAGGTAACATTCAATAAATTTAAAGTAAAATTTTTTTAGGAGGGGATAATGTAACACCCCAATATCTTATGGTATGTTCCTTTTAAAATTGATCAACCTTGATAGTTTATGCTTCATGAAACACTGACTTTAAAACGATAATATACTATTAAATATGATTGTTGGGATAGAAATGTAACCATTAAGAATAGTAATATAAACAATAAAATATTAAAAACACCCATTAAAGCATAAATAAAATTTAGTTATCTTATAAATTAAAATATGGTATATTTATATCATGGAATAAGTAAACAAATGTTTTAAAAATGATAAATTAAGTGTTTGTATTTTTGTAAGTCATAAATATTTAATTAAGATTTTATAATTAATAATAAGAAAATATATTTTCATAAAATAGACTCATAAATTAATATTTTTTATCTTATTATTATGATATAATTTTATGAGACCTTAATTAATTTTTCAACGTGTCCTAAAAACAGTTACAATATTAAAATCAGCATTTTTTGAATAAATGATTTTTTAATTAAAAATTATTTCCACATATTTAGAAAATTAATTTCATAAAATTAATTTCATTTCTTAATTCCACACATTAAAAAATGGTTAGGGTTAATTTTTGGGATTTTTCTATAATACTTGAATTTTTAGTGAATAGTGAAATATGATAATTTACGATATTTAATAAATACATGAAATATTGAGTCATAGATGATGTACAATTGATTTAAGACCATAATATCAAAATATAATTCTTTTGTTTTATATATTTAGTGATAGTTTTGAATCTATACATATTCTTTAGCCAAAATAATAAACAAATTAATAAAATATTAAACAACACCCCTCTCCTCCCACTGTAAATACCACCCCTCACCACCTATTCTCCTCACATTTAAAAATACCTTAAGCTTTCTTATATTCTAAACATTTTATCTCCCAAATCCCTAACCCTTGTTGTGTTATTTCTGGTATCACGAAAATACCATTTCAAAGTTCCTTAATGAAGTTCTCAAGGAGAAGAATTCAAAAGGTAAATCCTTTTTTCATTCTATTTCAATATATTTTAATTTCTTTTCTTCTTATTATATCCTTTAATATTCTATAAAAACATAAATTATAACTCTAGTATATTATATATACTATAATTTTATTATTTTAATGAAATATTTATAATCAAGCATCTTCTCCTCCCCCTTTTATTCTTAAAATGAAAACATCATCCATCATGTGCTGATTTACCGCCATCATGGATGGTGCAACTTCATTTTATATTAACACCTTAAAGTATGGCTATAAAACCAAAATTATTGTTAAACCATATTTTAGTATACATATTATAATTTATTTATTATTTTTTAATTAGTATATATATACATGATATTAATTAATAAGACAAAATGAGTTCGTGATGATCAAAAAACTACAAAAATAATCTAAATGATTATTATTAAAGTTATATCTAATGAATCATCATAATATCTGAAAAAAATAATTATAAAATTAAATATTATGTATTATAATAAATAAAATATATTTTTAATTCTGAATAATTATTTCCATTTTACATGATCTTCCATATACGTTTAAAAGTAAACTGATCATGAAAACCAAGAAAAACAACACTCTTGAATGATGAAATTGAATCTCATAGCTCATAAAAAAGGACATAAATGAACTTAATAAAATTATAAAAAATCACATAAATGTTGAATATGTAATTAATTAATTTCTTAATGGATTTAATTTCATTATCCAGGGAATTAAGTACAAGTGAAGAACACTTTTGAACATAAGGTAAGGGCTACTTCCCAAACCTCCCTTTTTCATTCGAGTTATGATTTATATCTATTTACACAAATATAATTATTCAATTTGTTTTATATACTTATTATAAATACTCTACATATATTTCAAACTCATTTATTCATATCAACTAATCATTATTTTATGGGTAAATACATGTTTTTAAGGCTCCCTTCTCAATTCTTCCCGATACACAAACTCGATTAAAGGGAACTTCTAGATTTATTACCTATTTTCAAGTACCATCCATAATATATTTTAAGACACTAGTATTTTTCTAAAATCAATAATTTTTTCATTAAAACTACATTTTTTCATTTCTGGTTTTATACATTAAATTATGACAAAAAAATTATTTTTTTCCAAAAGATCTCTTCTTTGAAAAGTTAAAAAGGGTATTTCTCTCAAGAATTCCTCGATAATTTTATTAGAGTATTTTCATATATTTAAACACATTTGTTTAATCTTATAATTTGTTTATATTGGTATCTTATGATTATAATCTACTATATTTTTTTAAATGGTTGATGATCAGTTTGATTGTGGATGTGCTAACTTGATACCATTCACTATACTAATCAGAATGATTAGTGATTATGTTTACATATTGGGAACAATTTTTTAAATTTCTTATGTATATATCATTTATGTTTACAAAAATTCATATAAGTAATAAATTGGACTTAGTAAGTAATATGTGGGGCCCTATATAGCCCCTATATGCATCAATAGGTCTCATGAGACAAAACATAAATGGATTTGGTCAAGGAATTAAAAATTTATTTTTAATGTCTTGGATGAGGCCTCGATGGTATGTTTATGATGTCGGAAATTAGGAATTCCCTAATCATGATATTATTAATTGATAATACATGGGATTATTCAACTAGTATAATATCCATGGTTAATCTTCATTCTCATGTGTTTATTTATGTGGCATTATTTATTCAAATTTTATTCTGGCCATATTATGATCTATATTTTATTCTAATTTCTTGTGTTTTTAGTCATTAACCATGCCTTATTGTTTTTAATATCATCCTCTATATTACATACCCTTAATGAGAATCTGATCTCACCCCTTTCTTATGTTTTATTTTCCCCCAGTATGTGATGATGTATATTATGAATGACTTGTAGGGAAAATCTAGGTGTTATGGATGTTTCCAATGGAGTTTCTATGTTGTTTTTTGTTTCATGTTATGCTGTAAAACTTATATTTGTATCTTATTTCCCAAAAATACGAAACTATTTGGTCATTCAGTATGTGATTTCCTTCTTTATTATATCAATGTAATAAATTAAGGAACCAGCTCTAGGAAACTGGGGTTAGGGTCTTTACATTACCATACTGAGTAAAATAGTGATCAAGTGTATCTACATGAAATACATATTTAAGGTGTTTTTTGTGTTCATAAAAAAAACCCACCCATAAAAAACACCCAATGAATATAAAATCATAAAAATAATGTTATTGTGTGATAAAAAAGTCCCGATGACACCTGAACATACCTTCCTTAGCTCTATTCCATATGGAAAATAAGCATATCATACTGTAACCCAAACCCATACCCAAATAAGTAGGGTAGTGTTTCATGTATTAGCTAAACCTATACCAAAAGGTGTTGGGTAGGGTCTTATTTCAAGTTCCATACACTACCAAAAATCATTGGGTAGGGTTTCCTTAAGTCATGACCTATCCCTTCTCACTTGGGGGGGTCATGAGTAAAGCATCCATAAAATCTTATCCCACATCCAATGATTATGATTAAATAGTTATACAAACCTTAACACACTACCCAAAAGAAAAAAGTCACATTATTTCATCCACAACCCTCAACCCATCCATTCCTAGTCAAGGGTTGCACATTATCCAAGTATTTCATCACATCACGAACTATCCATATCTGGGAAGTCCTTAGCCTACACCTGATCACCCCATTCATAGTGTACTATCACAACCAAATCCTACTAAAGTATAAATCATAATACTAAGACTAAATACTTCTCACTAATGTAAATTTCAGGCATCATGATCCCTATCCTAATCAAGGTTTGTTTCTTAACACAACATATACAAAATGTATAGGGATTGCATCTTGTCCCACCTCACACTATCTCATCACCAAGGCACTATTATCTTAGGATCTAGTATGGAATCTCAAGAAACCCCAAAAAACTATATCAGACCTCTAAGTGGGTTGTCGCATCCACCTATATTAACTTATCACATTGATACCAAAAATTAGAGTTCTCACAAATATAAACATATTTCATACACCACTATGCAATGTAAAACATAAAGAAACCACATCTATAAAGAACACGCAAATCAATTATTCTTTAGAAAATAGAGAATATACTACCAAAGACTTAACAAACCAATATAATCTCCATCAATACCTTCAAAATTTCTATAGAAACCCATTTAAAATATTAATTTTCAAAAAATTTAAAAAATAATATTCTATCATAATCATGCTTGTAACTTCACCAAAATCCCATAAAAACACCCTTAGAAAACCCTATTTATGTTTTTGGAATATAAATACATAAATATTTTATCGAAACACCATTTAAATTAAAATTTAGTTTTTTTCAAAACCACTTTCTTTGAAAATAAAATCACACAACCAAGAAATCCTTAAATAGGGACACCATCACTCATTCATACAAGGTTCCACCATTAAACTATTTTTCAATATTTTCATTCTGTGTTGACTATTAGGTTTATGTGATCCCATCCCAATTAATATTGAAATCACAAAAGACATATAATATATAGGTAGATAATAATAATGATCAAATATGAATTTAAAATCACCAACAAAATAAGAGACTCAAACAAATTCAAGGTTTCATACCTGAACTGAGTTTATGATAATTTATCCCAATCTTGTACCAACCTTCTATGAGTTGATGAGCCCCTATCTAAACCAAAAAAACAAATAAATTAATAAATTAAACATTTAAAAGAAAAATAAAAAATTGGTATAATCAATTCCAAACTCACTGGCTGACCATAGAGTTCCTAAAACAATAGAAACAGAGTACAGTCCACTAATAACTCGTACCCAACCCTAGTTTACAAAAAGGAACAAATTTTATTATTGAATAAATATATAACTTCTCCCAAAACCATTAAAACTATAAACAAACTCATTAAGGAATATACCTTAACATGAATAATGAATGATGTCTTGAATATTCCCTTCCAGGTGTCCTTTATGATCCTCGCATAAAATCCCCATCATGCATGATGATTTCAGCATGCTCAAAAAAAATTATTATCCCAAGATATATCTTAAAAAATTAAAATTAAAGATGAATGATAGGGGAATTTAAAGTATATTACCCTTAATTTGTGTGAAAAACACCCCTAAGTCACCAAGATAAAAGGCATACTAAGCGAGTGGAATATGAGATCCAAAGGGGACTCTCTCTCTTATTTCAGTTGACCATGAATGAGGGTACATGTGATTGTTCCCCAAAATAGACCCTCATCCAAATTACTAAAAGGCCCTTTTAAAAGAAGGGAACCCATCATGGTTCACAGTGTGGATAGAGGGTTCATGGTGTGAATCCACCTATAAGAAGAGGAAAGACAAGTTTAATCATCACTTTCACATTATGAATTAAAAGTTTATGTCATGAATCATTATAGGAAGTATATTCTCACTCAGAAACCCCATTAATGGATTGAACATACCCCATGAATGGTCTTTCACAACATAAATGACTACTATCATGTCACAAATGGCCTACAACTTCACTTTTTAGTAGCCTGGCCTACTAGAAATTACTATAACATCATCCAAAAAACTCATAACACTTACCATGGCTAGGAACACAAAAAAACCTTGTAGGGATTTCAAAACACTCATAATACCAATCCAATCCCTTGGTCCTAAAACAAACCCCTCACTAAAAAATTCAAATTCCCATTGAATTCACAAATCACAATGACATAGGCCATCATACTAACTTAAAAAAATGATGATTTTATTTATACATATAAAAATTAATTATATACATAATGAAGATCAATTTTTTCCCATTTCATGGTATTAAATCATATGAAACCAAAATTTAAGAGATAAAATTGTGTAACAAGTAGTCAAACTATTCTTCTCTAGAAAGAATCTAATCACATTAGATAGTTATAATGTTGATTCTAAGTCACATAGGGAATAATTCCAATAAAATCATAACCAAATATATATATCATAACCAACCACTAATTTCAAGTTTATAGCCAATAAAATCATTTTATTCATTGAACATAACTAAATCATATGTCATACCCATATTGTGATTCTGAATCTATATAGTATAACATTTTAAAAATTAGTTTAAAATATCTTATAAAGAATACATCTGCTAATAATATAAAATATTATATTCATGAATTAAATAAATAAGATAATAAACTAAATAAATGAATAATACATATAAATTTAGATATGAAGTGAACATTTTTAAATTTTTTTAAATTATTAATAATAATCACCCTACAATTAATCAATACTTATAGACATACCATAATAAATAATCATGAACATTTCCTCTTTATTTCAATATGAACTCTTTAAAATTATCATTTTACTTTTATTCAATATGAACTTTTACATATTCCAAATATATGATATTTATAATCATATAAAACTTTTTATACTCCATATAAATATTTTATAATTTATGTAAACATTTTTCACAATTTATATATTACATATTTTCATGTGTTGGATTATGAGTAAGTAAACTACCTGATCCCTCCAACACATGGAAATGTCTAGTAACCAACACCAAAGTATATCCATAATCATTATACTCATTTCCACTAAAAAGACATATCACCTACTGTCATACATACAAAACCATTGTAACATGCATGAGTTATAAACTAAACAATATAATAAGTTCAAATATATATATATATATATTACAAAATATAAAGGGTATAAAGTGTGATAAGACAAATGAAACATATATATACAACTATCCCTTCCTGAATAGATAATATCCCAAAAATAACTAATGAAATGAGAGTGTTCATTGTCATGATATTTCAGATTCACCTATAATCCAATTACACCATCCATCTTTAAGCTCTATGATCATACATATTTTGCATCAGCTAAATTATATAGTCTCAATAAGAACTACATGTGAGTATACATATATGATTGAGAATAATAATATGCAGTTTCTTCATCCTGAGATGACCTGAGTATAATATACATAGATCTTACATCATTTCATATAATTAATCATTATAAATCTTAAATAAAACACTCAATACTAAAACATATATTTTTATTTTCTTTAGTGATTAGTTACAAAGATTTGTTATTACACATTATTTCTTCAACATCCAACACAAATTTCTAACCACGTGACTTATTCCAAAACATATTCCCGTATATAGTTTTCTAGGGAAATGGTAAAATATAAGAAAGAGTGAGATCATATGCTTAGTAATGAATAATATATCCTTGTTTTATATAATATTACACTATAATCATGTTAAATAATATAAAAATGGGAGAGATAAATGATTAAAAAGAATAAGGAATCATAAGAGTTGTTCATAAGTCATGATAGAATAACATAGATCATTAAATAAGTATATATTACCAAAAAAATATCACTATAAAATCATAGTGTATACAATGGAATAAGAATATGGAAACATGGTATAATAATTATGATCCATGGGGCATAACATTGTCATATGAAACAAACATAAGAATATGAAATCATAAAATTATAAACATAGATAACTACAACCATGTACATTCATAAAGTTGTGAGCATTGCTAAACGCAATAATTCCCATGTATAAATATGTGATCATATCTAACCATAATAATTTCTAGGCATAATGTTGTGAATATATCTAACCCCAATCATGTATACGCATAATGTTGTGCACATATCTAACTTCATTCATGTTCATGCATAACATCATTATCTCATGAGATATAAATATCTACTAAATGAATTGTATGGATATATCATACCTAAAAATAATATGGTGATAAAACATACATATATGTGCCACATGAAATCAATCATACGTCTTAAACAAAAATACCCACATATAAAAATGGGTTGCATTACATTTTCAAATGTTCTCAAAAATAAAATCAAGAATTAGATTTTCCAAAAGAAAAACTTATATTAACCAAAATAAGTATATCATGATAAAATTTAGAGCTTCATTTATGAAACATAAATCCATTTGATATAGATATTTTTAGATTTATAGAGGAAAATGGAAGTGAAATCATAAAAATAATTTTCTAAAATATTTTGTAACATTGTCTTAAAAACAATATTTTTATGTCATTTTTAAATAAAATTTCCAAAAAAAGGGACATAAAAAAGACTTTAAAAAGCTTATAAGAAGTCCAAATAATGGAAAATTTAAATAAAATAAAGGTAAATAAGAAAATATATTTATTTAAAGATACAAAATATAAAAATGTGAATAGAAATACCATTTTATGTTTTTAGAAGGTTTTAAAGAAATCGATGTCGATGAAGAAGTTATAAAATTTCATTCAAAATAAAATTAAAGAAAAATATGAATGGTAAATAATTTATTACATATTTTTATTTCAAAATAAGAATTTTTTTTTGGTAATAATGAATATAGACATGGTAGAGAAATAGACAGTAGAGAAGATGCAAGTTATTCTTGACAACATCATATTTTGATGAAGAAAGAATCCATCGATGAAGAAGATTTTGACTTGAAAATGTTATTTTTATAGAGTGCGAAATGAAATAAAATATTCCAATGTAAATGAAAAAAATATCAGAAACTTAGAATAATATAGTGTAATTTAAATTATTATGAATCAAAGAAATGAGTTTTAGTCAAGAAAAACCCCTTAACTTGGATCCCTACTTGGTTGGGAAACTCAAAAAACATTCATAATCAATTTCAGTTTTTTATTAATCTATATATTATCCTTATATATTTTTATTATAATTTATTCCATTAATTTATAATTTCTTATTAAAATTTTATTTATAATTTTTTGTTCAAATTAATATTCATGTGTTAATTATTTGGTTTATTCATTGTTAGCTTCAATATGGAGGTTCAGATCCTTTATCCTAGATCACATCTCCATCATCTCTATAATTTTAATAGATATTATATGTGTGTTTTTCATAAATTTATTAATACTAACATTCATTTTATGGAAGTTAAGGTCTGGGTCTGTAAAGAGTAGTTAAAATAACATTTTTTTCATTTTTGATTCAATGATAAGAATGGGTTTTCTTAATGAATATACACACACATATATATATATATATTAGAATTGTAAAATAATTAAATAATAATAAATTAATCATTATTATAACATTTTAATTTTATTTAATTTTTCTTAATCATTCAGGACACAAAACATTATATCGTTATTTATTTTGGTGGAAGTATAAATACAAACAATAATGTGACATAATTAATGAATGAATAAGAACATATTATTTTATAGCTATAATATCACCATTATAGAATAATTATCATTTTATAAACATGTTATTAAAGTTATAAATCATATTTAATAATATTTTAATGTGAATGTTAAAGAAAAATGCTTAAGGATAAGTTAACGCTTACGTTTAAGGGTTGCATGTTCACTTATATGACCTCTCGAGTATGAAGGTATTGGGAAATATTAATGTGAATAGAGGTTACCATACATGGGATAGGATTAATTGAGAGATAATTTAGGATATTTTTCAAAAGGAAGCCAAATTTATGGTGCGCTTTGAGGTGGGTATAAGAGGGATCTTTTCATAGGTAGTCATGAGTGGCATTTCTGTAAGTACTCTTTACTTAATGTGTATGGAATTTAATTTATCATATAAATTAGATAAAAAGGGAAACAATAATTGTTAAAGGTTTATAATAATCTCATAAAACCAATTTATAGATAATTATAGAGATATTTTAGGATTTTACCCCTTAATTTTACCCTTTTCGTCATGTTAAAATTATCCTGGTTAATTATTTTTTACCTTGGTAACTTATTTTTTAGAAACAAATGACCTTGAACATATAAAACAATTTAGAAATATATATTCTAATTATACAATAAATTTTATTGGATTGATTTTTAAAAAATTATATAAATTAATTTTAATATAAGAACACATAATGCATACAAAACAATTTTTGAGGAAATATATTTTAAGCAAAAAATGATTTTTTTCTTCTTTAATTTAAATTAATAGTAATTATATAAAATTTTAATTTATTTATACTGTTACATTATCAATAAATTTTGTTAAAATTATTATTTAGTAGTTATTAATTTAATTATATTAAAAAAATGCATTACGTATAAAAATAATTATTTAAAAAATATCTCTTTTAACATTAAATAATTATGTTCCTAATTATATAAAATTGATTATTTATTTTTTTAATTAATTTAATTTTATCAATAAATTTTTATTAAAAACATACTTTATCATTTTATTAAATTCAATCATTGAAGTAAATTTTATAAAAATGAAATTTATAAAATACATGTAATAATATATATGTTTTTAAATATCATTTATTAAACTAATAATTGAATTTTTATATCATCCTATATTCTTCTTAGAAAACCCCTTGAGTCCTTTGTAATACCTAAGGGTAATATAATAAATGGAGATAATCACAGGTGGTGACTCATCTAACATAGATCATGTAGGGATTTCAATGAGCTCAAACTTATCTGGATGACATTTTCTATCAAGCTATACTTATTGAAGTTAATATTATTCTTGATCTAGAAAAATCCCTAGTGACGATACCTACTATAAAAGTTCAAAAAATTATCCCCATGGGGAATAATTCTACTACATTATTCCATTGATTCTACTTTATACATAGAATTCATATTTTGGTCACTTCTATTTATATATTTCAATTCACAAACTATATTATAATGGTCACATTTTAACCGAATTCTACTTAAAATAAAATTATAATTTATCTCGTTAAGCCTTATTATATATAATTATAGTTTTAATATTCATATAATCCCAATGACCATATAATCCCAATGGCCACACAATCCTAAAGGTCAGATAATCCCAATGACCATACATATAAAGGTTATATTACATTTTCATATATATCCTTATATACTTTAAGAATTTAGTTCATCTCATTATATCATTTATATTCATAACTTTTTTGTCATATTTCTAACATGTTATATGTTTTCCATAATTATTATCAATATTATGATCCTCAAGGCAGATTGGGATGAGGAGTGTTTCAATCATGTTGTATTTTTTTTCTTGTGGTTTTATTCCTTTTGAAAATTTTCTAGTTATGTTTCATTTTTTTATCTTGTAATGAATTTCATTTTGTATTATAATTTTCTACCTCAATAAAATAGGGAAATCTATATTTCATTGTAATTTTTCCTATAAGATAATGTAAAAGTAAAATTTAGCACAATAAGTTTGGGGTGTTACACATCCTAAGCTATGAGTCAACCCCATAAACATCTATTAAAATATGTCATTTTATGTCATTGTATTCATTCGTATCATCCAATTAACTCCATTGAGTTCTATTCCATGCAACACAATTATGGGAGACACCAATTATTATTTACAATACTTACTTCATTTGAGTAGTTAGATCACATTATTCATTCTTAATTTGACAATATAAATTTATTTAGATAATTTCTCTTGACCCAAATTTTTATTACCTTCCACTCCAATCAAACATATTCAACATCAAGAAATCATTATTTTAGATTGAATTGAATTTTCTATATGTTCCAATTTCATATTCGAAGATAAATAATTATATAGTTAAAAAAACATCATCACTTTTTTATAACATCATGTCATGTCCATTAAGTTGATAAAAAAATCATTCTGCACCTCTCAGAGTTAAACACATCCTCTAATTGAGTAATTAAAGATCCTTATCTTATCATACATCAATAGTTCTTAAAATATTATTATTTTTTATATATTAAAATATTATCGTGATCATCCAAGAAAACATTCCATCCCGGACTAATAATATGAATTCCACTAAGTCCATCCTTCTTTCAAACATGTTACCTATAGACCGGTTGTAATGATCCATGTTATCTCTTTTCTTCATAGAATCTAAATTATTATTATTTAATAATAATAATTTTTAATACTATTTTCATCATAAAAGCTAAATACTTCCACCAAAAATCTTTAAAATGACCCAAATTGAATTCTATTGGGTATGGGATGTCACAAAAAATCTAGAACAATTCTCAATACTCAAATTATATATTGTAATGGGCCCCACTAGTCCCTTCTTCCTAGGATAATTCAAGGACTCCATGTGGAATACCAAAGTGAATCACACACACCTCTCATAGTGCCCAGTGAACCTATCTACCATTAAATATCACCACCAACATGATTCTCTAGTTCAAGAACATGGGGATCATCACATTTGATCCCTTCCTTCTCCATCATCAGATCGAGGATATCAGATGGCATGTGATCCATCTACATTGACTATTGTATCATCCTAATTAGTACTGACAATATAAATTTAGAATTATCCAAACTAAATATTAGACTCTCAAGAAAATCAATGATACTAGCCAAGTGAAATAGTATGTGTCATCCTCATTTGGTTAATATATCACATTGTAGGTTATTATATGAAAAATAAAACTTTCATGAATCCTTTTCAAACATAATTGACATTCCCTCAATAAAAATTACCTTTTCCATCATCCACTGTGGTTTTACCATGTTTACCACCTTCAATATGTTCCAAATTTTTTGGGTATGTAGATCTTGATTCTAGGATGCCATATATTTCCCTACTTATTCAAAATTAATTAATTATATAGGATAAATCATAAAGGGAATATGAAATTCTCATAATTTTTTTTGAAGTTTTTCTCCCAAATTGAAAGTTTAATTAGTCTAATTCTAAATCAATTAAGAACATATCCTTGATGTATTTCTAGGGATATCTAGTTTGTATCTTGATTTAATAAACTAAATAAGTAATTTAATATTTATTAAAAACTACCCTAAAATTTATCTGTATGATATATTAAAATATTTGGGTAATATTTTTATGAATATAATGAAAATTTATTCCTCTAAAAAATAATATAGATCTAAAGTAATTTGATATAATTCTAACATTGCATTCTTCAAATACAAGAGATATTATTAAAACCTAAATACATCACTAAATAACTTTGAGAAATTTAGGAATTATATTCCATTAATTTCAAGGGAAATAAAAACATAATAAATTATCATAATAAAATGAGATTATTTGACCACAGAATATGAAGGGGAATATTAATCTCAAATAATTAAAATACAGTTGGTGTTGCATCCTAGTGGTAAAGTAACATTGTAATTTGGCATAAAAAACATGGGACTTGAGTGTTGGTAGTAAATAATTTTAGTGGTCGAGAGGCTCTACTTAGTGATGTGATTTCTAGGTAACCCCATTAGTGACCAAAACTAGCGAAGGAGGGTGCTGTGGTGGCATATTTGGTCAGCAGCTAGTGGTTTTGACAACGAAATAGGTTGAATCCACAATGGGGTTTTAGTCATTAGATCATGATGGTGGTGGGTTGTCCCGTTCGAGACATTTTATAAAAATCCAAGGAAGGTCTGGAATAGGCCAGTAATAGGTGGAAGTGTAGCACATCATCAGGTTATCTTAGATGATGCTGACAGACAATGATGGTGTCGGGCCACATTAGCGGTAATTGCGACGAGGCTCGATAGCGATGTCCTCAAAAGAAAAAATCATATGTGTGACCCAGACAATTTTAAAAGAAGTTTAATCCATCAAAAAATCAATCATATTGGAATAATTATAGGTTATATCTATTTACATCAGCACCAGGCACCATGAAGTGCTGTATTTGTCCTTTCTAGTTGATCTTCCTTACAAGTCGGGTTATTTGGAGTATCATTTGGATTAACTATGGAGGGGTCTACTCTGTGAGTATTTGGGCCTTAAAGGTCATTTATTGGGACTATTTTCATATTTTATTATAGTACATGTAAGGTTCCCCCTTAACCCTATTCATAAGATAACAAACAAATAATAATTTTATTACCTTTAGGCTTGGGGAAAAATAAATCATCTTTTAGCATTATGAACCATATTGATTTCATACTAATCCATTGATATCTAGCGACCAAACTTATATCTAGTTTCTCTATCCATAGACATTTCCTCCTTAATAAACTATATTTCCTCCCTTTCCTCCCTAAATAATAAATAACATAGGTAAGTATATTGTTCAAACATATAATAAAATTATTTTTTATTTTAATAATTTATTAAATACACATTCAAAACTGTCGCAATGTATGAACCCAAGTGAGGAATAAGACTTCATAAGTAATATTTTTAGAAAATTAAAATATATCAGATAATAACATCAGTTCTAACATAAATTATTTTGTTTTGACTAAGAATGTCATGAAAATGAATTTAAGTATGAATAACTAAATCAAAATGAAACATAAATGGTACTTCAGTGAAACCGTGTGATCTGGGTGCACTTTTCTCATATCCAAATATCCATATCTCTAAGGAGCTTTATATATCATCCAAACATGTTAAAAAACCATCACTAACCATTATATTATCTGTATGTTCTAAAATAAAAGGATCATGTTCTTTATGATGTCACTTCGACCGCATGTAGAATGGGTAATTGATTCAAGAAACTGAATCAATAGAGACTTGTTATTTCATCACTTTATCACCCTAAAACTTTATATAATTATTTATAGTGAGAACAATTTAATTAAATATGATATTGGTACCTATTCATGTCTCAAAAAAGGTTTAAATACTAAGGTTAAACTTTCCTTTGTTTCATTTTAGTCTATAAGGAAATTTAACCTTTAAAACCAACCTATTATGTCAAAAATAGATTTTTTAGAACACTTTATGTGTCATGAATATTCCAAAACCCATGTGTAAAATTATTAAATAACATGTAATTAATTTAAATCCATTAAATTTGGTTTTTATTCCAAAAATTGTTCAACAAACCGTGAATATGTAGCATTCATTAAAAAAATATTTTTATCATATTAATTTTGATACTTAATGACTTGTTAATACCTTGATTAATAAATTAAAATTTTATTATCTTATAATGTAATAAAATAATTGAATTAATTTACTTGTGATCATTCACACTCAAGCATTAACTATCCCTCATACATGGTTCCCACAATGTCTTAAACTTTAATTCATATGAATTTGTGGAACTTGTAGATACACATTGTGTGTGAACTTGTAGGACCTTATCTCAATAGAAGTGATAAATACTCAAATACGATGAGTGATATCTATAACCACGTTTTTTCTTATAAATAAGCAAGGATAACTCATAGTTACAAAAAACTCCTATAAACATTTAGTGTATAATATTATCTCTTTCTATTGTGATATCTTATAAAATAGGTTTCACATTTTATATCATCATTCTTTATTGATTTATTTATATTTTACTGATTTTATTTCAGGGAATTTCCTCTATCAACCCTAGATATGTATTTATCCAAGTAACTACCATCCTAATCTAGTGCCTTGTGATTTCATCTTTATATTGTAAGTGGGAAATCCTCTATTGATCATTCATCTAATTTTACACCACCAATGACCCCCATATGAAAGCTACCTCACCACAGACATAAACTTTAATCATTTTCATCTTGAATTAATGTATGCAATCCAAATATAAAACTTATATTGACCTCAATTTGAAATACCAATACACATTCTTATATATAGGAACATCCATTAACACCCAAAACATGTGGTGTTCTTATTGGTAGGTCAGACCTCATGGTCACCTCCACCAAAGATAATTGAGTGGAAATTCATGAGAATAAGTCTCAATGATAATGAATCCCCAACACCTGATAATAATAAATCATATATGTAATATCAATGTTATTTATTTAGACCATTAGAAATATGTTTTAAGAATAATTTTATAGTATCTTATATTTTTCATTATAACTAATCACTCATATAACATTTTGATACAACAAATAATCTAAGGACATTTCCATTTAAATAGTGTATTCATATGTAAGATAGGAATAATACACATTGATTATGATCTCAACTTCAGATGATCATCACATTATTAAAAACCATGATCTTAATAGATCATATACATTACATGGATTAAAAAATTAGTACTATGAAACAACTGAAAAACTAGACACCATAAAACCACTCAAACATTATAATTAAATATATTTAAGACATCATTTCATCATAGTTTGATACTTTCTTAAAATATTTCTTTCACATCTTGCTAATATTTACCATCCATACTAAGAAATTGGTTCAAGATCCCCACCTATAAATAAAGGGTATGGTTTACTGTAAAATTTCATCTATATGCAACCAAATAATTGAACATACACTATTAATGTGATAACATCAAAATCAAGGATCTTTAATCCCTGGTAAAGGCTGTCTCAATGTATTCATATAATATCAACCAAAAACATGCCCATACAATGTATGTCATGAAACGTCACCCGAGGCCCATATCATGACTACCCCAAGCCAGCCTTCCATAGGCCAGGGGCTGGCGACTAGCACCAAAGGAGTAAATCCCTATACTGGGAAGGTATTGCCTTTATAAACTGAATCGCACACAACAGAGTACACAACTAGAAGTAAAACACAAAGTGAAACTGTATACAAAAGAGAGTGATAAAAGTAAAGAGGGCCAGAAATACAAGCCCAACAGTAAAGTACAATACAACTGAAATGCTAGTACAATTGAAGAAAATAAGTGTAAGAACCTGGATCTTCGTTTCAGGTACGCCTTTCCTTTTTCTAGAGTTTTTGAGAAAAATGGTGTTTCTGGAAAATTTGGAAGTACACGCCGTGTACTCTTCTCAAGCTCGAATCCATGTGCTGGTCGTGCCCGGGCCACACACACGGGGTGTAGGGGTGATGTGGAGGCCATTTTTGGAGGATTATGGAAAAACCTAGTATACGCCATGTACTCTAAAAGTACATGCCATATACTTTTATTTTTTTTACTAAACACACCGGGGTCGCGCCTGACAGACAGAACACACCCCTTCTCCAGGTTCTTCATCCAAGAGTGATCCATATGGTTGGATCTTCCCCGAGTCCCCGTGCCTCCATCCGTTCTCCGATTCAAGCTCTGTCAATTTCGTTGGAATCGCAGCGGTGAGTTATTCCTTCTCCTTGAGCCTTGTTTTCCAATTCCTCGTCTTTCTCTAATTATCATGGCTTATGTGTTTCAGACGTTTTCTCAGATCTACGATGTTCTAAGGAGAATAGGTTGTCACTGTTCACGTATATCGATCTCCTAGGATCGAGGTAGGTGGTTTGTGCCTTTTTGTAGAAAGTCGACGAGTATTTTGTGAAAATTCCACCAATACCCTGGAAAGGGTATTGCGTGTTCCTATTTTTCCCTTGTTGTTTTTCCTACTTTGCTTGATTACTAGAGTAGATGTAATTGCCTGTGAATATGGTAGTTTTTACTGTACTCTGGATGGTTGATATGCTTGTTCTGCCTATTTGGTGTTTTTCCGGTTTCCATGCCTAGTTGTAGGATAGTGGAACTGTTGCTATGTTATGCTGTTGAGCCTTATATTGATAGCCAAGTAGTTCTTGAGGTTTACTTGGATGTTGCACACGCGCTGAGCATGTTTATTTCACACAGGATTGTGAGAACCTAGTGTAGTAGACCATAGGAAGAATGGAAGTAAGGGCTTCTCCAAAGTGTCTTTTAATACAATGCGAGACCACAGGGGGAATTGATGATGAATGCTTCCTCAGAGAGTCTGTAGTTCCTCGACGCAGGCCACAGGGGGAATGAGACGTTGAGTGCTTCCCCAGAGATCCTTTAGCATGATACTAGACTATAGGGGGAATTTATGGTGAGTGCTTCCTCAGAGATTCTATTTTTAGCTGAACCAGAGTGGTGAGACTGTGTGTGCCTCCTAGAGGGCTGCTAGTACTTGTAGGTTAAACCATAGGGGTTAGGCTGTGAGAGCTACCTAGAGGGTTACCTATTTCCTTCTTGTTGTTGTTGTTACTTATGTACTTTATATTCTAGAACTGTGGATTGTAGCTGTAGTGTGCTTTTCTATTTACTGCTTCCTGCACTTTTACTTGCCTTGTATTCATTGACTATTAGGAACAGATCTTTTCGTGATTTCCTATTGGGATTGTATCTCACACCCTATTTGGGCCATGATTTTGGGCCCAAGTAGACTTTGTTGTTGCAGGAATAGATAAGGGAAAGCGTCCTTCGACTTCCAGTACGTGATTGCATGGAGCTGGAGAGAAAGAGACTGAGCTTAGGCTTTCGATGCTGAGGAGTTTAATTTTTTTTCTTTTGCACTTTTTTTTTCAGTTGTACTTCATCACGTTGGTTTGTTTACTACTTTCCATAGACATATGCACCATGTTGCATCATCATTATTTTATAAATTGCTTTAGCTATTCAGTTCAGTTGTTGTATGATTTTTATTGTTTCTATTATTGTGTCTGGTTGTTCTTCCGCTCTATACTTTACCGAATGAGGGCATAGTTTCCCCACCGACTCACCAAGACCCTCACTGCTAGTCGGTAGCCTCTGGTGTTTGGGGAAACACGCTTGAGGTAATGTGGTGAACCGAGTATGGGGCACCAGTGGAGGGGCTCCGGATTTGGGTCATTACAAAGTTGTATCAAAGGTAGTAGCTAACCCGTGTACAGGGAAAATCCATACTACCTCGTTAATTTCAGTTTGCTAGTTTTGAGATTTTACGGTTGATATTATTTCACCTAGAGTGATTCACATTCTTTGTGTTGTTATTTTCTTGATGATTGTGGTTCTATTTCTGTCGCAACCTGATGAGATGAGGGTATGCCATCTCATGCATCTTATAAGAACTTGTATAAATCACATGCCATGCATTCTTGCCATGCCATCTAGGGTGAATTAGCAATTTCATGCTGTTATAATAGACTTTCTGTAGATTATGCATGTTGTTGTGATAGATGCTTGATAGAATCTCTGCTACCTTGTTAGAGGATTGATTGCTTCCTACTTTGCTTAAATGAACGCAAAATTTTGATTATTGAGGTGTTATGGGCCCTGTCAAATAGGAAATTGGTGGATCATGATCCTATTTTCTCTTGTCTATGACTGTAGGAGATGACAAGCTTTGATGCACGGAGAGTATGGGCCCTCACATATCGGAATTTGGAACCTCTTTGCCATGTTTTCAGTGTTTCTAAGATTCTGTGCAGTTTCTGAGCTACTGCCCAGAAAAACCCAGAATACACGGTGTGTACTTTTCGGATACGCGCCATGCAGTTTTCAGGCCATGTCACTGACCATGTGAGTAGAAACACGATGTCGTGAGGAACACGCCGTGTACGGTTGGTACACGCCGTGTAGTTCGGAGTCGTGTCCCCGGCCGTGTCACGAACAACACGGGTCAGGGAAGCTCGAGTAAAACACACCATGTTGTAGAGGAACACGCCGTGTAGTCTTGTCTTGGTACCTGACCATGTCACGAACAACACGGGTTAGAGTTACCTTCTCCTAGACACGCCGTGTTGTTTTTGGAACACGTTGTGTAGTCTTGTTCAGGTACCCTGCCGTGACACGAACAACACGGTATGCTGTCACCTTCACCTATACATGTCGTGTTTGTTCAGAACACGCCGTGTAAGGTCCATCCATGTAGAAAGCCGTGTATTTTAACAACACGGGTCGCCGAAGCCTAGTCTACTACATGCTATGTTTGTTTTAGAACATGTCGTGTATTCTCGAGTTAAGTCAGACCGTGTGGGTTAGCCGTGTAAAGAGACTCGGGCAGGGGAATGGTTTTCAAGTACACGTCGTGTATTGGGTCAACACGCCGTCTATTTTGAGGTGTTACACAACCTTTAGGGTTGGGGTACACACCCATGTCAGTGGCTTAAGAAGACACGTTGTGTAGTTTTTATACATGGCGTGTAGTCGTGTTTTTTAAACTGGTGTGTTTTTCTTCCCCTATTCCCGTTTTGTACACTTGTGTTCTTTGTCCTTGTTTTCTGATCTAAGGTGTTCTTTTTATCTTTCAGAGCTATGCCTCCGAGACGTCCTCCGGTTGTACGTCTATCGTCAGGCAGTGATCAGACGCCAGATATGGCTGATCAGGGAGTTCCTGCCGAACCTCCAGTCGGGCCAGCCTTGGCACCGGATGTCATGCTAGTTGCAGGCGCTGATGCGCAGTTTAGGGAAGGTTTTCTGAGGGTGATACAGAACTTTCTGGTATCACCGCCTCCTGCCTCGACTATGGAAGACCTGACACAGTTTTTTCAACAGTAGCATCCTCCCACGTTCTCAGGAGAAGGAGGGCCACAGGCTACAGAGTCATGTCTGGAATCCATGTTGACCATATTTGAGCATCTGGAGATGCCTCCAGAGAGGCGGGTTAAGCTCGCTACCTACATGCTCTGAGACTCCTTCAAGAGGTGGTGGAAGGTGATCTCACATGTGGGTCATCAGTAGGTTATGGCTTGGGAGGAGTTTCACCGCGTCTTTTTGACTACTTCTACCCAGAGACCCTGAGGGCCAACCGAGCCCGAGATTTCATGAGCTTAGATCAGGGTACTCTTTCTATCATGGACTATTCATCTCTTTTCACCAAGCTATAGCATTTAACACCCCTACGATATAGGAGTGGGGTGTTCTTAGCAAGGAAGTTCGAGGATGGTCTCAGGCGGGGTATCCGCTCGCAGGCGAATATCTTCCAGTTGACTTCCATCACTTCCATCATCAATCAGGAACTAATTGCAGAATGCAATCTGAGAGACTCTAGAGCTGCAATCCAGGGCGGTTCTGCTTCCAGAGCTAGTTTTCCTCTAGATGACAGCAAGACGTGCCGTAGGGAGTCTACACGCTGTGATCCAAGGAAGCGAGATGCATCGTCAGGCAGCCAGGTGGTATGCTACCAGTGTGGTCGGTCAGGGCACACGAGACCGCAGTGCCAGATAGACCCCGTGGAGTGCCGATCTTGTGGCAAGATGGGTCACCTTCGGTGTTTCTTCCAGGTTTTCTCACCAGTAGCTGGAGACCGGGGTTCTTCCATGACTCCTCGTTCAGGAGCAGCACCACCAATTTCTCACCAGTCGGGGAACTGGAGTTCTTCCGGCCGTTCAGGCTGAGGTGGAAGTCGAGGCTGTGA
Source organism: Viscum album (assembly GCA_963277665.1). Lineage (NCBI taxonomy): Eukaryota > Viridiplantae > Streptophyta > Magnoliopsida > Santalales > Viscaceae > Viscum > Viscum album. Next base: position 1,375,690,579 of record OY728128.1, read on the forward strand.
CGGTCAGCCACCATTCCCTCAGCACCAGCAGGGAGGTTCAGCTCAGAGTGGTCAGCCAGGGGCATAGGGCCACGGTACAGGCCATTCTTTTGCCGTGGAGCGTACCTATCAAGAGCAGGATCCCGACCCTTCTACAATTCGAGGTATGATTTTAGTAGCCTCAGTTTTATCTTTAGCCCTTTTCAATACTAGTGCTACACATAGCTTTATCTCTGTTGCTGTCGTGGAGAGCCTTGAGCTCTGTGTCTTTGCTTCTGCCGACTCATTGACACTAGACACACCTTTGGGGACGAGTACATCTAGTGTACGCCAGTGTAGAGAGTGCCCTCTCAAGGTTGCAGGGTATTGTTTCTTATGGGATCTCTATGTCCTAGAGATGATAGGCTATGATTTCGTCCTTAGGATGGACTGGTTGGTTCCCTTCCAGGAAGTCGTCGACTATTATCTCCATAGAGTGAGTTTTGTCTCACTAGAGGGTGAATATTTTTTTCATAAAGGCGAATGGGATTTTTAGGTGAGTCGAGCAGGACTCGAGCATCACGGGCTAGGAAGGGTGACAGCCTAGATTGCTAGTCTTTATCTGTATGATCAGGGGACTTCATATTTGGACTTTCCTCCAGTGGTGGATCGTTTCAGGGACATATTTCCATGGGAATTTTCAGGTTTTCCTCCAGAGCGTGAGGTAGACTATTCTATTGAGCTCGTTCTAGGAGCAGCATCAGTGTCCATTCCTCCTTATAGGATGGCTACACCTGAGTTGCAGGAGCTCAAGAAGCAGTTGGAGGAGTTGCAGGCAAAGGGTTTCATCCAACCCAGTGCTTCTCCTTGGGGTTCACCTGTCCTGTTTGTGAAGAAGGCAGACGGTACCCTTCGGCTTTGCGTGGATTATCGAAAGCTGAACCAGTTGACAGTCAAGAACCGATATCCCTTGTTGAGAATAGATGGCCTCTTTGATCAGCTTCAAGGAGACCATGTGTTCTCAAAGATCTACTTGAGGTCCAGTTATCATCAGCTACGTGTTAGACCATCAGATATACCTCTGACAGCCTTCAGAAACAAGTATGGTCTATACAAGTATACAGTCATGTCGTTTGGTCTCACAAACCCACCTACAGTATTCATGGCACTGATGAACTAAGTGTTCTATCCTTACTTGGAATCCTTCGTCGTGGTCTTCATGGATGATATCTTGGTGTACTCTCACACTCAACACAACCATTCCACACATCTTGAGATAATTCTGAGTACACTGAGAGAGCATTAGCTTTATGCTAAACTCTCAAAGTGCCACTTTTGGATGGAATAGATTCACTTCTTGGGTCTTGTCATCTCAGAGGTAGGAGTATCTGTGGACCCAGAGAAAGTGAGATCTATAGTTTCCTGGGAGCAACTGAAGAATTTTTTTGAGGTACGGAGTTTCCTAGGGCTGGTTGGATACAAAAAACGCTTCATTCAGGACTTTTAACGCCTAGAAGCACCTTTGAAAGGTCTGACCAAGAAGGGGGTGAAGTTCTTATGGTCTGATTTTTGTGAGTCAGCCTTTCAGGAGCAAAAGTGAAGGTTGACATAGGCACCGATACTAGTCTTGATAGATCCAGGAAAGAGCTATACAGTCTATTGTGATGATTCAGGTATCAGGCTAGGAGTTGTGCTTATGCAGGGATATGGATTCGTTGCATACAGGTCTCGGCAGTTGAGGTCACATGAGAGGAACTACCCTACACATGATCTGGAGTTGGTAGTTGTTGTTCATGCCTTATGCTGTTGGAGACACTATCATCTGGGAGAGCACTTTGTGGTCTTTATCGAACACAAGATTCTCAAGTATATCTTCACTCAGTGTGATTTGAATCGGAGACAGCGTAGGTGGGTCGAGTATCTTCAGTCTATTGATTTCGAGCTTTCCTATACGCTGGGAAAGGGCAACACAGTGGCAGATGTGTTGAGTAGGAGAACTCGGATTTAGGCAGTTCAGAAGGCAAGCAGTGAGTGGAAGCTTATGGCTCTATTCTCTGAGATGCGTCTGGAGGTGCACGATAGACAGGGACAGACTTTCCTATCTTCTGTAGCTGTTACCTCTACACTACTTGATCGGGTATAGATGAGGCAGCTATCAGACTCAGAAGACTTAGTCCTGCGGGAGAGCGTGTCAGGAGAGGACCCTCTTCCTGGATGGATAGTGGGCGAGGATGAGATCTTGCGTTTCCAAGGATGCGTATGGGTTCCATAAGACATACGTGAGGAGATGATGCGGGATTTTTATTCCTCAGTTTGGGTAGTTCATCCTGGTGTCACCAAGATGTATCAGGATCTTCACTGATAGTACTGGTGGCCAGGTATGAAGAAAGATGTTTCTGGTTTCATCTTGCGATGTTCTACTTTTCAGCAGGTGAAGGCGGAGCACCAACGAGCAACAGGCCTTTTACAGTAGTTACCCATTCCGGAGTGGAAGTGGAACAATGTTGCGATGGAATTCTTGACCAGGTTGTTGAGGTCACCTCGAGGGAACGATGCTACTTGGGTTGTCATCGACAGGCTCACGAAGGTTGCTCACTTCTTGCCGATCAAGTAGACCTTCAGTGTCGATGATCTAGGATGACTTTACATTAGAGAGATCGTTCGTCTGCATGGAGTTCCATGCTTTACTGTTTCAGATAGGGATGAATTCTTTAACTCTCGATTCTAGCGGGGACTTCAGAAGGCCTTGGGTACATAGGTACTTTTGAGTACAGCATACCATCCCCAGACTGATGGCCAGTCCGAGCGCACGATCCAGGTGCTTGATGATATGCTCCAATCTTGCATCCTAGACTTTGGCGGTTCTTAGGAGAAGCATATTCCTCTGGTGGAGTTCACCTACAACAACAGTTTCCAGGCGACCATTCAGATGGTACTATACGAGGCTTTATACGGTAGGTCATGTCGTTCACCCTTATGTTGGCTGGAGGTAGGAGAGGCAACCTTGCTGGGACCTCGTCTTGTTTAGGAGACTTCAGAGTTGATAGAGCTGATTCGAAAGAGGATGGCTACAGCACAGTCTCAGCAAAAGTCGTATGCTGATCAGTGGAGATGACCTCTGAAGTTTGAGGTCGGGGATCAGGTTTTCCTGCGTGTCACACCGAGGCTGGGACACAAGAGGATTTGGAGATAGGGTAAGCTTTCACCGTGGTACGTCGGACCGATTGAGGTATTGGAGAGAGTTGGGATGATTGCCTATCGGTTACAACTACCCCAGAGGTACCAGGCCATGCACGATGTCTTCCACGTCTCTCAGATCTGACGTTACTTTTCAAAACAGTATCATGTCTTTTAGCCTGAGGAGGTTGAGCTCGAAGTGAATGCATCGTTCGAGGAGCATCCTATCCGGATTATCGATTGCAGTATGAAGGTTCTCCGTGGGCGGTCTATCGCTCTTGTACGAGTGTTATGGCAGCATGGGCGAGTACAGGACGATACCTGGGAGAGGGAGGCCGATGTATGATCGCAGTGGCTGGAGCTATTTGGGGTTTCTTCTTCTATGCCTCTATAGGGAAATTTGGGGATGAATTTCTTTAAGGGGGGAAGTTTGTAAGAACCCGGATCTTTGTTTCAGGTACGCCTTTCCTTTTTCTGTAATTTTTGAGAAAAATGGAGTTTCTGGAAAATTTTGAAGTACATGCCGTGTACTCTTCTCAGGCTCGAAGCCGTGTGATGGCCGTGCCCGGGCCAAACACACAGGGTTTAGGGGTGACATGGAGGCCATTTTTGGTGGAGTAAGGAAAAAACTAGTACACACTGTGTACTTTTCTTTTTTTCACTAAACGCACTGGGGTCACGCCTGAAGGACAGAACACACCCCTTCTCTAGGTTCTTCATCCAAGAGTGACCCATACGGCCGGATCTTCCCCAAACCCTCGTGCCTCCATCTGTTCTCCAATTCGAGCTCTGTCGATTGCGTTGGAATCACAGCAGTGAGTTCTTCATTCTTCTTGAGCCTTGTTTTCCAATTCCTCCTCCTTCTCGAGTTATCATGGATTATGTGTTTCAGACGTTTTCTCAGATCTACGACATTCTAAGGAAAATCTGTCATCATTGTCCACGTATATCGATCTCCTAGGATTGAGGTAGGTGGTTTGTGCCTTTTTATAGAAATTCGATGAGTATTTTGTAAAAATTCCACCAATACCCTTGAATGGGGTATTTCATGTTCCTGTTTTTCTCTTATTTTTTTTGCCTTCTTTTCTTGATTGCTAGAGTAGATGTAATTTCCTATGAATATGGTAGTTTTTACTGTACTATGGATGGTTGTTATGCTTGTTCTTCCTGTTTGGCATTTTGCCGCTTTCCATGCCTAGTTGTAGGGTAGTGGAACTGTTTCTATGTTATGTTGTTGAGCCTTAGATTGATATCCAAGTAGTTATTGAGGTTTACTTCGACGTTTCACACACGCTGAGCATGTTTATTTCACACAGGACTGTGATAACCTAGTGAGTAGACCATAGGGAGAATGGATGTAAGGGATTCTCCAGAGTGTCTTTTAATACGATGCGAGACCACAGGGGGAATTGACGATGATTGCTTTCTCATAGAGTCTGTAGTTCCTTGATGTGGGCCACAGGGGGAATGAGACGTTGAGTGCTTCCCCAGAGAGCCTTTAGCATGATATGAGACTGTAGGGGGAATTGACGGTGAGTGATTCCTTAAAGTGTTTATTCTTAGCTGAACCAGAGGGGTGAGACTGTGTGTGCCTCCTAAAGGGTTGCTAGTACTTGTAGGTTGAACCATAGGGGTTAGGTTGTGAGAGCTACCTAGAGGGTTACCTATTTCCTTCTTATTGTTGTTGTTACTTGTGTACTTTATATGCTAGAATTGTGGATTATAGCTGTTGTGTGATTTTCTGTTTACTTCTTCCTGCACTTTTACTTGCCTTGTATTCATTGACTATTAGGCACAGATCTTTGGGTGATTTCCTACTGGGATTGTATCTCACACCCTATTTGGGCCATGCTTTTGGGCCCAAGAAGACTTTGTTGTTGCAGGAATAGATAAGGGCAAGCACCCTTCGACTTCCAGTATGTGATTGCATGGAGCTAGAGAGCAAGGGACCGATCTTAGGCTTGTGATGCTGAGGATTTTACTTTGTTTTTCTTTTTCACTTTTTTTTCAGTTGTACTTCAACACGTTGGTTTGTTTACTGCTTTCTGTAGACATATGTACCATGTTGTATCATCATTATTTTATACATTGCTTCCGCTGTTCAGTTCAGTTGGTGTATGTTGTTTATTGTTTCCGTTATTGTGTCTGTTTGTTCTTCTGCTGTATACTTTACCGAATGAGGGCATAGTTTCCCCACCAACTCACCAAGGCCCTCGCTGCTAGTTGAAAGCCTCTGGCATTTGGGGAAATGCGCTTGAGGTCATGTGACGAACCGAGTATGGGGCACCAGTGGAGGGGCTCCGGATTCGGGTCGTTACAATAAGTAAAGCAGCTACTGGGTCATCCTACGGGGTTCCTACCTGAAGGGTAGGAAAAGATGGCCTCCTCAGAACTCCATGTCCATCCATCTTCTCCATGTACATCTCGCCGAGTGGTCCACCTCTGGGTACCATCCAGTTCTGCTACTCTCTGCCCTGATCAGTGATGTTCTTCGTCTGCAACCAACACAATGAGGTGCAGGCATAACCCGTGCAGGGGTGAGTATAACGATACATAGTAGGGACCCTGAGACCCTAAAGGTCTCACACAGAGGTGCTCCCCCTCATAGTTTGTTGAGGTACTCCTCCTGTCGAGTACCATAGGTCTATCGCATCACATAGAGGCACTCCCCACTATGGGTCTTCTGCATCACATAGAGGTTCTTCCCATTGGTCTAGTCGAAACACTCCAAGTCGAAAGGTCAGCAGTCGTCAGGTCTCAACCAGCTATTAGGTCTTCGTACTCTGCACGCTCGTCTCTGGGAGGATCCACCCCATGACCTACTGGTCGATACTCCAACTGTCACATAGTCCGATGTAGAAGTATCTCAAAGGTCTGCCTTATCATAGGGGTCTCGATGCAATAGATGGCGCGTCAATCGGATGCCCAGTCTGTGAGTTATTGGCATTTCTGTTCAAGGGGCCCAATTGGTTTTTAGGTTCAAACCAACCCAACTATATCCCAACTGTTTTGAAACCTAAAGTGGGGTATTCCAAAAGAACTTTCTCTCTCTAATCTTTCCTTCACCACAGACGGTTCGTCTATCGGACACCTGTAGCCCAAGATATGGGCGAAAAGGTGTAAACAGGCCAAAGTGGGTCCGGGTCTGGTCTGACCCAGTCGGACTGACCCGGCCCGACCTGGATCCGGACCGGAGTCCGACCTGGTCCAAGGGTCTTACCCGGTTTGAGATCGGCCCAACCTGAGTGGGATCCCTAGCCCGAGTGGGCGGCCCGACCCGAGGGCACGGCTCGGCCCAAGGGAGGCTCGGCCCGACAGCCCGCGCTGGGCCCGACCAGGCAATCCGCGAGGGTCTGCCTCATCCGCGGCCAGGGAGGAAGTCACGTTCCCCCTGGCTCCCGAACGGCTCTTCCGTTCTGGTGGGATCCCAAACCGGTGCCACCTGGTGTCGGTACAAGTCACGCGGGACCCACTGGGTCCCGCTCCTCCCGGTTGGCCAAGTGGCCAGCTGCTCCAGCTCCACCAGCGGCCGGCCCGGCCGGCTGCCTCAACTCCTCCACTGTGGCGTGATGGTGTCACGGTTCTACTCCTTTGCGTTGCACGATGGCTCCGCGCCGCCACCGCCGCGGCCCTTTGTTGTCCTCCGCGCGACGTGACAGTACCGTGCCACTTCTGCTGCGCCCCGGCCTGGCTACGGCTCCTCTTCTGCCATGACCCAGCCTTGACTGACTATCATATATTAAGATGTATGGGCTTGGTGATCCATGTTAATTATCATAAATGGGCATAAAAACCCTTGGTAATTGTGATACGGGCATGGATTCTCCTCTACTACTTTTATAATATGGGCATGGTATCCCTATACTATGATACGGGCATGGAATCCATTTATAATGAAACTAGAGAATATAGACCCTTAGGGATAATAATGAGAGGCTATAGATACCCTTATGATATATGAGTTATGGGCATGGTGACCCAAATGATATGATATTGGGCATGAAAACCCTTAATATTATATACGGGTATGAAAACCCTTCTTGATATGATGCTGGGCATGGTGACAATAATATTATGATTCAGGCATGGAGACCCAACTATTGTGATACCAGACATGGAATCCCCTATTTTTGTGATATCGAGAATTATGTACCTTGATACTCGTGACAATCATGCAATAACTTATGGATGCCTGATTTACACCTCGAGTCCATGCTAGTAGTAGTTTCCACATATATGGTTGTAGGGATCACTACTTATAAAGTCCATATATGTGTATAAACATGTTTACTTATTTAGTGACTTTCTATCTGAGGATGAAGTAGGTACTGTCATCTAGGTGTCCTTATAGAACCAGAGCTGACCCTTTACAACTTTCATTACAGTTTCTCATTAATTACCTGAACATTGAAATATTATATACACTCACTGGATATTTATAGACACCGTTGGTGGTGGCCTACTAAGTTTATCTCACACTCTATATGGGCCTCCAATGGCACTTGGGCAGATTATGTGGATGTAGGTAGTGAAAGAGATAAGCACCAAGTGATTGATATTTTTTATACCATGGGAGCGGGGAAGAATAGGAATGGGATATTGCTTGTGATGAAATTGAAGATAGTAATTTTGGGTATTTTTTTATCTTTTGATACTTTTATTGTATAAAATTATTCCATATTCCTTTTTAATACATTTTAAATACCACAATTTTGTATATGACTCAGTATGTCAGTTATTTATTATTGTTGGATGTGTCACCTTCTACTTCCAGTTGATATTTTTATTTCTCTATTTATCTATCTATTTAACCATTTTTACACTATGGTCATGGGGGTATAGTCTCCCTACTATAACAACTTATACCCTCACTAGTAGTAGGAAGCCTATGGAATACAGGGAGGTGCACTTGATACCATGTGGCCCACTGGCTTGGGGAACCATTTAAGTGGAATTCGGGTTGGGACGTTACAAAGTGATATCAGAGAAAATTTATTTTTCTTCTGACATATCATTTTGGAATATTAGACATGATACTAGGAATGTATTAGGATTTGGTAATGAGTTTTTCTTGGGAGTATCTAAACCACAAACAAGAAAAAGAAAAGTTACATAGGATTGGACATGTTTTTCTGTATTTTTCTTATTACATTTTATTTGATTCCACCGTTGGGGGATACACATGATTTCTAATGTTTAATATTATGATCAAGGATTATACTATATCCTTGTATAGACATCGCAAGGAAACATTGAATCATGCATCATTATAGAAACCTTATAGGATTTATATGACATGAATTATGCCATTTCATATTTACTTTTCGTGGTCACTACCTGCATCATGTTTTGGTACTTAATTTTTATGTCCATGTATTGAACTAACACATCATGTAGGGACTTGATAAGTTATTGGTTGGGATTAAATGGATTAAACACTTCAGCTTATAAGGAGTATCATCCCTTTTAATATTTAAGAAGTGATCTATACAGTTCGACCATAAAATATAATTGTTATATAAATGATAATTAAAATAAAATAAATTGATTCTAAAATAAAATGGTCACCATTATATAGGGATTTGGATTTAAATTTAATGTTTTATCCTTTATAAAATGATATTAAAACTATGTATAATGGGAACTTGGAATCAAAACACATAGATTGACCCAGACCTGACCTTAGTAGTGGGAAGTAGGTATCATCTTCAGTGTTATATATAATTGATCCTATTACTCGGGCCTATCTATCTAAGAAGGTATAGGGGTATGACTTTTACATATAAAGTCATGTACCTATCCTATCCTTGTATCTATGATATTTACCATGGTCGATCCTGTCTGAGGTGTGTGTTTGGAATTTGAAGAGATATGGCACCACGATGTCCTCTAGTCATCCGCTAAGAGGGTGGAGATGACCATTCTCTAGAGTTGGTGGGACCTGAGCCACCATTGATACCTCCAGTAGTGCCACCTATAGAACCTCTAGTAATACCAGATATAAGAGATGATTTAGAATTTCAAGTGGGGTTTCTGCAGCTTATGCATATGATATAGGGAGCTCCATGACCTGCCCCTTCTATGGGAGAGCTTATGCGGGAATTCCAACAGTAGCATCCACCTAGTTTTTTAGGGGAAGATTTCCAAAAGGATGTAGAGTTAGAGATTAAGATAGTAATATATATATATATATATTATCATATTTAGACACCTCTTGAGAGAATATTGAATCTCTCCACTTATATTATTCTTGAATCCTCCTAATGTAGGGGGATATTATAAATCAAACTAGTCAGTATCGAGAAACGATTTAAAGGGATTTACAATCTAGCTTCTATGAATATGTATTCTCTAATACCCTCAGGGATGATTGTTCCATGGAGTTCATGAACATGTAGTAGGTTTATATGATAGTTATGAACTATTAATCACATTTTGTAGAGCTTCAATTCTTTTCACCTATCTATAATACTGATGAGATGATGAAAGCGAGGCTATTTGAGAATTCCCTTAGGAATACTATTCATTATAAGGTGAATTTTTTCTAGTTTAATATCATTATTTATATAGTTAAACATTCTCTTATGACCTATTAAAACTCAAGGGAGGTATATTGTGTAAGAAAAGGCAGTTCCAAACCAATATTGTTTAGTGGTTCTACTAGTAGTCAGAATCGACAATTTGATATTATGTGCATGAGAAGAGATGGTCAGGTTACACATAATGATAGTTATGTGATTTTCACTAGCCTGGGAATCCTAGTAATAATAATTACTAGTTCCCTTGATACCCCATTGATTTCTTTGGATGTGGAAGATTGGGGAATCTTTAGCATTTTTAGGACCTCTTCATTTGAGTGAAGTGGGAGAGGATATATTTCAGCTCCAACTTCGTGAGAAGGATCAGCATCACCATGATACGTAGGTATTTGGATTACTACTGGACATATAGGAAGAGGATGAGGATGTGCCCTAATTAGCTAGGATTTAGATTTGTAGCACCAATATAATAGACCTGATATGAGTAGTCAAGTTGTAACAAAGGGTTATGGATCAAGCCATATTTATTCATTGAATTCTATACCAGAGAGGATAGGTGTTTATACCAACCCATGATTAACATACATGGATATTATATCATTTTAGATGAATATTAATTACATTTCAAAAATACATGCTGGAGGACCATAATAGTTTAGTTTCTTTGGAAACTTGGAAACAAAATCTTTTATCCTGGTGAAAGATCTTCAACATCACCCATAAATATCTACACCTTTAGTAATTCTACCTAAAACCATTATTCATAACCTAGGTAAAGGAAAAAAAATAAAGGGGTGAGATCAAATTCTTGGTAAGGGTAAATGAAGTAAATTTATAAGAATAACATAAACAAAAGGGTATGGCACATGAGCATAACATTTGAAGATGATGTCCTGCATATTAGAGCACATAATAAAGAATGGATTTTCATAATACATGAATAATAAGGAAATAAATAACATAGGACAAGGAATAATAACATAGGAAAAGAAATGTAATTTTTGGCATGCATGTTGGTTTATAACATTGTGAGCATGTATAAGTAGAGACATGCTCACTCATTAAGTTAAGGACTTGAAATCAGGCCCCATCATCAACTTGTGGGAATGCAACCAAGTCCATGAATAACATTGTGAACATGTAAATAAGTTCACTCATAACCTTATGGTAATGAAACCATGTAAATTCATAATATTTTGAATGTTTAATTAGGTTTACAAATTACCTAATGGACATGAAACTAGGTTCATACATAACATTGTGAACATGTAATGAGGTTCACACATAACATTGTAAACATGAAATCTGGTTTACACATAAACTTATGGACATGAAACCAATTCCATGAATAAAATTATGAACATGTAATAAATTTCACGTATTACCTAATTGACATGAAACTAGGTCTATGCATAACATTGTTAATATGTAATCAGGTTCATGCATAACATTGTGAACACGTAATCAGGTTCATCCATAAACTTATGAACATGCAACCAGGTCCATGCATAAAATTGTGTACATGTAATTGGATTCAGGCATAATATTTGTACTCATGATTCATCCAACGTTACCCAATAAATTTTATGGATATATAGTTCCCACCCATCTCATAATAAAATCATTCATACATGTGGCACAAGATAATTAAACATTCACCATATCATAAACCATAACAATATATAAGTTTTATAAACATCAAATCATAACCCATGAAATTAAATGGGTATCATTAAAATTTTATCACATCAAAACCTAGGAAAAATATACAGGTTTCAAAACCATTTCATCAAATCATAACCTGTGAAAAGTAGTGGGTTTTATAAACATGCAACCTGTGAAAGGGAAATGAGTTTCATAAACACCATGACATTAAGAATAAACCATTCATTGAAAGGATATGAATGGAACCTTTAGATAATTTCATAGAAGGGAATGAGTAACATCAAAGGATGTCATATTTTATGGAAAAAAGTTGAAATATATTTCAAAAACATTTCTTAAGTAAAATATTATTTTTCTTTGAAAATTTCTTTTTTTATAACGTAAAACCTTTTGAAAATCTTTTTATTTGAAAATATATTTGAAAATATATAAAGAAATAATTGAAAATAATAAAATATTATTAAAATAATTTTTCCTTGAAAATGATCTTCATGGATATTTTGATTTTTTTTTGAAAACATGGTTTTTGAATATAATAGATTTCTAACCGAAGAGAGAGACAATCAAATTTTACTTAAAAGCATTATCCTAAGTACCAAAGGGTGGAAAATGGATACTAAAACATGAGTATATCTTGAAAAAACATAGGATAAGGAAACTCATGTGTTTTCCTGGTATATAGATCATGATATTTCATCAAATTAATCATAAATATAAACACTCTCGAAAAAATGATGAGATTTTCCCAATAAACTCTTATAACTTGGAAACTTGGGATCATACTCTCCATGTAAGAAAAGAAATTAAATGAAGATTCAAATATCATGAAAATATTTAGATTCATGATATAATAGGTAAAATGGAATTATATACACCTCGAAGAATTATTTTATGTTCATAACAAAACATGAATCTCAAAGAAGGAAAATTGAGACAATACTATTTTACCTATTTGGTAACTTTTGAAACATAAACCCCGTGAAATAAGGATCATAAAATGTAAATGTTAATACCAATAAATTTAAGTATAATATATATATAATAAAATCAAGGTAATTATATACACCATATAAAAAGGAAAGAGTGGTGAACATAACATGAATCTCACGGAAATTAAAAGTGAGATGATACCCCATTACCTAGTGTCTTGAATTTCTCCATACGTATTCAAAACACCTGTATAATAAATATAAATTTCTTATAAATCATTTATAGAACCATATTATTATATATAATACCATATATTCTATGATTATGAAATTTTATTACCTTCTTGTTAATGATCCTATGTTAAGGTTTCACATCAGGTAATATTTTCTTTGTTCTTCACATGTGTCTTAATTTATTATATCATTGGTTATTATACTTATATCATGATTCTAGAATGTAAATAATGATATAAATATCATTTATATCCATTATATTTATATCATAATAATTTATATCATAAATAAGTATGAAATGAAATACACTGTTCAATGAGACGGTAAGTCGTACGCAGGCATAAACGTTGTTTCCATTTTTATTGTCGTAATGAAAGAATGTAGGTAAATAAAATATATGTATGTATGTGTGTGTGTGTATATATATAATTATTATATTATAATTAATATATCATATATATCATATAATTTAACTAAACCCATCCTAAATACATTCAATGTGGTGTGTGAACAAATCCCATCACTTTGAGGGGGAGGTAGTACACACATCCTCAAACGAGATTATCATATTAACACCAAATGGGAGGTAAAAAGGTATGTGTTTTAAAAATGAATAAATAATCTTAAATTAATAATAAATATTATATATAAAATATAAAAATATATTTTCCATCATAATGGCCACAATAATTGGTGGTAAAGTAAAAATGAACAATCATCATTTTGTGAGGCAGTAGTTCACCGTACACAGAAATAGTATGGTCGATATCTACTAGATGGAGGTGTGTGTAAGTTTTGGTTGAAAAAAATTCATAAAAAATACTATTATATGTAGGATACTATTTTTGTCCCACAATAATGGAATAAATAGAGTGGAAGGATGAGGAGGGAAAATAAAGGAAAGGAGTTTGAGAGAAGACGTTACCTCTAAATCAGGTAACTCATTTTTGTTTATGCCAAAAGAATTACTTGAGAAGATTTATTCCCGATGGGAGTATTAAATGTATAAGGGGGTCTTTTTTGGGATTTTTATTGGTTAGGTATTTTATGAACTTAATGTAGGACCCTGGGACACCCTGAGAGGGGAAGGATGAATCAGGGTGTCAAATTTTTCTTTTAATGTGATGGATCTTGTTCCCACATTGGTTGGAAATAATTAAACTTGTATAAATGATATGATCAAAAATCCAACATTTACATGAAAAAATATAACACATCAATTTTATTTAGTTCACCACTAAGGGATACTCCCAAGGAGGATACACTGATAGTGTCTCGGTCGTACTAAAATCCAATAATATTCACTTGTTGTGGAATACAAATTTTCGGTCACAGTCACTTTGTGCCAGGCACACTACCTTTACATGAATTTAGGGATAGATAATTATGTCCCTCAGAACACTTAAATTAACTCCCCATTACTCACTTCTCATAGAGAAGTCAAACTCAGTTTATCGATATGAAGGACACTTCAATAGATTTTCATTAAAGTATTTGTCCTTAAATTATCATGAGACTCTTCTTGAATCATGGACCTAAGATGATACACTTTGGAAGCCCTATTCACTTAAACATGATATTAAATGCATCCTTTCATGAAGATTATTCTCAAAGCTCACTCCTTCGCGAATCACCCCTTCACAGAAAACACTGCCTTTGCGTAGCACCTCTACCTTCGTGCAATACACTACCTTTGAAAAGCATCTCTATCTTCATGAAACAACCTTCCTTTAAGAATCTCCCTTGGATTCACAGAATAAACTATCTTCATGAAGTTCACTGATTCAATATAGAATACCCCATCATCTTGAAGTACCCTTTAAATAAAAACATTTAACATGAGTCAATACTTATAGTCTTTTCGTGATACTCAACCTCATAGAGAAAGCCCGGTTTGCAAAGATCTTCGTGAACTCAAAGATTATTCATATTTCCCTTCAAAAATATATTGTAATGTAGTCGAGGTAGCCTCTTATTTATAGTATCAGCCATTAATGAAGATCCTCCACCTCTATGAGGATTTTACAATTCTTTCAAAAAATTCTTCGCAACACTCCTCCCCTGGAAAATAACAACAGAAATTCTCTATTCTCAAACCCCATCATAACCATAGAGATCTCCATAAAAACCCTTCATGGTGCCCATCATAATTTCATATCTTTACATCAATGATCTTGGATAAATCCATCACCTATTTTGAATCTCAGAATCTTGTAATCATGTAGAACACCATCTCTATTCATAAATCCCAACGTATACCCAGAGCAGACCATTAGAAAACATTACTCCTTTGAAAAACCCAATTCATGAAGACCTTCTTTGTGAAACCCATGTGTTTTTTATAATTTAATAATCCCTTATTGAAAAAATAATTTTCACATTGAAATAAAACTTATAAATTTGGGACCACTAAAATTTGGAAAACACTGGGAAATGATACCACCTTCAATACTACTTTCGGATTTAACTATATGATACCATTCCTTGAAATATCCCTAATCATCCATGAGAGGATTACCAACAAACACAAACCATTCTCCATTTCTAGTAAATAATAGCCTTGATTCTAACAATCTACCCCTTTGGGTTTGTTGGAAATCGCGAGATAAATTCAATAGATCACCGGCCACTATCAAGAACTGAAACACAAGAATCAACTCCGGAAAAGCTCTAAGTCTATGTGAGAAATGCTCAATGTAGAAAACAATAAGGGAATATTAAATTGGGTTCTTGTGTTTTTGAATGCTTAAATATGTCTAAGCTATTCTCCGATAGTGTCATATAAGCATTACATGCCCTAAATTTTTTCCTCATAACCTTTGTACCATTGAATTTATCCATTCTCCTCCATTGGGAATAAACCCAAATATCAGTAATTACACATTGTAGAGCTCAAAACACACTCTCTAGGGATCATATCTACCACATAAACCTACATCACTTCTATAAACAGATTAAAACAATTAATTCAACTGGCGATAGGGGAATACTTGTAACCTCCTCATGCATTACGAGGTGGTTGAACACTGAGGTTCAACCTATGCTTCTAAAACACCTATATTGAAAATGGCTTGGTTAGCATGTCATCCACTTGATCATTAGTTCCAACATGATCTATTTTAATCATTCTTTTTTCCACATTTTCCTTGATAAAGTGATATCTAATTTCAATGTGCTTCACATGAGAATGAAGAAACGTGATTCCTTATAAGATCAATTTCACTGTTTTATCACAGTGAATCATGATCGGTTGTTTCACTTCATCACTAATATCTATCAATTATTTATTCACCCACAATAGTTGAGTGTAAGACTTTATTGCAGAGATATACTCAGCTTTGGCAGTACTGAGAGAAATGCTTTCTTGTTTTTTACTCAACCATCCCACACATTTTTTTCCAATAAAGAACACTCCACAACTTGTAGACTTTATATCAACCATGTCACCAGACTAGTTGGAATTATAAAAATCTGAAAGTTCATTATATCTTACTGCAATAATGTATAACCCATAATTTTGAGTACCTTGAATGTACCTCATGATTCTTGTCACTACTTCCATATGTTCTTCTTTTATATTACTTTGAATGTGGGCTGATAATCATGTTATAAATACAATATCCATTCATTTTTAGTCAAGTACAATAAGCTTCCAATGAATCTCTTGAATAGTGTGGGATCTATACATGTACCATCCTCATGTTTTCCTTGTTTAGTTCCAACCACAATTAGAGTCTACATTGGTTTGGAGTCATGCATATTGATTTTTTGCAAAAAATCTCTTGAATAGTTTTCCTGAGAGATAAAAGTGAAGTATTTACACTAAATCACATGAAGCCCTAAGAAATATATGAGTTCACCAATCATAGACATTTTAAATTCTACATTCATGTGATTTGAAAATTCATCCACTAATTGTTTCCTGCTTCCACCAAAAATTATATCATCAACGTACACTAGTACCATGAACTGGTCTTTTAATAATCCTTCACATAGATATTGTGATCAACTACTAATATTTTGAATTCAGGATTTTCTAGATAAGAATCCAGCTGAGAGTACCATGACTATAGTGCTTGCTTCAATCTATATATATATTTCTTTAGTTTTCAGACCTTCATTTCATCATTTCCAAGAAGAAAACCTACTGGTTGTTCTATATAAACTTCTTTCTTTAAGAACACCAATTAAGAAACGGTTTTGATATCCATTTGATACACTTCTTATCCTATTTGAATTTCTATGATAAGAAAAATTCTTATTGACTCCAATCTAGCCAAAAGAGAAAATGTCTCTTCAACATCCACACCTTCAATTTGTGAATATCCTTTACACACTAACCACGCCTTATTTTTTATCACATTACCATGATCATCATATATTTTCTTAAAATTATACTTCATACCAATCACATTGAGACCTTCGGGTATCTTGACTAAATCCCATGTTTGGTTCTTGTCAATCTGGTCCAACTCTTCATTCATGGATTTAACCCATGACTCATCATTTAGAGCTTCTTCAAATGAGGATAGTTCCAAAACTGAATGGAATTTAGATTATTCATTATTCCCCATTCTCCTTGTTTGTGTGGGTGCAGTTCAATCCCCAATGATATTGGATTGATCAATTTCTACTTTTTGATTTCTCTTGTGAGGTTCAGGAGGATTTTATTTATCCATAGTTTCTTATTTCGATTCTTTATCTGAATCCACATCATTTTGTGACCTCTGAATGTTTTTTCACACCTTCCTCTATTTCATCATTTGAATCTATCCCATGTACCCTATCTTTTACATCTTCAATAACATCATCATAAGATCCCCTCATAGTATTTTGGTCTTATCTTCAACTATATTAAATAAATTCTTTCCACAATTTTTCTGAGATTATTATTATAACACTTGTAGGGTTTTCTATTTAATGAATATCTAAGGAATATTCTTTCATCAGTCTCATTACCATATTTTCCCTGATTTCCATCCTTGTTTCTGATAAAACATTTACTTCTAAAAACAAAAAAATAATAAAAGGACGGCTTCCTTACATGACACAACTCATACGGTATCTTGTTTTCTCCCATATATAGACCTGTTCGATTCTAAATATACACCATAGCTTGAACAACCACTTTCATGTAATGTTTAGGGATATTCCTCTCAATAATCATAGTTTTATCCATATTGTTCACCTGTCTATTCCTGCACTCAACAACTCCATTTTATTGTGGGGTTATCATAGTATCCACCTCATGTTGTATTCCAGATTCTCTAGGTAATTTTCAAACTCAATGGATATTTATTCCCCTATATTTTTAGATTGTGGAACTTGGATTATCCATTCAGTGTTATTCTCAATGATTCAGTGATAAGTTTTCATGAAGTCAAGCACTTATCATTTCTTGTGTATAAACATCACACAAGCCATTATAATATAATAATAAATTAAAATAACAAAGTAACTTTCTCCATGTATTCTAGAAACATTTATTAGGCCACATACGTCAGTATGAATGAGATCAATAAAATTTTATTCCCTTTTCTTCTTCGGCCGATATAAACTACAGACCAACTTTTCTCACATGCAGGAATCACACATCATTTCCTGTTCACATTTCAGATTAGGGATATCCATTATTATCATCAACTTAGATATCTTTTCCATACCCTGTTGATTAATGTTCCCAAACCTTCAATGTTATAAGTCATTTTCCTCTTTAATAGTTCGATAGCAAATATTCTCTCTACTATCAACCTGGTACAAGTTTCCATCTATTCTGCAACCTTTCATGAGATAATTCCCTATATTTTTCTTTATAGTGAATCCTTTATAATTTAAAGTCACTATAAGTCCTAAGTCACAGATTTGACTCGCACTAAGGAGATTATGATGCAAACCATACATATAAAGAACTTCGGTTTAATTCAACTCTCCATTAGCAAGATTAGTACATTCACTACCTAAAATCTTCAAAGCACCATCATTATCAAACCTTATTATTCCCTTAACCTTTTTAATAACATTTTTTAATAGGTCTACATTTCCTATCATGTGGGATGATCACCCATTATCAAGAATCCAATTGCTTTTTTTCTTTATATCTTTGAGAGCTGCTTCTAAAAATTTGGATTTTTCATTTTTTCTCTTTTCCTTCTATGAAATATTAGATTGAGAGGAGGATAGGGATGGAATTTATATCTATTTCCATCATTCAAAGGTTCTTTATATTCATATTCTTCTTATTAAGGAGAAAAACTATTTCAAATAGCAACACAGTTTGGTTGGTGAATATTGACATGTCTCTGAGTTTTGTATGAATTTATCCTATCATTCCTCTTCCTATAATACACAAATTTATAGTCAAATTTAGAACAATGAAGATAATATCCATAGAAATTTTTACCTCTATAAGAAGTAGGATAGTAATTAGTTCTCCTTTTATGACTTCCAAGATCTTCCCCCATTAAAATAGCTTCTTTCCTCTTTGTAGTATGACATGGTATGACCCAGATAGCCATAGAATTGACATTTCATAAGTGGATATGTCTTCTCATTTATATTCCTCCTCATGCCACCTTATTTAAGAAAATAGTTTGGATTCAAATCATTTCTGAAGGCATGAGAATATTTTTCATTTCTCATTCTAGTTTGAATTGAGGGTTCCTTTTTCAGCACTTTAGAAAACTTTTTGACATGTCTAACTTTTATATTTCCTTTATTTTGGATAACTTTATTTCCAGAATTTGATGTATGAGCATTAGAATAGATTCCAGTGTTACCGATTAGTGCAGACCTTTTATCATTAAAAATCTTGTAAAATTCATCAGAACTATGCTTATCTCTTTCCAGCAACTCATCATCTAATAATTTTCCAAATTGTATTTTATTCTTTGATTCTTTTAAATTTAATTCAATTTCGAGTTTACTTATAATAGTACCAACTTATTCTTAGAGTTCTTAAATGGTCTTGTACTTATCCTCCGGTTTGGAGGTAAGGTCATTGTTGACATTTTCCTATTATTGAATTATGATCTTTAGTTCCACTACATCTTCTGTGATTTCAAGGATTGATGGATGTACTTTCACTAGTTCTTCCAGTCATTCAATTTCAGCTTCAAGTTAATCAACATATTAGGATGATTCTTCCACAAATTCATTCCACTTTTTCATCTCTTACTTTGATTATCATGCTTAACAAGAGAATTATTAAGTTTCAACTTGAGACTAGTATCAGTGTTCTACTAATTATATCTAGTTTTATCTCCTAATGGTTCTTATTTTTCAACAATATCCATCATGAAAGCATGGGTTACAGATTAAAATTATGGTTTTTATTCCTCAAGGAATTCATTATCTTCATCTTCCTTTTCATAGAAAAAACTCTTCCTCTATACTTTATTTTCATATTTGAAGTCTTTATTTTTGAAAAACTTTTTCTAAGGCTTCTCTATGTTTAAATATTCTCTCCCTTTATCATCAAACTTTCTTGAGCATTGAGAGGCAATGTGACCAACTCTTCTATAATGAAAAAAATCCATAGGTAACTCACCTTTAATTTTTTCCCTTCTTAAATTTCTTATAAATGAGAGAAATAAGTTCATTTTCCTCATTATATTCATCAGAAATATCTGATTAAATTTTATGTTTTTATAAGGATTTGGATTCCATTTCCTTGCTTACTCGAGTCGTTGCATCTTCTGGTTTGACTCTCTTCTCATATTCTATGAGGATACTTAGTAGATCAACCAGATAAAGTTTTGAGAGATCCCTTTTCTCAAGAGCTGAAACCATTTCATTTTAAAGAGGATGAAGTCTTGTCAATATTTTCATTACAATATCAATGTATTTGATCTCTTCTCTAAGCCCTCAAATTGATCCTAGAACTTCAGTAATTTTATTGAAGAACGAATCTATATTTTCATCAGGGGTAATCTTCATATCATCAATCCTATTAGGAAAAACTATGAGCTTTTCCTACTTAACTTTACTATCTCTTTCATAAATATTTTTGAGTTTTTACCACATAGACTTTTCTGAGGAGAATCTCATCACCTTTAGATAGATCTGATCATAAAGTGATATAGTGAGATCATTCTATGATTTAGTGTCCACATCAATTATTTTTCTGTCTGTATCATTCATAGATAGCCTAGTTGGATCAGTGACTTGTATTCCATATATAGTATAAAAAACAACTACCATTCTAAGAGATATTAGATGAGATCTCAACCTATTATTCCAAATTTTAAAGTTACTTCTATCGAAGAGGGGGACTCCCTTAACATTGAATAAATTCTCTATGATAGCAAAGGACATATATAACACAAGCAACCTTTACCCACTAGTACCACTTGTAGGAACCCAGGACACCCTGAGAGGGGAGGGGTGAATCAAGGTGTCAAATTCTTCTTTTAATGTGATGGATCGTGTTCCCACGTTGGTAAGAACTTGTTAAACCTATATGATGTATATGATCAGAAATCAACCATTTACATGTAAATATATGAAACAAAACTTTTACTTGGTTCACCACTAAGGGATGTGTACAAGGAGAATATGCCAAAAATGTGTCGATTGTACCAAAATCCACTAATCTTCACTAGCTGTGGAAAAAAAATTTGACACAATCACTCGGTGCAAGACACACTACCTTTACAAGAATTTAGGTATAGCTCACTATGTCCCTCGGAACACTTCCGTTGATTCCACCTTTCTCTCTAATTTGAGAAATTCAAACTCATTTTATCAACTTGAAGGTTTCTTCAATATATTTACATTAATATCTTTGTTTCCAACTTAGCACGAGACTCTGCTTGTATAATAGACCTGAGATGATGCAATTTGAAATCCCTATTCACTTAAACATGATATTCAATGTTGCCTTTCACAAAGCTCCTTCATGAATCACACTCCTTTATGAAGCACCCTCATCCTTCTTGGAAAACACTGCCTTCTTGAATCACCTTTGCCTTCACGGAATACACTACCTTCACGAAACAACCTTCCTTCGTGAATCTCCCTTGACTTCGTGGAATAAAATATCTTCTCAAATCTCACTAAGTTAATTTTGAATACCCATTCATCACAAATTATCCTTTAAATAATAGCATTGAACCTCAATCAAGACTTATAGTCTTTTCACGATACTCAAGCTCACAGAGAAAGACCGGTTCACGAAGCTCTTTAAGAACTCAAAGAATTTGCTTATTTTCCTTCAAAAAACTATGGGAATGAAGTGGGGGTAGCCTCATATTTATAGGCTTGTCCATTCATGTAGCTCCACCACCTCTTCTTGGATTTTATGTATCTTTCAAAAAGTCTTCACAACACTCCTCCCTTTGCAAAGAACCATGGAAATTCTCTATTCCCAAAGCTCATCGTAACCATGGATATTTCCTTCAAAACCCTTCATGGCACCCATCTTAATTACATTTAATTCTGTCAAAAACCATAGATAACACCATCATCGATTACAAAGACCAAAATCTCATAATAATGGAGAACACTATCTCTGTTCATGAAACCCATCGTATTCGTATAACACACCATAAGAAAACATTACTCCTTTGCGAAACCCTATTCATGAAGCCTCTTATCACAAAAATAAATCCATTTCCATAATTTAATAAGACCTTCAATAAAAAAACTTTTCAAATTGAAATCCAACTTCCAAATTTTGGACCCCAAAAATTTGGCAAACACTGGGATACACCGCCCCCTTCAATACTGCTTTCAGTTAGAACTGTATGATAACTTTATTTGTAATCTCTATGATCATCCATGCAAGGATTGACATAAAACAAAAACCATTATCAATTTCTAGAAAATAACAGCCTTAGTTCCAACACTTAAGAGGTATGATAGGTGTGATGAATGGATAGAGGTGGTGGTCTTTTATAGGGAATGAAAAGGACTCAATTCTAATTTTTAGATATAAGTTAGGTGGGCACATGTTCTTACCTAAAAGAATTTATGAAAACCCAACCAAACTCAATAATGGAAGGTTTTTGGAAGAAATATATACATAAAATGGGTTTTGTACATGCGTCTAGGTCTTTTGGCCCCTTAATTTTAAGGTTTAGTCCCTAATAAAGCTTAATTTGGCCTTAACTACTATGATTAATTTTAATCACTTTTACTAATAATTTTTGTAAAAAATTAACTGGGTATTATTAGATTATAAATATTATACTGAATACAATATTGTATGTTAGGATTTCGAAATTAAATTCATAGAAGCAAAAAAACTAAGATTAGTGCTAATCCCGGAGATGGGATAAAATAATGGGGTTTTATAGTAGGAAAAAGTTCAAAAGTTTGTTAAGATTTTATAATCAGTTTCAAAGTAAAATTGATTCTAATTAATTAAATTGTATTAATAGATGTAATATTTATCTAATTTGACCTTAAAACAAATTTATATTATCATTTATAATTTATAATTAATTATAAAAATGTAGTTTTTAACTAAAAACATATTTTTTCACTATTCATCAACAAATAAAGTTTCTCAAAAAAATCCCAAAAATTTACCCTAGGAAAATTTTGATGTTTTGAATTAAAAAATGAAGTTTATTTTATCAAATTAAATTTCTAAATGTGTGTAAAATTAATTTTATTGTTAAAAGTGGTTAATTCAAAAAATAGTATTTTTAACACAAAAGAACTTTACAAAAAAAATTCTCTTTCATTATCAATATGTTTTATTTATATATTTTTTTTATAAAAAAAATATTTGAAAAGTAGTTATTTCTATTCCTATAAATAATTTTAATGGTTTGGTTAAAATAATATCATTTAAATAATTATATATATGTATATAAAAATATGTTTCATATAAACTAAGAGTTGCATGCATTGTTCACCAAGTCAGTGTTGTGTGTAATGTACGCCAAGTAATATTCCAAGCCAGTGTTTCATGTAACATACTCCAAGTCAGTGTTGTGTGTAATGCATTCCAAGTCAGTATTGCGTGTAGTGCAATCCAAGTTAGTATTGCATATAGCACAGGCCGAGTTGTTATTTTCATGTGAAAGGAAAGTTTTAATCAGTGTTTTAATATATATATATATATATATATAATGAACTATTTCCAATTTCATGTGAAACGATAAATATCAAAAAGATAAATTAATTCAAAAAAATACATTTCACAAAATATCAGTGTGTTACATTCTACCCATATTAAAATAAATTTCACCCTCAAATTTTTTTTGGGTTATCAAAGGTTTAATACTTGGAAGTTTCATTAATAGAAACCCACTTTGTAAAAATGGATACTAAAACTTACCTCAAAAAGTGAAATTTGGAACCATAACAGTTACCCAAAGTAACATATAAATGGGTTTCAACATAAGAGAACATAGGTTGGAAGTGAATATTGGACATGGAGGAAAAGCATAAATATTTATAGACAGTGATTGAGGCCATCAATCACAAATAAGTAAATGATCAAAGGAAAGCTTAGGGCCTAAAAGTCATAAATTTTTGATGATTCTAGAATTCGTTAGTTCAACATAATTTAAGGTATTAGGAGAACACATTTTTTCTTATTATTATCCAATCATTGAGTAATTCTATTTAATGACCATGAATATAAGGAAATATACTTACTTAGTGTAATACCCTCCCTTATACATAGTCTCAATATTTGGTTATGCCTTGATAGATTTCCACTTCATCAATTACACTTAGAAATGAACAAGAATTATTATTTTTAATTCCAAAACTACTAAAAGACCCTGAGATCCATGATATTCCATCCTATCTGTCATTAGTTATCATCAACACCATGTTTTTATAACAGGATATAAAGTATGTATAAATAATCATGGGGAATATAATACATTATTCTCAAAAACTTTATCCGAAGTTTAATTTAATCTTTCAATAAATGGTTAACCTTATAACCCTTCCAAAAGATGAAAATAAAAAAAATAGAAATAATGTCATGAAATATTCTTAAAGTTGGTCCCCCATATATGAAAATTTACCACTTGGTTGTCATATTCCAAACATGTGAATAACCTCATTGTATATTCCCTTGAGACATGTTAATTACCATAAATCCATTTTGAAAACATGTATTCTTCCTTATTCTAATGATTACTAGATTTATTTTTTAAATCCAAGAAGTTTTAAACTTCATCCTTGATGACATAGAACACGTTTTCAATAATCATTTCTAGGGTAATTTTAACCTTCCAATTTACATTTTCATATTCGGCATATATTTATCCAAACATCATTATCTCACATCAGGCATTAATTAAGGGATACCTACCCTTAATCAAAATATCACCATCCCAAAAAAATCACTTTTTAATGTCTTCATCACCATTAATTATGTACTTTTCAATCCTTAATGAAAATTATACTGAAAATACATATATATTTCATGATTCATATAACATGATCTCTGAATTCGAAAACATATATACTTCATTAGTCAAACCTTATTCTTAGACCATTACTATGGTTTCATCAATATATTACTTAATACCGCTTTCCTAGAATATGAAATATGAACCATGTATTAAGGTTCCTCAACCTCAAACCAATCATGCTTCTTATGATTAATGTAAAAAATACTGGAAGAACATCACATACCTATCACATGTCATTTGTGGTCTCTTTATCTTCAGAATTATAACCAATAATCATACCACTTTATTGATTATATTTATGATATTTACAATTGTGAAATATATTTTTATAATTCTCACACTTTCCATGTATGAAAAATTCAATGTTAACCATGTTCCTTATAGTTATATCTATTGAATAAAACAAGAAATCATAGTGTGAGAAGCATTTATCATAATGGGATACCATATAATCCTAACAAAGTACCTATAGGATTCCCATATTATAGATTCTACTTATTTAATATATGACACCTTATGTTTATCCTAATTTTTTTATAACCATCTTCAATTTAAATCCTTTATGATGGTTCGTGAAGAGTTAGTGAATTCCCAAAGAATATCCCCTGGGAGTGTCAAATGAGGTGTATAGCAAGGCCCATTGTTGTGTACCAGATTACCCCGAGTCAGGCCTAGAACATCTTTTCAAAGTTGTTACCTCTAGGTAAATATGTTCCAGGGACACATCCACTTATAGTATCCATACAGGGATGTATTTATAGTAAATCACTCACTCTATATTTTACCTAAATTCCATGACATTCTCCTAAACGTCAACTTATCCTTATACTTATCCTTAGAGACATCCGTAGACATATCCTTAGAAATATACCTAGAGATATCACTAAGATTTTATAATCCTAGTTTTCAAAGGATAACTAAACATTTCCTTTTATACCAACTATAGAAACCTAGTCCTAACATACATGGATATTACATAATTTTAAAAAAATATTTAGTATATTGAAAAAATACATGCCTAAGGAAAATAATAGTTTAGTGTCTTTAGAAACATGGAAACAAAATCTTCCATCCTGGTGAAAGATCTTAAACATCTCCCATAAAGATCGACACTTTTAGTACTTCTACCTAAAACCATTCTTCAAACCTTGGGGAAAGGAAAAATAAGAAAGGAGTGAGTTTAGATGCTCAGCAAGGGTAAATGAAGGGAATGCATAAGCATAACATAAACAAAAGGGTATAGAACTTGATCCTCATATTTCATGATCATGCCCTACATATTAGAAAACATAATAATGAATGGAATTTCATAAGACATGAATCAAAAGGAAATAAATAACATATTCCAAGGAATAATATCATAGAAAAATACATGGAATTTGTGGCATGTAAGTTGTTTTATAACATTTTGAACATGTATAAGTAGATATAGGTTCACTCATTAAGTTAAGGGAATGAAATTAGGCCCCAACATCAAATTTTGGACATGAAACTAAGTCCATGCATAACATTGTGAACATGTAATTAGGTTCACACATAACCTTATGGATGTGAAAGTAAGTCCAAGAATAACATTTTGAAAGTATAATCATGTTCACGTATTATCTAATGGATATAAAACTAGGTCCATGTATAACATTGTGAACTTGTAATTAGGTTCACTCATAACATTGTGAACATGTAATTAGGTTCATGTATAAACTTATGGATGTGAAACCAAGTCCATGAATAACATTGTGAAAATGTAATTAGGTTCAATCATTAACTAATGTACATGAAACCAGGTCTATTAATAACATTGTGAACATGTAATCATGTTCACACATAACATTATGAACATGTAATCAGGTTCACGCATAAACTTATGGACATGCAACTGGGTCCATGCATAACATTGGGAACATGTAATCAGGTTCATGCATAATATTTATACTCGTGATTAATCCATCATTACCCAATTAATTGGAGGGAGATATTAGTCCCACCCATCTCATAATAAAATCATTCATACATGTGCCACAAGATAATTAAACATTCATCATATCATGACATATAAAAAGGAATTGGTTTTATAAACATAAATTCATAAACCATGAAATGAAATTGGTATCATTAAATATAATCACATCAAAAACTATGAAAAATAGATGTATTTCATAACCATTTCACCAAAGCATAACCCGTGAAAAAAATAGGGTTTCATAAACATGTAACTCATGAAAGGGAAACAGACTTCATAAAGACAATGACATTAAGTATAACCCATTCATAGAAAGGATATGAATGAAACCTTTAGATTATTTCCAAGAAGGGAATGAGTAACATCAATATATGTCATCCTAGATGTAAAATAATTTTGAAATATCTTTCAAAAACATTTCTTGAGTAAAATATTCTTTCTTCTTTAAAATCTGCTTATTTTATAATGTAAAACCTTTTGAAAACCTTTTTCATTGAAAATATATTTGAAAAATATATAATGGAAGATTTGAAAACAATAAAAAAAATTAAAATCCTTTTTCATTGAAAATTATCTTCAAGGATACTTTGAAAAAAAATTGATTTTTTTTTTGAAAACATGGTTTTTGAATACAATAGATTTCTGAAAAAAGAGAGAGACAATCATATTTTACTTAAAAACACTATATTAAGTACAAAATGGTGGAAAAGAATACTAAAACATGAGGATATCTTGAAAAAATATAGGATAAGTAAACTCATGATTTTTATTGATATATGAATCATAATATTTCATCAAAGGAAGCATAAACATAAACAATCTAAAAAATGATGGATTGTCTCAATAAACTCTAATAACTTGGTAACATGGGGTCATACACTCCATATAATAAAATAAATTAAATTAATATTAAACTATCATGAAAATATTTATATTCTTGATATAACATGTAAAATGGAAGTATATACACCTTTTATAATGAGTTTAGGTGCATAAGAAAACATGAGTCTCAAAGAAGGAAAATTGAGACAAAACTATTTTACCGATTTGGTAACTTTTGAAACATAACCCCCATGAAATAAGGATCATAAAATTTACATCTAAATACCAAAAAAATAATTATAAGATACATATAATACAATAATTTTTAGTACATACACCACACAAAAAGGAAATATTGGTTAACATAACAAGAATATCCCATAAATTAAAGGTGATATGAAATCCCCTCACCTTGTGTCTTAAATTTCTCTATACTTGTTCAAAAAACCTGTATAATGAATATAAATTTCTTATAAATAATTTAACAAACCATATTATTTTATCTAATATCATATATGGTTTTATTATGACCTTTTATTACCATCTTGTTAAAGATCACATGTTAAGGTTTCACATCGGGTAATATTTTCTTTGTTCTTCACATGTGTCTTAATTTTTTATATTGTTGGTTCTTATAGGAATATCATAATTAAAGATAGTAAATAATGAAAGAAATATCATTTATATATATTATATTTAAATAATAAAAATTTATATCATAAATAAGTATGAAATGGAATACACAATTCATGGAGATGGTAATCCGTACATATGCATGAACATTGTTTCCATTTTTATTGTCATATTGAAAGAAGGTATTTAAAGGATATATATATATATATATATGTATGTATATATATATATCATTATTATATTATAATTAATATATCATATATATCATATAATTTTACTAAACCTATCCTCAATACATTCCATGTGGTGTTTGAATGAATCACATCGGTTGAAGGGGGAGGTAGTCCACACTTCCTCAAATAATATTATCATATTAACACCAAATGGGAACTAAAAAGGTATGTGTTTTAAAAATTAATAAATAATATTAAATAAATAATAAATAATATTTATAACATATATAAATAGATTTTCCAACATAATGTATACCATGATTGGTGGTAAAGGAGAAATGAAAAATCATCGTTTCGTGAGGCAAAAGTTCATCGTACACAAAAAAAGTATGTTCAATATCCATTAGATTGAGGTGTGTGTAAGTTTAGGTCTAAATATTTTCATAAAAACAAACTATTATATGTAGTATAATTTTTTTTCCACAAAATAATGTAATAAATATTATGGAGGGAGTGAAGAGGGAAAATAAATGAAAGAATCTTGAGAGAAGACGTAGCCTCTAAATTGGGTAACTCCTTTTGGTTTATGCCAAAAGGATTTCTTGAGAGGATTTTTTTTTCCAAAGGGAGAGTTAAAGTTCAAAGGGAGGATTGTTGGGAAGTTTATTGTGTATTAAATTTCTAAACATAAAAGTTTTTAGAGGTGTGAGGAATGGGTAGAGGTGGTAGCCTTTTATAGGTAAGGAAAAGGACTCACTTGGAATTTTTAGAAACAAGTTAGGTTTGCAAATGTTCTTACCTAAAAAACTGATAAAAACTCTTCAAAATTCAATAATAGAATGATTATGGCTTAAATATGGACATCAAATGGGTGTTTTATAGGCGTATAGGTTGCTTGGGCCATTAATTTTAAGGGTTTTCCCCTATTTAAGCTTAATTTGGCCTTAAATACTGTGATTAATTTTAATCACTTTTACTAATCATTTTGGTGAAAAATTAACTTTGAATTATTAGACTCTAAATATTATACTAAATAAAATTGTGTATTTGGGATTTTCAAAATTCAATTCACAGAATTGAAAAAATTAAGATTAGTGCTAATCCTGTAGACGGGACGAAATAACGCGGTTTTAAAGTAGAAAAAGTTCTAAAGTTTGATAAGATTTTATATTCAGTTTCAATGTGAAATTGATTATAATTAATTAAATTGTATAAATATATGTAATAATTATCTAATGTGACCTTAAAACAAATTTATAATATAATTTATAATTAATAATTAGTTATAAAAAAATATAGTTTTTAACTAAAAGTGGTATTTTTTCACTATTTATAAAAAATGAAGTTTCTTAGAAAAATCCCAAAAATTCACCCTAGAATAATTTTGATGTTCTAAATTCAAAAATGAATATTATTTTATAAA
Organism: Viscum album; assembly: GCA_963277665.1. Lineage (NCBI taxonomy): Eukaryota > Viridiplantae > Streptophyta > Magnoliopsida > Santalales > Viscaceae > Viscum > Viscum album. Next base: position 1,375,720,475 of record OY728128.1, read on the forward strand.
ATTAAATTTAAAATTTTTTCTAAAGTTAAATTTATTTTTAAAATTAGTTCATTCAAGAAAACAATATTTTTAGCATAAAAGGACTTTACAAAAAATATTATATTTCATTATAAATATGTTTTATTTATATAAAAATATTATGTAAAATATTTAAAAATTAGTTATTAATATTCCTATAACTAGGTTTAATGGTTAGGTTAAAATTATCTTGTTTAAAAAATTATTTATACGTATATAAAAATATCTTTCATATAAACTCAGTGTTGTGTGCATTGTATGCAATGTCAGTGTTGCATATAATTTACACCAAGTCATATGCCAAGACATTGTTTCATATAATTTACTCTAATTTGGTTATGCATGTAACACTATCCAATTTGTTGTTGCATGTAGCACAATCCAAGTTGGTATTGTGTGTAGCGCAAGACAAGTTGGTATTTGTGTGTGAAAGGAAATTTTGACTTAGTGTTTTAATATATATATGTATATATATAGAACTATTTCAAGTGTTATGTGAAATAAAAAATATTGAAAAGATAAAATAATTTGAAAAAACATATTTCACAAAATCTCAGGTTGTTACAGTGTCGGTCCATCTATTGTTTGATGTTTTATTATAGTAGCCTCTACTATAGTGTTTGCCTTATTTAATATAGGTTCATCACACTATTTCATCTCATTATCAATTATGGAAAGCCTTGGGCTTGATATTCTATACTCTTATGGTGTTATGAAACTTGAAACCTCTTTGGGTTTACGTTCCGAGAGTGTACACCAATTAAATGAATTCCCCTTGATGTAGGCATCCATCACTTATTATGGAAAATTTTTCATCCTTGAGATGAAAGTTTATGATTTCATTCTCATGATAGACTAGTTGGTCCCCTATCATGCCTATGTGGATTGGTATCACTGGAGGGTTTCATTCACATGACCATATATTCATAAGGGAAAGTGGTACATTTATACAAGTATAGCTGGAATAGAGAATGTTGGGCTCAGTGGAGGGACCTATTAGATTAATAGCCTCTATATAGATGACCGGGGATTACTTCAGGCTGAAATCCCTCCTATAGTCAATCAATTCAAATATTTTTTCCCTGATGAATTTTCTAGACTACCTCCCAAGAGAGAGGTGTAATTTATAATCTAGCTAGTTCCTGGAGCTACACCAGTTTCCATTCCTCCTTACATGATGGCTATTACTAAGTTGTAGGAGAATAAGAGGTCATTAGATGATTCAGAGGCCAAATTTTCTATATGTCTTGGTACTTCTCCCTAGGTTCATTAGTCCTTTTCAATAATAAGGTGAATAAAACCCTTAGGCTTTCCATGTATTACCAAAAGTTGAATCAGAACGCTATGAAAAACTGATTCCCCTTACCACTTATAGATGATCTCTTAGACCATCTAAGAGGAGTGAAAGCTTTCTCAAAGATAGATCTAATATCATGTTATCATTAGGTTTATGTAAGGACTAAATATATACCACACACAAATTTTTTTAGTAAAAAATTTTTATATGAGTACATAGTTATGCCTTTCAGTCTTAGGAAATCACCAGTTGTCTTCATGGATTTGATGAATTGGGTATTGTATCCATATTTGGATTCCTTTTTCATGGTCTTTATAGATGAAATATTGGTGTATTCCCATACTTGAAATAGCCATGCCACTCATATTGAGATCATTTTGAATAAACTAAGAGAGAACCATATTTATTCTAAGCTTGATAAATGTCACTTATGAATTGATAAGGTCCACTTCTTGGATCATATTATATTAGAGGCATGAGTATTAGTTGACCCAAATAAGGTAATAGCTATAGTTACCTAGGATTATCCCAATAATTTCTTTGATATGAAATGTTTTTTGGGGATAGATGGTTATTAAAGGGGTTTTATACATGACTTATCACACATAAAAGAATGTATTATGATACTGACTAAGAGGGGTGTAAAGTTTATACGTTCAGAATCCTATGATACATCCTTTCAATAGATGAAAGGGAGATTTATTTTCATGTCAATCCTAATTTTCTAGATCTAAGAAAATGTTATATAGTCTATTGTGATGCATCAGGTATTAGGGAAAGAGAATTTATAATGAATTAATATTAATTCATTTCATATGATTCATGGTAGATAAGTACTCATGAGCATAATTACCTTATTCATGATCTTGAGATAACAATTTTTGTTCATGCATATCATTTGTTAAGGAATTACCTACAAGGATAACATTTTTTTGGTTTTTACAGACCATAAAATCCTCATGTAAATTTTCACGTAGTGTGATATGAATTATAGAAAATTATGGTGTATTGGATTCCAATAGTACTTTGACATCAATATTTCTTATACTCCTATGAAATGCAATGTTTTTTTAATGCTATGAGTAGGAGGACTCAAAAACAGGTAGTTCAAGAGGCTAGTAGAATGTGGAAACTTATGGAATTTTTTTCTAAGATACTGATATAATTTCAAGACCTTCATGTATTGTATGTACTTGCATCATTATCAATGACTTCTTCATTTCTTAAGAGAGTGAATATGATGAATATTTTATATCCGATAGGTTTGGTTCTACGGGAGAGTATTTAGAGTAAGAACCCACCTTTGGATTGGTCTATAAATTTTGATAACATCCTACATACACATTGGAATATTTGGGACCCTATAAATATGAGGGAGGATCTGGTGTGAGAGTCACACTATTTTTAGTGGGAAGTGCACCCAAGTATCTCCAAGATATATCACGATATGTGATGAAAATATTGGTGTGTAGGGGTAAAACATCAAATAGTGAGTTTTATCACTAGGTGTTGCACCTGTTAGTAAGTGAAGGAAGAACACTAGTGGCCTTCTAGCTTATTACATATTTTAAAAATCCTAAAATGGAAATTTTTAAATGTTGTGATGGATTTTTTCATCATCCTATTAAGGTTTCCTTAAGGCAGTAATGCGGTTTGGGTAGTCATGGATCGACTGAGAAAGGTATCCCATATCCTTTCTACTTGAGAGACTTTATTTATTGATGAACTAGAAAGATTTTACATCCCTAAGATTATATGGGTACATGGGGTCCCTCATACTATCATTTTATATAGTATTTTTCATTTTACATAGAGGTTCTGGTAGGGGTTACAGAGATTCCTGGGTACACATATAATTCTAAGAAAAAAATTCACCCTCACACCAATGGCCAATCAGAAAAGACTATACAGGTGTTGAAGGACATTCTCAAAGAATGCATCCTTGATTTTAGGGAATCATGGGAAAACAATATTCACCTCATCGAGTTCACTGATAATAATATATATTAGTAAATGATTCAGATGACTCATTATTATGCCCTATATGATAGGTTGTGTCGTTCACCCATGTACTTGTTATAGGTAGGAGAGCTAGTGTTACTGGGTCCTCATCTCATTCAAGAAACTTTAGAGCAGGTTAATCTAATCAGGTATTGAATTTCTACTACTCAGTCAAGATAGAAATTGTATGACAATAATTTTCAACGACCTATAGAATTCGAGGTTACTGAACATGTTTTCTTATTGGAATCATCATGACTTGGACATAGATAGATAAAGAGGAAATGGAAGTTGTCGCCTTGATTCATTAAGCCTTTTAAGATCTTAGAGAGAGTCATCTTGACACCTTATCTGTTTCTATTAACATAGAGGTACCATCCCATGCCTGACATCTTCCACATTTCACAGCTTCCCCATTATCATGAATATCCATCTAATACTTTTGATCCCAAGGATGTTGAGTTATATTTTGATTCTTTTTTTGTGGAGTATCCCTTATGCAACGTCATATGTAGTACGAAGGATGTTTTAGGATAGTTTGTCCCTTTAGTATGGGTGATATGGAAGCATGGCTGGGTATAGGAGGATATTTGGGAGAATGAGGATGACATATGTGCTTAGTGGCCAGAGTTTTTCTTAGAAAACATTTTACCACCATTGGAAGGGAAATTTGAGGAAGAGTTCCTTTAATGGGGGAAGACTGTAAGAACCCAATATTTCTATGAGGTATGGATCCTTTAATTTCTGGTTTAAATATTTGGTTTTGACTTAATATTAATTCTTAGTAATTATATAGAGGAAACGAGGGTGTCCAAGGCTTTTTCAGATTGTGGAACCCCAGATGGTAGAATAAATTACTTAGCCCCATAGTTAGTAGAAACTATGCAGCCCAGCCCACATAATCTCTTCTAAAAGTGTGTATATTTTCATAGGAAAAATCATGGAACATGGTCTACCCTAACCATGTACTTAGGTTTCCATGTCTATACTAAATGTTTAAAGTTTTTATGTGAGGCTAATGGAATAGTTGGCACATAATTTCTCAAATTGTGTGGCCAAACCATGTGGGGTCCCTCCTTAGACTGTGAGCTAATCATGGTTGGTATAAAATTTAATCTACTATGCAACCAAACTATAAGACCTAATAACTTTTTAAAAAATTATGATTTTTCCATTAATGACTTATAATTTTAACACATCTCTTTATTTTCATCATTATAGTGAATAGAAACTTTTCCTCCCATTTGAATTCATCCTCATTAATTATCGGTTCATCAATAAAACTCTCATCTGGACACCCATTTGATCTCAATTCGTCTCTTTGGATGCATGATGGTAAGTAATCTATTAATCTTGCACATTTTGTAGTTTTTCTTTATCTCAATGGAGTTATTTAGGTGTAGGACCTTATGCCCAATTTTCATAGCATTCATCTATTTTTTCATTTTCTTCCTATCTAAACCAAACCAAAGGTCAATATGAGACAATTTATCCTCTACATTAATAATATTGGGGTCTATTATTTATCCCTCAAAGTATTGATTCTTAATATTATTTTTTATGTTCCGCACACCGGTTTCACCATGTGCTTCCCTTAGATTGAATCTATCATAAATTTTTTACCTTAATTGATGACCTAATGACCTTATTACAACCCAAGAAACATTATAGGTTATAAAACACAAAATTTTCCACCCCTTTGGGTGTTCCCCTTCATGTTCTTAATTGGATTTCATGGTTATGTACCCAAAAAACTTACTGGTGTGTTTGGATTTACATCTAAATGGTGATATAATAATTGATAATGAAATAATGTAGTTGTGTAGCATGGATAGAACACTTACCATACTATATAGAATTAAATGTAAGGAGTGTGGTACAACCAAGTCACCTAATTAAATTGAACAATGGTTACACCCTTGTTATTATTGAATGTGAATGAGTTATGAATTAACTGGTGTCTCTTCTTAAAGCCTTGAATTCTAGTTATTGATTGTGATTTATGGGTATGGAGACCCTTGTTAATTATTAGAAATGGGAATGGAAAACTTTATACATTATCATAAAGGCATGGAATACCCTGTAATACTATTATGATATTGGCATGGCATCCCTATACTGTGATATGGGTATGAAGTCTCTTTATAATGACACATGGTCATGGAGACACTTTTGAATAATAATGAATGGGAATGGAAACCCTTAAGACATAAGAGTTACATTCATGGAGACCCCAATGATATGATATTGGTCATGATGACCCTGATATATGATCATTGGTATGGCATCCCTAGTGATCTAATTTGGTTAGGACAACCCTTACTATTATATACGGGTATGACGACACTTCTTGATATTATATTAGGCATGGTGACCCTACTATTATGATTTGGGCTTGGATTCCCTACTGCTGTGATACTGGTCATGACGTCCCATATTCTTTTGATATTGTAAATTTCACCCTTTGATAATCATGACACTCATGCTACAACTTATGGACATCTAAGTTATATCTTAAGTCCAGGATAGTAGTAGTAGCCACATATATGGTTGTAGATTTCGCTTTGTATACAACACATATATTTTAATAAACATGGTTACTTATTCATAGACTATTAGTATTAGAATGAGTTGGGTACTATTAGTATGTTTCCCTTTTAAAACAGGAGCCGACCCTTTACATATTTCATTACTATTTATTCACTATTTATCATTTAAAATTTGGTTGATATTTGATTTTCTTATAGTATGGGAGGGGGAAAGCACATGACCGAGCTATGAATCGTGACTCTATTGGAGATAGTATTTTTGGTATTTTTTCCCTTTTGATACAGTTATTATATTTCATTATTTCTTTTTTCTTTTTTATAGCCATATAACATACAATAATTTTATATATTCCTTTCGACTTCAATTATTTATTATTTTTGGATATTTTAACTTCCAATCCAAGTTGATATTATGATTCTACTATTTATCTACCTATTTCAACACGGTTCTACTCTGATCAGGAGGGTATAGTATCCCCACTATAAAATCTTGGAACCTCATTGCTAGTCGAAATCATTTTTCGTATAGGGAGGTGTGATTAAGGCCTTGTGGTCTACCAGATCATGGCATCGTTTAAGTGGAATCTAGGTTGGGACATCACGCATTTCATAATATTTATTTTCTATTGATATCATCAATATCTTAGTTGTATGTTTTCCCTTATTGAAAATTTTATCTCACCCATTTTTATATTTTCATTTCCCAAGGTTATTAAGAAAAGTATTATGAATTATATGCCTAATAGGATAGCTTATTTGAAGAATTTTATGGGACATGTTGAAGAATCCTTTTGTATTAATTAGTTTCATATAGAGTTGATAAAATTCCCATTATTTGAGAAAAAAAGTGATATATTAGTATATGATTTATCATAATTCTAAAAATATCTAAACATAAACAACATAGTAATGTTTGTAATGAAATATTTCTTTAAGTAATTTAATTATAGAATAGTTAAATCTAAGAATATATAGTTAGTATCAAAGAAAATATGTAAAGTATGTTTGTATGGAACTAGATCTGGAAGCACAAGTCTGGGCATCATAAGCAAAGTCAACCTCTAAAGAACTTTATCTCTTTTACATATCCATTATCTTCCAAAATATAATCTATAACCAATGAGTTTATTCTCTCATACAACCTAGACACGCAATATAAAACTCATTCCCATGAGTCACATCCCATAAAACCTAGGACCATGTACCTAAATCACTGAACATTATCCTCTAGAAGGTCCATATTATCTAAATAAAATCAATTTTATATGATTTATCTCAAATGGGTCCATAAAATCTCTGTCATGCCAAGCACAACCACACAATAACCCACTACCTAGGACTCATTCCTAAATTTGTATGTGTTAATCCATGATTATATTTCTTTACTTGAAAGAACATCTAGAATAAGCAAGGCTAGGAGTCCAACTAGTCCTACCCATTCACCAGAACATGATACCCATATAACCCTAAACATGTCCTATCTCAAAATCCCATGAAGTTAAAAATACCTTCTCTTAACCTTGTTAGTGGTATCTAAGTCTTCAAGAAAACTCATTCCCATCCTTGGATCATGTCTCTCAGGCATACACCACCATCATCATGAAATCACTAGGAATCTGGTGCCTATATCAACCCACCAAGGGTCACTAAAATTTCCTTGAAAAAAGGGAATGCATATCCCTTATCATGGAATATATATACATCATATCCACATTAATATCCATTTAAAAACCTCTCATGAGTGAAAATAATGGTCTACTTGAGTAGTATTCAACAACCAAATTATATTAGAAAACACCATATACGTTTTTATTAACACATTAAACAACTGAATCTCAGTTGTCAGCAAAACCAATCACACATAATAACTTGTATGTTATGTGAATCCTATATTCCAAATATGATACATGTACATGGACCTATTTCCAATGATCTAAGAGACAATACCATAAATCAAAATCTCTATAAATTCATTATATTTTAATAAAATATCAACAATAAGGGAGTAAAAAACAATTACCAGATACCTATAGTAACTACGAATTCCCATCGAAAAATGTGTACATGATGAACCAATACAAGTTCTATAATAATCTCCAACACATACCTATTACCTACATACCATATCCTAAATATTAATACAAAATAAAAATATTATCTGATACCACTTGTAATTCCCCATCAAGAACACTAATCTTATATAGAGGGATAAATATATTCAAGTGCACCTCCCTGTATGCCAGAGGCTACCAACTAGTGGTGAGGGCCTGAATCATACAGAAGGATGACTATACCTTTGAATAAAAGTTATAAAACCACAGTAATAACAAAAAAATATTCATATAAATAATCATAGAATGTATCAATCAATAGACAAAAATTATATAAAAAATGGATACATAAACATATGGTCATAAATCCCCTCTCACCCACCAAGATGATCACATATAAAAAATAAAAAATATAAAAAATAGACAAATTTACCTATTACTATCCCTTATCCTAACCTCCTTCCAAACCCAATCCATATTGAGATTCTTCATCCCAATCTATTGAACATCCTATTTTAAAACTTGAATGTTGACATAGGTTCCACACATGCACTTGTGTTTCCTTAAAGAGTTATAGAAATACACCTCAGTAGGTTCTTAACAAGTGCCTATAATATACAATATCATCTAAATTTATGCATGATGAAGTAAATGGAACAAAATAAAAATTCATTATATATCATCATGTTCTATCTGAGTCACTATGACATCCATCCAAACTTGCTCTGACCTATTCTAAATTCAACCTTGTGTCAAATCCTGCATTCCCTATTAGGTTTTAATTTCATAACCATGTAAAAAAACACCAAACCATAACTAATTTAGACCCATTAAAGAATATATTCACCTCATATTACTAACCCCAACACATACTTGATATTTTAGGGAGGTTCACGCATTAAAGTACCCTATTAAATTCCCCTCAAGGAAGGACACACTAATAAAACCCAACACATCCCCCAAAGTAATGGTGTGTTTCATATATCTCAACCCACTCCTTCATCAAAAAAGGGTTCACTGAAATTACCCATCCTCTAAATGTTGTTGAAACATTAGGAGAACATCATAGTACCCAACTGCTGCATATTGATGAGGGTTAAAATGCATAATATAGTGCCTAACCCAATCTCTCTTAGATGAGGATGCACAAAATAGGTCCCAAACCATTCCATAAACATGAAGGGACTATAGAAATACCCCACCAAATCCTTTTTGGAAAGATTTCACATATGTCTCAAAGCCTAAAAATCATACTCAATATTGTATTTTCATATAATCCTTCATTCAGCATCCAAAAAACTAGTCACACATAAGAAACAACAACCATATAACATATCCCATCCCACAAGATCACCAGCTTGTCTTAGGGAGGTAGTCACTCAAGACTGATCCCCACACCATGATGTGCATCTCATTATCCATATATTCTTAGGGGTTGATCACTAAATATCATCATATTCAAAAAATTAATCACTCTGAATATTTCATTAACCTCATATTTCCCATAAGTTGGTCCACCAAGTCCCACATACCTCACTCAATCATTTCTCAATGGTATCAAGTTGTATCTCACACCCCACAATGTTCCCCCATTATATAGTATATTGTCAAACCTAGGAATCAGTTTGTTGGTACAAACATCATCATAATACCTCTCAAAACCTTATATTGTTAATCATCTACTACCTAGAGAAATACTTCTCTATGATCCCTTAGAACCCCAATTCCAAGTCACCAATAATTCCCATTTCCCACACTTGGGTCTCACGTCACATATATCTTAGGAGATCTTGAAACCATCCCCTAATGGAGACCCCCTCCAACACACCCCATTTATCCCTAGAGGAATCCTTCCACTTATAGTTCACTCCAAACCCCATCTCCACACTCAAGAGTGTCTTCCTCTTCATGTGTGGGATGTATAGCCGTCTCACTTATCCCTATAAGGCCTAATCCCCTCATATATTCTCAAATATCTCTAGGGAACCATCCTGGGTTACTAATAATGCATATTTCATCCTTATACCTACCCAATGTATCTTTTTAAGTTAACTTACACCTTCTTCACTTGACAATATAGTCATAAGGAAATCCTAATTTAATCAAGGTGTTTGGAAACACCCTATCCAAATATTGAAGGCTCAATGAAATCATTTCAATTTACCTAGGTAGTTCTTAGTCCTTATACCTTCCACTAGAATGAAACAAAATATACATGCATTCATTGTATCACACCAATATTTTTTGAAATATTTTTTTCAAATATATTTAATTTATTTGATAGCATGTGTTACATGTAGCAGTGAGTTAGATGCATCATGCAACATTATTAAAATATTTTGTGACATTTATATCCTAAATATTGGATTGTTGGGTATGAATGGAAATAAAAAAATTATAAAAAATATATTTTCTATAAATTTATAAAATAAATTCATTAGTTATCAAATGAATAAAATTAAAAAGAAAAATTAATTGAAAATAAAAGGGTTGTTTTTTCTAAAAAAGTGTTTTTATGAGTGCAATGTGTTTTTGTTAATATATTAATTTAATAACTATTTTTAATGATTTTAGATAAATTTATATATAATTTAATTTTTAAAATGTTTTCGATTTTCAAAAAGAATCTGGTCATAGGATAATAATACATCAATTCCTATGCTTAAAAAATTATATTTTTATAAAAAGAAGTTTTTATCATATTTTACACACATAGATTTAAATTGATTTATACCAATTATAAGTATTGAATTGGATAAAATTAATTAGATATTTATAATAAGGATATTCAAATTTGGTAAATAGGCCCCTTTTAGGTTTGTTCAAAATGAATAGAAGGAGTGGTAAATTTTATCACCTTGGTAAAGGGTAAATCTGGTTAATTGAGATAAAAAATAAGTGATAAGGCCATAATTTTTCATCCTAAATCTTATTGGATGAAATTAATTAGAATCTTAACAAATTATAATATAATTTTTTTATTTTAATATTTTATGTTCAATTAAAATTATTTATATATTATCAAAATCAAAGAATGTTACAAAATGTCACACTCTTAGTTTTAAATATCCTTTATGTATTCACATAGGAAAAAACTAGTTATAAATGAATATTAATATTAATTTTTTGATTAATGAAATTTTATTCATTATGGTAATTTATTAATAATTTATAGGTTTTATATAATTACTTAAATTCTAACACAATGAAAAAATAATATTTTTTAAATTAATGGAAAAATGGAATAAATGATTATTAAAAAAATAAAAAATGATATAATTTCGGTAATATGTTATGTTACAAGAATTTTATAGATAAACATAAAATATTAGTGTTGTTTTAAAAGATTATATTATAATTAAAACATTTTATTTATGTCTTTTAAGGCAAATTAAATGAATAGTGTCAAAATTGATAGTAATGATATTTTACAAATAAATAATTTATTAAATTATTTAAAAATAAAAATAAATCCTTAAATAAGACAAGGTGGATATTATATTGTCTAAAATTTCATAAATGATCCATTTATAGGTCAATTTTCACCTTATAATTAAAAATTAAAACCCTTTAATATTTAAAAAGTTGTTACCATAGTCAAAATTAAAATTGTATAACTAAGGGTTAATCAAAATAATAAGGTTTAAAATAACACAAAAACATGTATAAATTATATTAATTGATGTGACTAAAACCCTATACTATCTTATCTTAAAATACTGGGAAATTGATTTGAATTTTTCTTGATAATTAATTTATTTTAATTTAATCTTGTAAGAAATTCCAAAAGTGCCCATCACAATAATTATAAAAGGGGACATCCTCTCTCACTTTTTCACACCACATTGATCCTTTAAGATTAGAAAAAATATAAAATATTCTCCTATAGACCTCCATATACGTGTTATAGAAGTTATAGTGTTCCAAAAAAACCAATCCTTGAAACATTTATAGGATATCTAAAGAAATTATTTCTAATAAGAGGTAATCACCTTAGCCAGTCACCTTATTTTCTACTCTTCTTTAGCTCTTATTAATATTTGGTATGTACCATAAAATAATAAATTAAATATAATCAGTATTATAACATTTTTTATTATTATTAAAACACTATTATACACTCTATTTCCCATAAAATGAGAAATCAAAGTATCGCTCATGCGTACGTATAGATTAAAGTCTCCACAAAGTGATACAGTTCATTTTTCATCACCATATATTATGGATGGGTATTATGATGGGATTAATTTTTATATATTATATTTATGATACAATTATTATTATTTATTGATAATATCATGTCTACCTTCTTACAATACAATTCTATAGGAAAAGATAACGTCACTTGTGCATATGAGTAGACTACCACATCCACGAAGCAACATGATTCATTTTTAATTTATATTTTAATTGGATGGTAAAGATGATAAATTTTATGAATATATGTTATATATATGATAAAATAATTATATTTTAAATATAAATTAATATTTACCATTCTTTATTTCTATATTTTAAAAAATGAAAACAACCTTTATGCGTATGTATGACCTACTGTCTCCATGAATGGTGTAATTAATTTTTATATATATAGACTTTATTGATGAATATAAATATATATTTAATTAATATATATAATATTTATATAATGATTAAAAAAATTTAGGTGATGTAACCAAGATAAATAGAAAAATACTGGAACTACTAAACTGAAATACACATGATAAATGAAATAGTTAACACCCATAAATGGTAATTTTAATAAATAGTTATTGATAAAAGTGGTATTTAAATGTTATAAAGGAGTAATATATGGTATTATATGTATTAATATGACTTTTTTATAGAATTATAATAAATTTAAATTTAGTATACATGAGGTTATAATTCATTCTAATAAAGACATACTAAAGGTAAGGGATTTTCATCTCACTTTTATTTTATTGGGACAAAATCCATATTCACCACTTTTTTATTTCATGTGGTGTGTATAATTATCATTAATTTCATTTATAATTATTCTTATGAAAATTATAGTATATAAATTTTCATTTAATTTTATTTATTTCATGGGGATTATGACTCAAAAGTTTTGAAAAGTGGTAAGGGGTTTTATGTTATAATGTCATTTTTTATCAATATTGTTTATGATTAAGTTTCCAATGATGAAGTCCAATGATATATCTTTAAATAAACTACTGAATTTTCTTTTCCTCTAGTAATTTCTTAAGAATACATGTTTTCATTTCATTTTTCCTCACCTTATGCACTTAAGAAATCAAAAATATATTTTTAAAGAAAATATACTTCATTTCTCTATTCAGTCAAAATACATTTTTCTTCTATATACCTTATTATAAAGATATTTTGAATATTGTTTTTATTATTATCCTATAATTTTTAAATTCATTTTTATCCATGTTTTACTTTTATAAAAAATTTAGAGTAATGTTTTTCTTTTTTTTCAAACAAGGTACTTTGTAACCTATACAACATGAAAAGATTCTCCCACATTCTAGAATAATATTTTCTTTGAGGATTCCTTTACCTATTTACAAGATTCTTTTAAAAAATCACTTTATAATTGTATAGTTTTTAAATAATTTATTTCAAAAAGGAAAGGTTATTTTCCTTAATAATGTCTTAATGATCTATTAATGGAATTTATATTTATAAAAGACCAAAAAACTTGATTTTAATTAGTATTTACATGGGATATGATCCAAGGATATAATACATTTTCTTTTTTATGGATGTTTTATGGTTATGATGGAAAGATTTTTATGAAACCCATTTCTTTTACATGGGTTATTTTATAATGAAATATTTAGGAAACACATTTCATTTCATGGGTTATGATATGATGAGTAATTTATGATATTGTGTCACATATATATATATGATTTTTATTATGTGTTGGGTGGGACCTTTATATTACTCTAATGCATTGGTTAATGATTGATATCTCATGAGATAAAAAAATTGAAGGGCATTGAACCCAATTTAGTAAGGTACTATGTCCACTATTATAGTTTTGGGAGTAAACCTTGACTACAATGATGGTTTGTAGAGTGAACTCATTCCACTATTATTTAATTGGATATGAGCATTTACTATTATGGAAATGTTTTTTATGCTTATGTGTAAGCCACAAACCAATGTCTTATGCCTAGGTTAAGATTTCATGGTTCATGTTCTTTGATTACCTTATGATTTATGTCATTTGGACTACCAATATTTATTCCATAACTTGTGATTGTGATATTTGATATGTATGGTATGGTTTTTAAATGTTAAGATTATGTTTTTATACCCTTATTATCATGTTATTATTGTGTGATCATATATATCACCCTTGTCTACCCTTAGTGAGCATATGAGCTCAACATTTTCTTATATTTCCTTTCCTTAGGAAACTAATAAAGGAAAAAGGTATTATAAATATAAGAAGGGTGTTAATTATGAAAAAATACATGTTAGATAATGTTGATATTTTATGAACCATTTGTATATGTTTTCTTGTTTCTAAAGATACTAAACCTAGACTATTTTGGTGTGTAATAGTATGTTATGTGACTAATATTCATCTATTAAGATGTAATATATATGTATGAAATGTATGGGTTACTATAGTTGGTATTAGAGAAAGTCTTAGTAATCCTTTGGAAACTAGGATGTTAACTACTTAGTAGGAACCATAAAGATAAGTCTAAGTATAGGAAAAAAATATAATGTGTAGGGAATGATCATGTATGAACTATGTTAAAACTAAGGTGTCATAGAATAATGTGTCATGATTTAGACTTCCTATAATTTATTTTTCATGATTATGTGGTTTCACACAAAGATTATTTTTGTTAAAACTGTCCTTTTTTTAATAAATCTATAGAACCTAAAGGAATCGTTTTAATACTGAATTTGATGGAAATGTGATGATTTCCCTCTTGAGAAACCAAATGTTATTGTAGTTGTGAGGAAAAATATTTTTCTATGTTCACAAAAATTTCTCAAGACATGAATCATATTAGGAATCAAAATGAGAATAGGATGGAACAAAATTCTATTGAGTCCTTCATGAGGAAACATTCACATTATTTCAGTGGGTTTACTGATTCATTGGTCTCTAAGAAATGGATCAATACCATTGAAAATATATTTTATGTTCTTTAGTGATCATAACATGGAAATTAATTCTATCTATTTATAATTTGGAAGGATAAGAGGATCAGTTACAGACTCTTATTAAGAACACAAGAGAACAGGAAGAAATTGAATCTATGGAATGGGAAGATTTTAAAATCTTATTTTCCAATAAGTACATTACTCTTATTCTTCATATAAAAATAGATAAATAATTACTTGAGTTAAAGTTGAATTATTATGAATATATTGGTACTTATTAGTAAAACATCACAAGACTTATGAGGTATACTTCTAGTGTCATCATAAAACTTGAAAGTAAATTTGATATATTATTTAGTGGCTTAAAACCATATCTCTAAAGGCTATTATACATAAGGTACTTCAATAGCTATGATGAAATTTTTTGATGTGATCACATGGTAGATATGGGGATTCAAATTATCTCTCAATATCATGGTTTTTATACAAAAATAAAAATGGAGTTCAAAGGAAATTCTAAAAACTAAAGAGAGAATAATGTGTGCTTTACCTTATGCTCAATGTGTGGATGGAAACATGGTGGGTAATTTTCCTAAGGTAAATAGTAAATTTTTCAAGTATAGAATGTAATTTCATCAAAAAATTGAATAACAAAGTAATGTGAAGAAGTTATATAATGATGAAAATATAGAGAAATCACCACATGATGTGCCACACACACTCTAGTGTTTTAAATGTAAGGAGTATTAACAAGTTCCAAAATACAAATGTTAATGATGATAATAGATGAAAAAACATATTAATCCTAGATACAAAGGGAAATATCATGTGGTCCCTTTTTCTTATGAGGAGTACAATAACGATGTGATGAAAGGTAAAATTATTATCCACTATAGAACAAATAATATCTTATTTTATTCTGGATCAACCCACTATTTTATATATAAAACATTTCTAAGGGGATAATAACATCACCTAAAAAATTAGATCTTTAGTTAGTAGTAAAAAACTCTATTGTAATGATGATTGCATCCCAAGTATTTTATTATTTTTCAGTTGAAGTCTGAGGGAATGTTTCATAAATATATTTTTATTCTTCATCTATTTGAATTCAATGTTATTTTGGGAATGGATTTTATTTGTCACATAAATCCAATATCAACTATAAAGAGAGGGAAGTTAAATTTGATATTCCATACCAACTTATGATCGCCTATCTATGTGATTAAAAAAATGAAATTTTGATTAAAATTACATCCATCATATGGGTCATGATTCATATTTAAAAGGGGAATTAATTTAAAATGGTTGAGGATAAAATGAACATTAAAGATATTCCTATTATTCAAAAGTTTACTAATGTTTTTCCAAATGAGTATTATAGTCTTATTCTGAACTGTGAAGTTGATTTTTTTAATATAACTCAAACCTAATGTTATACCTATTTCTGAGACTCCATATATAATGGTCCAAATCAAGTTGCAAGACATGAAGAAGAAGCTCTAGGAGAATCCTTACAGGGGATTCATTCAGCCAAAGTGTGTCACCTTGTGGTGCACCTATTCTGTTTGTTAAGTAGAAATGTGGATTAATAAAACTATATATTTATTATTGAGAACTTAAAAAGATCATTATCAAGAAAAATTAGTGCATACCTCATATTTTTGACTTTTCTGGCCAATTTTACAGAGTTCAATAATTTTCCAAGATTTTTCTTCCTTCTACATATCATTAATTTTAGGTCATGAAGGGTAATATACCCAAGATAGAATTCTGTATAAGGTATGGACACTATTATTTTTTATGACATTTGGTATTACTAAATCCCCATTTATATTCATGGATTTAATGTATAGATTCTTAAGATATTAACTTGGTCAGTTTGTTATTGTCTTTTTAGACAATATTCTTATTTATTTAATGATCAAGGATAAACGTGAAGATCATATGAGAATTATGTTGAATACCCTAAGGAAGGAGTAGTTTATGAAAAATTAAAAAATTGTGAATTTTGGATTCAAAAATTTTCATTCTTAAGACACATAATCTAAATTAAAGGTATATTAGTGGACCCCTTAAATAATAATGTCTTTAATTCCTAGTCCAGACCAACCATTGTGATTGAGATCCAAATTTTTATTGGTTTGGTGGGATATTATCAATGATTTATAGAGAATTTATCATGGATATTAAAACCAATAACCAAGTTAACTTGGAAGGGATCCAAGTGAAATACCAAAATATTTGTATGAAATATATTTTTTAAAAATAATTTTATTTTTTTGACATCTTCCATTACACTAAAAACTGATTTATCTTGAATTACAAGCAACATTGAGTTTATATGAATCATTATTTTATTATTATTATTATTTCACATATAATTATAAACTATTTTTTATATTCGAGGGTATTAACTAGACTTACTGAATTATGGAAGTATGGTTTATACATGTAAAACCCTTTTGAAATTAAAAAGGAAATCTTTTTTTGAAAAACTATTTTAATGGACACAAGTGTGTTTTGTACAAATAAAACAAAAAATAATATTGATAGATTATATTAATGAAATGTATATATATATATATAATTCAATATAATTTTTATCATTAAACCAATGTATTTTATTAACATGATATAAAAATATATCAAATTCTTTTCTTAAGACAGTTTTTTCTAAAAGTAGTTTTATCGCCTTTTATTGGTGCACTTATTTAAATAAAGTTTTTGACCCTTTTATAAAGACTATTTGAAAAAATATAATTTTATATGAAATATAAATATCAAAATTTACTTTTGTTTAAATGTTGGTATTTTTCTAATAAGTTTCATGTTTTGATGAATTGTGAAAAATACAGAATTTTAATTGAAAACAACTTTTTTGTATAAATAATTTATAGTGTTAAATTATACTTTTTGATTAGTTTTAAATTTTAATTAGATCAATTTTATAGTATTTAATTTAGTTTAGGTATTTTTAATAAATTTTACATTGAATTTGTATATAAAAACATTTCAATTTTTTGAACATTTTTACTTTAAAAACTCATCTTCTCACCACGTCTATGGGATTAATGTTAAATTAATTTCAGAAATTTATGTGTTTTGAATTTTGAAAAAATTATTTCATATTTGGAATCAAAAGGTCTAATTTTACTAAATAATTCCATTTTTATGCCAATATGAATAGTAACATTGGTACTTTTTATTACCACAATAAATGGTAAATTAAGTAATTTAGGTTAAAAATAATGTGACAAGAACTATAAAATGGCCCTAAAACTTGTCCAGATTTTATTGTATTAATTATATTAGTACCTTACAATATAAGTTTCAAAATTTAACCACTTAATGAATATTTTCTAACAAAATTACATAGAAATTATAAAAATCCAAGGGTGTGAAAGAATACCACACTCTTGCTTTTAATAAGTATATTATTTTTAATATGGGGTTAAATAAATGCTATAATCAACTATAATTTTTCTTATAAAATATAAAAGGTTTATATATTGAATTTTATTTTTTAAAATTTTTATTTAAAAAATAATTATCAGAAATAATTATACAATGAGGATGCGATAATTATTTAATTCGTGAAAAAAATCGATTAAGTGATATAAAAAATATTAAAATAAATATAAATTCACATCATTAAGGATATCCAAGAATTATATAGGTGAATATGAAATATTAGGGGTGTATCAAATGACTTTTTTTAAGTTATCTTACTGTATTGATTTTATTAAAGTTAATGTAATGAATGGTTTAAAAATTGATACTATTGATATTTTTTTATAATAATATTTTATTAAATTATTTAAAAATCATAATTATACAAGATAAGAAAAAAGGGGATAAATTATGATCTAAATTATCTTAAATTGACCATTTATGGTTTAATTTACTCCTTATAAGTAAAAAATATCAAACTTTTAATATTTAAAAAGTTGTTATCGTAGTTAAAATTAAAATAAGTTAACTAAGGGTTAATCAAAATGATAAGGTTTAAAATTACAAAAAAAATATAAAATATTTTGATTTATTGTATTATCACTTTATCCCACATTATCTGAGAATAAACTTCCATTTATAGGTATTTGGATTGACTTTAACATATTATAAATTAATATTTTGAGAAGATCCAAAAGTACCACTCATGTTCATTATAAAAGGACACCTCCTACCTCATATCATTTCACCACTTTGAGTATTCTATATAAAAAAATGTACCAAATTTTATTTTCCTTATACACATTGTAGAGGTACTGGTCTTCCCAAAGGACCAACTCTAGAGTCCTTCAGAGGAGATTTAAAGGAGTCGTTTCGAAGAAGAGTTAATCGCTATAACCGATCACTCTCTTTTTCTACACTTATATATCTCCTCTAAATCTATGATATATATCATAAAATAATTAATTAATAATCATTAATATTTTTAACTTTTATAATTTTTATTAACACACCATTATATATTCCCTTTCCCATCGAATAAGAAGTGAATGTATCGCTCATGAATACATACGACTTTCCATCTCCTCGTAGTGATATAATTAATTGTCCATCATTATATTTTATGAATTGGAATTATGATGAGTTTAAGTTTTATATATTATATTTATGAAATAATTATACTTCTGGAATAACAATATCTTATCTACCTTTTTACCACCTATCGTTTGGTAAATGATAACATCACTCAAGCGTACGTATGGATTACAATCTTTATGATGAGATGTGATTTAGTTTTTATATATATTTTACATGTGTGGTAATAAGGATGTAATTTTTTTAATATATATCATAAATATAAAATAATAATGATTTTGGAGATTATGGGACCATGATAAATGTATAATGACTGGGACTTCCAAACCGAAACATGCTTGGAAAATAAAGTTGATATCACCTAGAGCAATGATGTTAATTATCAATAAATGGATGATAAGATGTTATAAATGAATGATACATGATATGATTGATATATTTTTGTGTAATAAATGTATAATAAATCCATATTTATTATACAAGAGGTTTTAACATGAATAAGGAAAGGGGATACTTTAGGTAAGGGGTTTTTGTCTCACTTTTATTTCTATGGGACAAATACCTTATTCACCACTTGTTTCTTCTATGTGGGGTATATATTAACCATGAATTTCTTTTTTGAGTATTATCCAGAATATTATGTATTTTAATATCCATATAATATTCTTTATTTCATGGAGAATATTATTTTTCTGATTATAAGTTGTTAAAGGTTTATTTCACAATCTCATTATTATGCGAGATTGTTTATGTTAAAGTCTATATTTGGGAATATTTACCTTCTATGTCCACATTTTCTAAAAATGTTTTCAAAATTATTTTACCATTGTTTAAAAAAAAAATTACCCATGTTTTAATTTTTACTGAATGGTTTGAAAAGAATAATTTTTTTTCTAAACAAGGATCATTGTGACTTTTCAGACAAAATATATAGAATGAGTGTTTTTTAACTTAAATAGAATGAATAGAATTTTCCACCATCTTTACACCTTAAATACTTGAATATTTCCATAAAATATTATAGGGTTATTTCCAAATAATGTTTTTTTCTTTTATAATTGTGTAACACATTGAAAAAGTTATTTCATAAATGAAAGTATATTTTCCTCAAGAATTATTTTAATTAATCTTTCAAAACCATTTTCCTTGTAAGACAACATTATTTGATGATTATTTTTTTTGGGATATTATCCAGGGATAGGATTCTTGTATTTTATTATTATTATTACATGATGTTTATGAATATCATTACTTATCTATGGGTTATGAAATGATCAAATATTTATGAAACTCGTTTCATTTCATGGGTTTATTTATGATGAATGATTTATGTTTTTGTGGAACATATATGTATAGTTTTCATTATGTGATGGGTGATACCTATACCCCCTCAAATTCATTAGTTAATGAATTATATCTCATGATATAGTTGGTGGAAACAAGTCAATATTCTCGATCCATGATGGGAAACAAGTCGGTGTGTTTGATCTATTAAGGGAAACAAGTTATAAGGAATAATTTGAGAGTCTTGGTAGTTGAACTTGACATATGAAATATTTATATACACATATAATGATTCCATAGACATTCATGATTGAGTTTTGAGGATTTTTCATTATTATAATTCATGTATTTTTAAATGTTAATGTTTTATGCCATGACTCATGTTTAAGATCCATGATAGGATGGGTATAAACTTTTCTCATGATAAAATACCCATATTTTCTATCTTTTTTCATCAGATAATAAATTTATATCTTCCATGTTTACCCTTAATAAGAATCTATCTCACCATTTTCTTATCTTTACATTCCATAAGTTATGAATAAAGGTTTTATGTAGGGTACTAAAGGGTAAGATCTTTGTGGGAAACATTGAAGATCTTTCACCAGACTATATTTTCCAAGTTTCCAAAGGCCCTAAACTATTACTGTCCTTGGGAATGTGTTTGTTTAATGTAATTAATATTCTTATAAAAAATATTTAATTTCAATGTGTGAAAATACAAGGTTTTTATAGTTGGTACAATATGAAAGGTTTAGTCAACCTTTAGAAACTAAGATGAGAAAACCTTAATAAGAACCCTAATAATAATTCTATGTTACAATCCTAGAATTTTGGTAACAAACTAGGACTAAACATAAAAAAGTTATTGATTGAAATTTTATAAGTAATATCCCCTGATTATGTGGATTTAACTATGATTAGTGTTTATTACATTATTCTTTTGGTTTTAGTCAATGGTGGGAACCAGAAGGAACATGGTTAACATTGAATGTGATGGAAAATTTGATAATGAGAAATCAAATGGATTAATGATTGGGGTAATGGACATTGTGATTATTATTAATCAGAAATATCATATTATGACCAATAATCTCAATATCGGTGAGATTCTTAAATCATCGAATAAGAAAAAGATATAATTTTATGGAAGTTTATGTGGTAATGAACTAATGGGAAAGAAGACTCAGATTCTTACATGTCAAGAAGGAGGGAAGAATAACCTAGAGGAATATCTCAAATGGAGGGTAAGATGTTATATATGTGAAAAATAAGTCCATATAGTGAAAAATTCTCAAAGATTTCAATGTATTATGTATGGCGATCATGCTCATTATCCAACTCAATTCTCTAACCCAAGGATTAACTTAAATATAAATAATATACATATTTCATGCCAATAATTTAAGTGTAAGTATTAAAAGTATTTATGTATTTGAATTTAAGTATAATATTCTAGAAGTACTTTTATGGTAATATTCAATAATGAAACATTTAAGTATTGGTCCACTATATATTTTCCTTAAGTATTTGAAATAATATATTGAATGGTATTATAAAAAATTAACATTTATTGAGGTGGTAAGGTGATATTTTTAGATAAAAATGATTAAGGGAAATATAACTCTCAATATATACATGATGAGATAAAGAGATGTTTGATTGTGATAAAATATATGGGATAGTATTGATGACCATGGGAATGATAAGATGAAAAAGTGGTTTATTATAACATGAATTGAGTTTATATATTTTTTTCATTTATGTCATGAGGAAAGATTTAATTTTTGAAAGCATGCATTTTTTCTCTTAGGTTTTATTTTACTTCAGGTTATTACTTTGTTTCGATAGATTATTTGATGAAGGTATTCACATGTTTGGAATGTGACAATAAAAGATTACTTTATGATATATGGGGTATTAATGTTAATATTATTGTTATAAATTTATATATATTATTTCTAAAATTTTGAATTTCCATTTTTTGGAAGGGTGAAAAGGTTAACCATTTATGAAAAGGTTTATGTTTAACTTTTAATGAGGTTTTAGAGATAAATGTTGTGTAATGAAAATATTTATGAATATTTGATAACATGTGCTAACCATTTCATTGTTATGATAAATAGATATATAATTAATGAATTATCATCTATTTATGGATCTTATTATCCACTAGTTATTCAAGAATTACAATTTCAATATCATTTACTGAATTAAGAGATGTAGCAGAAATTTCATGGTACAAATGAGATATGAGACCATGCTTAGAAAATGGAATGAAATAATGTAATTATATCTTCTAGTTAAAATTATTCAACTTTAAGAAAATTATCTTGAAACAAAAAATTACCCTAGTACCTTTATTTATGAGGAGTCAAAGGTCCCTTAGATGATCACAAATTTATCGTTGTGTGATAGTTAACTTTATAATGACCATGTTCAGTATCACAATCTATCAGAACTTGATTTTTATTTTTCTCTTCAGTGCCTATGTTTTCACTTTAAACATATGTTATCCTATGTGTAAACCTAGTTACTAGTTACTTTGGGGATATGTTATGTTTCAAACTATCTTTTTTTAAATAATTTTTTGTATTTATTTTTAAGATGTGGGTTTCTATGAAAGTAACTTCCATGTATTAAAACTTTTATAACCCAAAAAAATTACATGTTTATATTCATTTCAAGGGGGGTATAATTTAACACCACTATATTTTTATGAAATATATTTTTTAAAAATATTTTTTTTGACGTCTTGTATTTCATGCAACACCGACTTAGCTTCCATTACACACAATATTGAATTTCTATGAAACATATTTTTATTATTATTATTATTTACACAAGATTATGATAACATAGTAATTAAAATGGATGTATTAAAAGGATTAACTTAATTATGAATGTATGGTTTACACATGTAGAACCCTTTTGAAATTAAAGGGAAACCTTTTTCTGAAAAAACTATTTTAATGAAAACACATGTGTTTTATACCAATAAAATACAAAACTACATAATTTTTTATTATATTAGTTAAATTTATATATATAATATTAAATAAAATGTTTAACATTCATCGTATTTTTTTTCTAGACAAGATATAAAAATAAATCCAGTTTTATGCTTAAGAACTGTATTTTTCTAAAATTTGTTTTATCGCCTTTTAGTAGAACATTTGTTTTAAATTTAGTTGTTGACCATTTTATAAACTCTATTTAGAAAATATAAACTTATAATTTAAAATAGAAATAGAAAAATCTACTTTGGTTGAAATTTTGGTATTTTTATGATAAATTTCATGTTTTGATGAATAGTGGGAAAAACTGAATTTTAATTGCAAACTTTTTCATCAAAATATTTCAATAGTGTTAAATTATATTTTTATTGGTTTTAAAGTTTAATTATATAAATTTTATACCATATAATCCAATTTATGTCATTGTAATAAATTTGACATTGAATTTGGATATAAAAACATTTCGATCTTTTAAACATTTTCAGTTTAACAACTCATTTTCTCACCCCGTCTATGAGATTAATTTTAAATTAATTTTAGCCACATATATTTTTTGAATCGAGAAAAATTTATTCCATATTTTTTATCATAATGTAAAAATTTATTAAATGCTTCCTGTTTTTTTCAAATATTAATAGTAACATTAGTAATTATTCCTACCACGGTAATGGGTAAAATGGGTGATTTAGGTTAAAAATAATGTGATAAGGACTATAAAACGACCCTAAAATTTGATAAATTTTAATTGGATAAATTTTATTCATCACTTAACATACGGTTTTAAATTGAAAATTTTAATGGATATTTTCCATGAAAATGACTTAGATATTATTTAAATCAATAGGAGTGACAAAATGTCATACTCGTTCTTTTAATAAGTATAATATTTTTAATATGGGGTTAAATAAAATATATAATTGAATATAAATATTATTTTTAAATATAAATGGTATATATATATCATGTTATTTTATTTCTAACTTTTATTCAATAAATAATTATCATAAATAATTACACAACGATGATGCAGTAATATTTCAATTAATAAAAAAATCAATTAAGTGGTATAAAAAATATTAAACGAAATATAATTTTAATTAATTAATGTTATCCACTAATTTTATAGGTGAATATAACATATTATGGATTTATTAAATTAATTTTTTCAAATTAATATTAATTTATTTATTTTATCAAAGTCAATGTAAAGAATAGTATCAAAATTGAAACTAATAATATTTTATGAAAATAATATTATATTAAATTATTTAAAAATTATATAAATATTAAATAAGGACAAATTTGGTAAAATATGGTCTAAAATATAATTAAGTATCCATTTATGGTTCAATTGAAATCTTATAAGTAAATATATCATCATTTTAATATTAAAGAATTTGTTATTGTAGTTACAATTAAAATAGGTTAATTAAGGGTTAAAAAATTTATAAGGTTGAAAATTACATCAAAACACATCTAAAATATATTTTTTGATGTTATTACCACCCTATATTTCATTATATTTGAATATATTACAATTTTTAGGTATTTATATTGATATTTAATTTATTACACATTAAAATATTTTGAAATTCCAAAAGGGGC
The DNA here is from genome assembly GCA_963277665.1 of Viscum album. Classification (NCBI taxonomy): domain Eukaryota; kingdom Viridiplantae; phylum Streptophyta; class Magnoliopsida; order Santalales; family Viscaceae; genus Viscum; species Viscum album. The sequence continues at coordinate 1,375,745,967 of OY728128.1, forward strand.
CCTCACTATCATTATAAAAAGACACCTCCTCCCACATGTCATTTCACCATACTAAATTTTATATATAAACAAAACTCTAAATAATTATCTTATCCACTTCCCTAGTCATATTATAGAAGTGTTTTTATTCCCATAATACCAACTCTAGAGTCCTTTAGAGGAGATTTAAAGGAGCTATTTTGAAGAAGAGGTAATAACTTTAACCAATCACTATATTTTTCTACTCTTCTATACCTCCTATAAATATATGAAATATATATCATAAACTAATAAATTAATAATAAAAAATATTATGAAATTTTATTGTGATTATTAACACACCATTATACAACACATATCTCATCGAACAAGAAGTGAACGTATCACTCGTGCGTGTGCATGACTTACTGTCTCCACATAGCGATACAATTCATTTTCCATAACCATATTTTATGAATGGGAATTATTATAGGTTTAATATTTATATATTATTTTTATTATATAATTATAATTTTTAATGATAATATAATATCTAATTTTTTACCACCTAATCTTTTTGGAAATAAAAACTTCACTCATGCATACATATGGATTATCATCTCTATGACGTGTGACCACATTTTCATGTCACATCAAATTCATTATGAATTTAAGTTTGATTTATAGTATAGGGTAGACCTTAGGTCATCTCTCAAGGAGTGTTGATAGGTTCAGAGTATGAATTTTTAATAAAAAAAATTACTAAAAGGGGGTGATTTTGATAACATTTTTAATAAAATAACGTAACATAAAGAGTATAATAGTTGAAAAACCAAGTGGATTTTAAAAAATATGAGATGAAGGGGTCTTTTTTATTTAACTACACACATTTCAAGTTCATTGTTCTTATACATTATTTTAGGTTTGGTGTAATTATTGGTTGAAATTAATTGGAATCCCGATTAATTATTAAGCCTTCATTTCATTGCTTGAAGAACCAAAAAATAATAGAAAAACTGTATTTCCAAGGTCTAGAACATATTCATGTGATAAGAGATTATAAATAATATTAAAATAAAAAGAAATTGGTTAATAAAATTATTCTTTTTTTAATTATAACAACACAAGTCACACACTCAAAACCTCACACTAATCGGGTTGAAATTAAGAGCATAACATTCACATGCATAAAAACAAGAATTCAAAAATTAAATAATGTAATATACATGGAATTAAATGTTTTATCACCCAAATTAATCCAAAACTGTATATAATAGATGCACCAGAACTCCCTTGATGTTTATGTAGCTCCCTCACAATGAACGCACACCGTTTACCCTGACATCGAGAGGAGGAGGAATATAGGGTTGAACTTCTTCTTTATTATTGATCCCCTTAAAATGATATGGTACTCCATAAATTATAGGATGATGAGGGGACTCCAATAGTACACCAAGATTTTATATATTTTTTTTATGGTTCTAACTTTCAAATGAGGATCCCAAGGATCCATTTTATAGGAAACATGGAAGGTGGTTTTGGGTACTCATATTTATTAAAACCACTTAGACCATGGTTTTTTACATATATAATGTCTTATATAACATTGTTAAAAACTAAAAAGTTGTTACCCCACATATTTAATATCTCTAATGAAAGTATGGATTCATTTTTACACATAAATATCGAGATATTGACCTAACACAACACACCAATGTTGACTTCATGTAGATTCAGTGTCTTGGATAGATCAGTCCGGATGGGCCACCAGATGGCCTAATTGGGCTTGGGTTACTTCATAAAAGTCGTATCCCACTGATGTATGGACAAGACCAAAAAATATCATCCCATTTGAATGAAAGGTTTAGTAGTAGTGTGTGGTTGAGTCCACTGGTGTGTTGGGATCCTACATAGTTCAGCCCATATTTCTTGAACTTTATCATTGGTCCTCCAAATCACCTCCACCTACAATAAAATTATCAAAAAAAGTAACATTGACTTATTTAAAAGGTAAAAAAAACAAAATAATTTAATAAAATATGAAGTGAAATTTGTTATTATTTTTATAATTTTCAATACAAAACTAGTTTAGCATAGTAGTATAAGGGTGAAAATGAAATAGTGAATCATGGTGCAATCACACCCCTACACCTAAACATTTTCACTCATGGGAAAATTCATATTTCAAAAAATTATGAATATTCATATTTTTAATATTATAAATATTTAACATTCAGTGAAAATTTAATTCCTGATATAAATGTGATCAAAGAAAAAATCACACTGAGGAGTTATTCTCATTGATCATGGAAAAAGATGTCTCAAAAAGTATATTATAAATAAATTCCAAGAGATTCAAGATACTAATAAAAGAAAATAATTCAAAAGTTAATCATGACGTTAATTCTCCACATGTGTGTGTCTGACAACCATTTCATGCTATTATTTTCACTTTATATTGAGTAAATATAAGTTATTTTAAAAATTATATACTTACATGATCCTTTCCACCGAATCTTCCCTAAATCCTTTGGAATCAAATTTCAATACATGCTCACTTAATCATTAACAATAGTCAAACTATAGTATCCTTACCTAGATATCCTCATATGTTGCACATTTCATCACTCCTGTCATTTATTATTTTTTTCAAAAGTTTCACTTGGAACAAATCTCACTCTCTCCTCTCAACCCTTGTTTGATCTCCTCACAAAACTCATTGTAATAGTTATAAAAAGATAAAAATTTGAGGAAGGGTGGTTTTTGACCTACCCAATATAAAACCCTTCTTTTTTTGAAAGCGTATAATAGTTGGATAATAGGTACACAAAAATAGGTCAATCTGGTACAATAATGAAATAGATTGGATAAGGAATGAACATATGGAAAAATCATTTTGGAAGGTAAATAAAAATTAACCTAACTTATATTTACCTTCTATTAAGTAAGATAATTTCACACTTCATGGTTGGGTGAAATGGTGTGTGAAGAAATTTAGTGACAAAATTTTCCATTAAACTATTCAAACAAAGGTTACCATTCTTATCAATGGTTTCAACATGATACAACAATTTATATCATCAAAAAGAACCAAATTTCAAAAAAAAAATCACACCATAGTATTGAATTCTTGCAGAAATGCACATTTCATCAAAAAATGAATGTTAAAACAATAAGAAATATAGAAATTCCTCATTAATTTTAAATAAATTTCGTGATTAAGTAGCCATCATTTTCCATGATAAAGTGGGCATAAAATATTAACATTTTGGTACAAAAGTGATGGGGGAAACAAGGGGGAAGTGATAATACTATAAAATAATCAAAAAAAGGAAAAGAAATAAATAAGATGAAAATTCCTTACAAACCTAGGAATATACCCATCCCCACACACCTAAAGTGTGTAGTGCCCTCACTGTAATAAAATAAAATGTGGCAAGGAAGGATAAAACCTAGTGGGTTTCATTCATAGTCGCCTTCTTGAAGTTGGAGTTCCTCTATCAGGGACTCTGGAATGGCTTTATGGAAGTTCTTTAGTTGTTTCCCATTAATAGTGATGGTTTTTTGGGTTTCTTCATTTTGAACCTGAACAAAACTAAATGGAGAGACATTATTAACAGTGTATGGTCTAAACCAGTGGGAATTAATATTATCTAGATGCAACTTTAGCCATGCATTGTAGAGGAGGAACTTATACCCAATGTGGAACTGACGATGAAGGATGAGATGGTCATGGATAACCTTGGTTCGTTCCATGTAAATTTGGGAGTTCTCATATGAATCTCTTTCCATTTCCTCCATCTCTTGAATCTACAACTTCTTTTGATCACCTACACTAGAAAGATTATAATTTCATTGTTTTATGGACCAATGGGCCTGGTTCTCAATCTCAATAGGGAGGTGACAACTCTTCCCAAACACAAGATAATAGGGTGATATTCCAATTGGAGTTTTAAAGGTAGTACGTTAAACCCATGATAATTAATTGAGTCTAAGACTCCAATAATTTCTATTAGGTTGAACCTTTTTTCAATAATATGTTTTACCTCTCTATTTGACACCTTAGATTGACCATTGGTTTGTGGGTGATATTCAGTAGACACATTATTCCCGACCCTATATCGACGCAAAATATATTTCATTTTCATTTATAGAAATGAGAACCCTGGTCACTGATGATGAACTTAGGTAATCCAATCCTAAAGAATATTTGGGCCCTCAAAAATTCCACAATTTCCTTAGAATCATCAGTCCTTGTAGCTTGTGCCTCTACCCATTTTGAAACATAATCGACTTCCATAATAATGTAAATGTTACAAAATGAATGGGGTAATGGTCCTATAAATTCAATTCCCCAAACCTCAAAAATGTCATGGAAGAGAAAGGTTTGTTTGGAATTTCATTTCTTTTAGATACATTCTCTATTCTTTGATAGTGAGGACAAGATTTATATAAAATATAGGCATCCTGAAAAAGTGTTGGCCAAAATAGACTAGAATAGAGGACCTTGTGAGCAGTCCATTGGAGACAAAAGTGACCCCCATAAGCAAGAATGTGACAAAACCAAAGGATCGGCTGAAATTCACTATCGGAAACACAATGCCTAAGTACTTGATCACCACATGTGCGCCAAAGGTTGGGGTTGTCCCAAATTTACCAACGAGAATCATTTTTTAGATGATTGGACAGGTTTTTATTGAAATCAGTAGGAATGTAAGATGCCACCAAATAATTTAAAATTTTGGCATAACAAGGAATACCATCTAACACTCGGTATAATTGATCAGCTGTAAATAATTCATTAATGGGAATGTAGGAGAATGATTCAATGTTCTAGGATGGGTGGAACCTACTGATATAGTTAGACACCATATTCTCTGCTCCCTTTTTATCTATAATTTCTAAATTGAATTCTTGAAGGAGGAGAATCTAGTGAATGAGATGTGGTTTGGATTCTAATTTCTTAAGGTTATGCCAGAGGTATGTGTGGTTTAAGAACACAATGACTTTTAATCCTAAAAGATCCAACCTAAATTTATCTAATTAAAACACAATGGAAAGAAATTATTTTTAATTTTTGGTGTAGTTTTATTGGTCAGGGTCTAGTGTATGTGAGTCATAGGCAATGAAATGTTGATCTTGATTGACCCTTTATAATAAGACTGCCCCAACTATATAGTTATAGGCATCACACATGAGCTAAAATGGTAAATCCCACTGAGGTGGATGGATTACTGGGGGTGATTTGAGACTCCATTTTACCTTATTAAAAGATTCCTCGCATTCTTTATCAAAATAAATCCCTTTTTATTTTGAATAAATCAGGAGAGGGGGAGTGCAATTTTTCTAAATTCACGAATGGAATGACAGTAAAATCTAGCATGACCTAGGAAAGACCGCATATCACATAATTTTTTTGGGAGTGGTAGGGAATAAATGACATCCACTTTTGATTTATCTACTTTGAAACCATCCCCATAAATGACATGTCCCAAAAATATACCTTTTCGCGCCATGAAATGGAATTTATCATAATTTAATATGATATTATTTTCAATACAACTATATAGGACTAAACCAAGACTACTCAAACACCCATCAAAAGAGGATCCATAAATAGTGAAATCATCCAAAAATACTTCCATGAAATTCTCCAAGTAATCTAAAAAATACCAACCATACATCACTAGAAATTACCTAGAGCATTTCATAGATCAAATGGAATCCTTCTATATGAAAATGTGCCCAAGGGTCAAGTTAAGGTTATATTTTCTTAATCCTCAAGGGAAATATGGATATGAAAGTATCCAGAATACCCATCAAGGAAAGAGTAATGATACTTACTTTCTAGCCTATCTAGCATTTGGTCAATGAATAGAAATAGGAAATGGTCCTTCATAGTGTGTTTGTTTTATCAGTGATATTCTATATGGACCCGCCAACTATTCAGAACATGAGTTGGAAACAATTAATTGTTTTCTTTTTTTATTACTAAAAGAACAATTTTTTTAGGAACCACTTGCACTGTACTAACCCATTGGCTGTCAGAGATGTGGTAAATGATTCCAGCGGGCAATATTTTTGTTACCTTAATTTTTAATTCAATCTAGGAGGTTTGGGTCCAGTCGATGTTATGACCACATCACTGGTTTAGCCTCATCATTTAACAATATATAATGTGTGAAAAATTATGGGATAATACTAGTAATGTCCATGAGTTTCCATCCCAAAGGTTATTTATACTCCCTTAAAAGTTTAAAGAGTTTCAATTCGTGCTCAGGAGGAAGTGAACTAGTAATGATAATAGGAAACTTGTTTCCATTCTCAAGATATGAATATTTTAAATATTGAGTCAATTGTTTTAGTTCAAATTTAGGGAGATTTTGGATTGATGGGAGGGTGTGTGAAAGTGAGAGGTCACTAATATCATCTAATTTCTCAATAGTATTGTCCTTATATGAGGAATGAGCTTTTACAAGCTTAAAAATATCATTGATGGTCATGTGATCCTCTGGGTTCAGGAAATCATTAATTAACAAACATGCCTGAAATTTTTTCTAGACCACTATAAAATTCTATCCATGATTCATTTCCAATCATTTCAATGAATAATGAAAAGTCAAAAAGGGGGTCATGAAAAAGAAAAGATGTTTTTTCATGGGAAGGGAGTACATCAATTGAATTAACATATATAGATGAATGTTCTTCTGAGAGGTTCTTCATAGAATCAAGAATACTAAAGTAGACAACATCAACACCAAACTCCATAGATAATGTAACATTGTAGACATTAATTATGATTTTGTACGTTTTCAAGAAAGGTCTCCCCAATATAATTAGGTCATGTCCATTCATCCTATCATCTTTCATTTTAAGCACATAAAAATCAATAAGAAAAATTAAATTCTACACCCTCACAAGAATATCCTCTAACACACTAGTGGGGTGTTCTATACTTCTATTTTCTAGTTGGATTTAGTTCTCAAACTTGTAATGTACAGTAAATGGAGTGAGGTATCACATTTATAGAGGCACCCAAATCATGTATATCATTGGAAAAGGAATTCTCCCCTATGGTGCACATAATTGAAAATGTTTCAGGACTATTGAATTTGGTGGGAAGTTATACCCCTATCAATGATGATACATTCCTCCCCAATATAACCTTCTCATAACCTTAAATCCACCTTATATGTGTACACATATCCTTTATAAACTTGTCATATCTTGTAATTTTCTTCAAGACATCAATCAAGGGGACATTAACCTTCACTTTTTTGAATATTTTCAATTTTTCATTATCAATTTAAGTTGCCTTTTGTTTTCTTGGTTGGGTTTCCCTTTGGGGAAATAGAAGAGGAATAGTTGGGATAGGGGAATCATAAATAGACACACTCTTTCATTTGGATGGTATTCTCTTAGGATAACGATTTTATTCTCCTGAACTATTTTCAGCAGTTGGGATGGTGGTTTCTGTAGGATGGGATGACTCTAATGGAGGGTTAATTTGGGTTTTAAGTTGTTTTTCACTTCTAAGGGTTATAGAATTAACATTTCCCTTATCATTAGGGTTAAATACTAGTTGAGGTGGTAGTTTACCCAATCCATGACATTTAATTTCCCCCGCAGAGTTATCAAGTTATCCTAATTTGGTTTTTAGGTCTTGTATGGCCACTTGGGTAGTTTGTTGGAATTGGAGATTGTTGGTAGACACTTGTTTCATCATATCTTCTAGGATAGGCTCGAGTTTTTTAGGGGGTGTTTGGAATGGACTTTGTGGTGATTAGGTATTTCTGGGTGGTGGTGGTGGATTCCTACTCTACTTCGGTTGGTTCCATTGTTGTTGAGGTTGGATTGAATAAATTCCTTTCCTATAACATTTGTTTTCTTTCCACCTGAGGTTGGATAGATAGTAAGGTTCTTTCCTAAATTTTTGGTTATAGGGGTGGACGAGAAAGATTTCCTCACAAATCTGAGAAGTTTCTCTTAGTTAGGGGAATTGGTCAAGATAATGGGTGTCGGAAGAATATATTCGATAGTGGATGGGAGGAGGAGATTGGGATTTCCCTTGGGAAAGAGCAAGTTGTTGAAGAAGGTTACATACCTATTTAAACTTTGTGTCCACCTTCTTCTTGAATTCAATACTTTTCACCTCATGGATACCTCAAATGGGTAATTTGAATCTTGAACCAAATTTTTGAGTTTTCAGCACGATGTTCACAATTAGGGTTCTGGTATCAATTTGGGTATTTTCAACTAGTGCATTTCCTACAGTAGAATCAATCATATTTTGATCAATAGGAATTAATCCTTCATAAAAATAATGAATTAAATGTTGATCACTTATTTGGTGTTGTGGGCAACTTGAAAAAAGTCTTTTAAATCCTTCCCATTATTCATGACGTGTTTCCCATTGAGATTGTCTTATCTCCCATATTTATTTTCTTATTGTAGCGATTCAAGAAGCTGAGATGTATTTTTCAATAAAAATGTATTTTATGTCCGCCCAACCTCTAATTAGTGAATTAACATAATTTAATCAATCTTTCACAGTGTCTTCTAATGAAAATTGAAATTCCCTAAGCTTTACTTATTCTTAATCAACATTATTAGGTTTTAATTTATAACACACAATATATAATTATTTTAAATAATTGTGTGGATCTTCTCTTGTGATTCCATGTAATTTTGGTAATAAATGAATTAAACTTGATTTTAATTCAAAATTAGGTGCCTCCACTTGAATATGAATATAAGTGGATTAGGTATCAATATCAGGTGAGGTTAGTTATTTTAATTTTTTGTTATTTTCAAGGATGTTAAACAAGTTTAATTCAATTTTAACATGGGATTTAAAAGAAGAAGGATCAATAATTGTGTCGATGTTTTGTGTGTCCTCCTTCAAAGGGTTCTCTTGTGTGTCTTGGTGTCGTTGTCATTAGATCTTATCCAGTTCATGTTCGAGTGGAATTAATTCCTCTGATGAAGATCATGTCATGCACAAGGTCTACAAATGGATTATTTTATAAATCAACTTAAAAAAATAAGGAATAAAAAAAGAATAAATACTTACAAAATATGAAATACTTTTATAAAAACACACACTAAAAAAAAGTACTCCCCGGCAATGGTGCCAAAATTTTATCATGTTATCATGACACATCAAATTGATTATGATTTTAAGGTTTATTTATAGTATAGGGTATATCCTAGGTCATATATTAAGTATCATTGATTGGTTTAGATTATTCATTTTTAATAAAAAGTACTGAGGGGTGATTTTGAGAACAATTTTAAGAAAATATCATAACATAAAGAGTTTAATAGTAGAAAAACAAGTCTATTTTGAAAAATATGATACAAATGGCTCATTTTTATTTCACTACACACATTTTATTTTCATTTTTATTAGATATCCATTCAGTTTTATAGAAATTCTTTGATTGAAATTAATTAGAATCCTGATTAATTCCTAAGAATTTATTTCATTTCTTGAAGAACCAAAACTTGACATAAAAATCATATTTCCAAGGTCAAGAACTTATTCATGGAATAAGAGCTTCCAAATCAGATTTAAATCCCAAGAAATTAGGAAATAAAAGGATTATTTTGTTGTCTAATTTCAAAAAAACAAGTCACGTACTGAAAACCTCACACTGATAGGTTATAAATTAAGATCATAACATTTACATGTATAAAAACATGAATTAAAAAATGAAATAATGTAAGATAAATTGAATGAAATGTTTTAGCACCCAAATTACTCCAAACTATTAGCTAATAGATGCATTGGAACTCCCTTGACATGTGTGTAGCTCTCTCACAACGAATTCCCACCATTTAGCCCAACATTTATAGGAGGAGGAAGCTCAGGTGGAACTCATTCATTCTTGATCCCCCTATGATGATAGGGGCCTCTATAAATTTTTGGATGTGGTGGGGAATACTCTAGGAATCCAAAATTTCATATATATTATTATGTTTTGAACTCCTAAATTAGGATCCCAAGCTTCCATTTTATTGGAATATTGGAAGGTGGTTTTAAGCACATATATTTCTTAATACCACTTGGCCCATGGTTTTTGACATACAGAAAATCTTATCTCGCTTTGGGAAAAACTAAAAAGTTATTTCCCCACTTCTTGAATGTCTCCTCCAAAATTTTGGCTTTATTTGGACACCTACATCTTGAGATATTGACAGAACATAACACACCACTTTTGACTTCGTGAAGATTAAGTGTCCTGGATAGATCAATCAAGATGGGTCACCAAATGGCTGAATTGGGAGTTGATTCATTCATAAAATTTTTAGTCCACTGAATTTTGGAGCATCACAAAACCAATCAGCTCATTTGAATTCATGATATAGTATCAGTGTGCAGTTGAGTCCACTAGTGTGTTGGGATCCTTTATAGTTTGGCCCATTTTTCTTGAACTCTATCATGTGTCCTCCAAATCATATCCACCTATAATAAAATTATCAAAACAAGTAACATTTACCTTTTTAATAGTTATAAAAAATAATTTAATCAAATATGAAGTGAAATTTGTTGTTATTTTTATAATTTGAATGTAAAACTAGTTTATCAAAGTGTTGTAAGGGCGAAAATGAAATAGTGAATCGTGATGTGATCAATGTGATGTGATTCATTTTTCATATATATTTAACTTGTGAGGTAATATGGATTAAATTTTATGAATATATATTATATATATACCATAATAATGATTTGAAAATTATGGTAATGTGATCAAAGTATAAGGATTGAGACTGTCGAACCAAAACATGGTTGGAAAATGAAGGAAATATCACATAGAATAGTGATTTTAATTATTAGTAAATTGGTGATAAGATATTACAAATGAATAATAAATGATATTATTGGTATATTTTTATGGAATACATGTATAATAAATCCATATATATTATATCGAAGGTTTGAACATGAACAAGGTAAGGAGAGACTGGAGGTATGGTATTTTTGTATCACTTTTGTTTCTTTGGGACACATGCATTATACACTACTTGTTTCTTCTATGTGGTTTATATACTACTTGTGAATGTATTTTATGAGTCTTATCCTGAATATTTTTTTATTTTAATATCCATATATTTTTCTTTCTTTCATGGATCATACAATTCTATTGATTATAAAGTGGTAAAGGTTTATTTCACAATATCATTATTATTTGAGATTGTTTATGTTAAAGTCTCTCTTGAGAAATATTTACATTCCATGTCCATGTTTTCTAAAAAAAGGTTTTTATTATTTTTTAAAATTACTTTTACCCATGTTTTAATTTTTACAAAATGGTTTGAAAAGAATATTTTTTCCATTTTCTAAATATGGATCTTTGTAACTTTTCTGACAAAATATATAGAAGGAATATTTTTTTAACTTATAACTCATGAACAAAATTTTCTTCCATCATGAAGTCTTAATTCATTGAAGTTTCATTTACAATATTATAATGTTATATTCAAATAAATTTTTTTACTTTATAATTTTGTATCTCTTTAAAATAAAAAATTCTATAATGGAAAGGATATTTTCATCAAGAATTATTTCATGTAATGTTTCAAAACATTTTTCCTTATAAGATAACATTATTTGATAATTAATTGTGTTTTTTATAGGGATATGACCCAAGGATACCATTCTTATAGTTTATGTTTATTAAGGATTTATTTTTATGAATCCTATCACTTTTCTATGGGTTATACAATGATGAAATGTTTACGAACCCCATTCCCTTTCATGGGTTCTATTATGACGAATGATTTATGTTATTGGGACAAAAATATGTATAGTTTTAATTATGTGAAGGGTGACCTATATATCCCTCCAATTAATTGTGTAATTAATTATATCTCATGTGGTAGTTAAGAGAAACAAATTAATGTGCCAGATCTGTGATGGGAAACAAGTCGATGTGTTTGATCTATTAGGGGAAACATGTGATAAGGCCAGATTTGATAGTTTGGGTAGATAACCTTGAAATATGCAATTTTTTTATATAAATATGATGATTCCATACACATTTATGATATGAACTTATTTTTTATGATTGATTTATGATGAATTTTCATTCTTATTGTTTATATCATTTGAAATGTTAATGTTTTTTTTCTTGACTCATGTTTATAATCCATAACAGGTTGGGTATGAAATTTTTTCATGATCACATACCCATATTTATTATATTATGATTTAATAAGATAATAAATTGATATCATGCATGTTTACCCTTACTGAGAATCAAATATCAACCTTTTATTATGTTTCCATTCCACAGGTTGTGAAGAAATGCCTTAAGTAGGGTACTAAAGTGGAAGATCATTGTGGGAAACATTGAAGATCTTTCACTATACTAGAAGTTTGTTTGTTTTCCAATTTTCCAAAATAAATAAACTATTATGGTCCTTGATCATGAGTTTTTTTAATGTAAAAAAATATTCATTTAAAAATTTGTAATATCCATGTATGAAATTCCAAGGTCATTATACCAAGTTCCTTTGGATGGATTAATATAAGGAATGTTTTAAGGAAATGAAGAGAATTATACTCAACACACCTATTCTTTTACTAAGCTACTGTGGATAAGTGTTTGTAGTATATAGTGATGCATCTAAAAAGTTAATGGGATGCATTCTCATGAAGAATGAAATGTTAATATCTTATACCTCAAGATAATTTAATGTACATGAGAAAAATTACCCAACTCATTATTTAGAGTTATCTGTAGAAATATTTAAATTAAATATATAGAGACATTTTATCTATGGATAAAGGTGTGATATATATATATAATAAAAAAAATAAATGTATATTTTCACTCAAAAATATATGAAGATGTTCCAAAGAAGTTAGTTGGATATGATTAAATATTATGAATTCTTAATACATTACCACCATCAGAAAGTGAACAAGGTGGAAGATGCTCTAAGTTGAAAGGATCATTCTAGGTTTTCCATGAGGATTATTATAAAATACATGATATTTATGTACTTGAAAATTGTATATAATTAAATCTTGAAGGAGGAGGTAAATATTATCTTTCTCAAATGAGTGGTCAACCATCAATCCAACTGAAGATTAAAGAGGTTCAGAAAAAATATATAGAACTGTAAAGAAGTTAACAAATGTTCATGAGTTCAAACATGATTATGATGGAATAATAAGGTTCAAGAACTGTGTATGTGTCCCTTAGATACCAGATTTTTATAAGGATATGATGGATGAATCTCAAATTTCTTAATTTTCTATTCATCCTATATGTGTAAAGATGTATAAAAATTATGGTGTGATGATAGGAAGAGAGAAATTACAATGTATGTTTCATGGTTCTTGGTATGTCAGTAAGATAATGCTGAGTGTAAGAAGTCTAAAGGGGGTGTTAGAACCATTATCCATACCATAATAGAGATGTGAAAACATCACCATGAATTTTGTCATCAGACTCCCCAAAAAATCTAAATGGAATAATGTTATTTGGGTTGTAATTGATCACCTTATAAATTCATCACACATACTTATAATTAGAAAAGTTTTTTTTATCTTGATCAACTTACATAATTATACATTATGTAACTTTTAATATTTCTTGGTGACACAGTATCAATTATATCTAATTGGGATTTGAGGTTCACTATGATGTTTTGGAGAGCTCTTCAATAGGATCTGGATATATATTTAAGTTTTAAAACTTTTTATCATCCTCAGATAGATAGTCAGTCTGAAAATACTATTCAAACTTTAGAATACATGTTGGGGTCTTTCTCTATATATTTCAAAGTTGGTTGGTATCAACATCTTCCTTTGGATTAACTTTCTTAAAACAATAGCTTTTACTTTATAATTCAGATGGATCCTTATGAATACCTCTATGGTAGGAAGTTTATAACTCTATAATTTTGTAAAAATTTAGATAAAGACATATATTGGGATCTTATATAGAAAAATAAATGTTTGATAAGATTAAAACCATTCAATAACTCTGAAGAGCAACTCAGAGTTGATAAAAAAGTTATGCTGGCAATCATCAGAAATATCTAGAGTTTGATATTGGTGAAAAGGTATTCATATAAATATCCCCATGGAAGAGGGTGATGATATTTGGAAATAATGTCCAGTTAATCCCTATGTATATTAGTACTTTTTAAATTCATGATCGTATTGGGATGATAGCTTATCTATTGGTTCTTCCATCAAATCTCTATAAAGTTCATGATGTGTTCCATGTATTTATCATTAAAAAAGTACATACATGATTCTTCACATTTACTAAACATAGATGTAGTATAATTGGGTAAATATATTTATTATGTAGAAAAATTGGCAAGGATTATGAAATAAAAAAGAGAACTTTATTCAAAACAAATCCACTCACCTGGTCAATGTTTTCTGGTGAAACCCCCACTCTGTGGAAGTTATACGGAAACCTAAGGATGTAATGAGGAAGAATTATCCTCGTATATTTTTATCAGAGTGATGAATTTTAAGAATTAAATTCATTTTAATGGGGTTATAATGTAATACCCTGTAATTTTAAGGAATAATTTTTCAAATAAATTTAATTTATTTGATATCTTGTGTTACACTAAACACTGAGTTTAGACAAACCACATAACATTATTAAAATATTATGTATATGTTATCACCTAGCCATTGGATTGAATTTTATGTATAGTAATAAATAAATTATGAAAAATATATTTTCTAAACATTTATAAAAAAATTAATTAGTCATCAAATTATTATAATTTAAAACCAAAATTATTGGAAAATAAAGGTGATTTTTTCGGAAAAATTATTTATATGCATGAAATGTGTTTTTATTTTTAAATTAAATTAATAACTATTTGTGAGTGATTTTAATTAAATATATATATTATTTACTTATCTAAATTTTCAAACATTCCATAAATATTTTTCTATGCATTGGATAATAATGAATCCATTTTTATTCTTAAAATTTTATTTTTTCTGAGAAAGAAATTTTTATCCCTTTTTGAAAAATTAATTTAAAATTAATTTATACTATTTATATTTTTTGAAATATATAAAATTAATTACATATTTATAATTATAAGGTTCAGATTTGGTAAATATGCACCTTTTATTTTTTGTCAATATGAATAGTAATTGTGGTAAAATTTATCACCTTGGTAAAGGGTAAATAAGGTTAATCAAGATTAATAATAAGTTATAATTAAATAATTTTTAATACTAACTCTTATTTTGTGAAATATTTTTATCTTTATCACCTTATATTATAATTTTAATAGTTTAATAGAAAATTTTCCATGAAAATTATTTATATATTATTTAAAGCAAACAAAGTTACAAAATGTCACTCTCTTTATTTTTAAATATAATTTATGTGTTTACGTGAGGAAAAAAAATATCTGTGAATGAATATTAACAGTAATATTATTCATAGTGAAATTATAATCATTATTTTAATTTATTTAAAAAAATTAGGTGTTATATAATTACCTTAAATTATTACACAACACCAAAACAGTATTTATTCAATTAATGTAAAAAAAACAAATGATTTTGACAATATTATAAATGATATGATTTTAGTAATTTATAGTGTTCTATGAATTTTATATGTAAAAATTACTAATTAGTGTTATTTTAAAATATTATAATTTTATCAAAACTTTTTATTTATGTATTTTGATTCAAGTTAAATGAATAGTTTCAAAATTGAAAATAATGATATTTTATCAAAATAATAGTTTATTAAATTATTTAAGAATAATAAAAATATTGAAATTATAAAATATGTATAAAATATTCTATAAATTTTATAACTTGGATATTTATGGGATAATTTTCACTATATAAGTAAAAAATTGCATCACTATAAAATTTAAAAAGTTCTTACCTTAGTTAAAATTTCAATTGGTTAAATAAGGGTTAATCAAAATGATAAGGTTTAAAATAACATCAAAACATGTCTAAATTATATTGGTTGATTTTATTTACAACCTATACAACCTTAAATTTGAACCCCCATCCATTTTGAGTCATTTGAATTTAGAATGAATTTCTTATAATTTAAGCTTTTGATAAATTCCAAAAGTGCCCCATGCCTCAATTATAAAAGGGCACCTCATCCCTAACTTTTTTACACCACATTTATCCTTATATATTAACCTAAATTAACAAAAATATATTATAAAATCCCTTATACACGTTATAGATTTATTTTAATCCCAAAATCCCCACCCTAGAGCCCGTCATAGGAGATCCAAATGAATCATTTTAAAGAAGAAGTAATCACCTTAACCAATAAATTTCTTTTCTACTCTTCTTTAGAACCTATAAATTTATGTTATGTATCATAAGATAATAACTAAAATATAATAAATATGATTTTTTTATTATTAATACACTATTATAAAACCTCTTTCCCATCGAATGATAAATTAAAGTATCACTTGTGTGTATGTATAGCTTACCATCTCCACATACTGATACATTTCATTTTCCATCACAATTTTTTTGGGATTGTTATTATGATATATTTAATTAATATATGTGATATATGTGACACAATTATAATTATTTTATTATAATTTAATTAATACCTTCTTACCATCCAGTTATTTGGGAAACGATAATGTCGCGCATGTGTACGTGTGGACTTCCACCTCCACAAAGTGATGTGATTAACTTTGCATTTATATTTTAATTGGATTTTAATGAGGATAATTTTGATGAATATATATGATATATATGATATAATAAATAACTTTTATAGGTGAAATAATATTTACCTTTGTTTTGTTCTATATATTGAAAAATGAAAACAACATTCATACATACGTATGACTTATTGTCTTCGTGAACGGTGTATTACATTTGTCTATATATAAATTTTATGGATGACAATAAATATATATATAATTAATATATATGATATTTATATCATTATTAAAAAAATTATGTGACGGAACCAAGATAAATGTACAAGTATCGGTACTACTGAACTGAAATACTCATGATAAACGAAACAGTTAACACATAAAAATGACCATTTTAATAAATAATTACTGATAAAAGGGTGTTGAAATGTTATAAAGGGATAATATATTATATTATATGTATAAATATTAATATTTAAGAATTATAATAAATTTAAATTTAATGTACATAATGTTAGAGTGCATTTGAAGAAAGGAAAACTTGAGATAAGGGATTTTCATCTTACTTTTACTTCAGTGGGACACAAGGCATATTCACAAATTGTTTATTTTTTGTGGTGTATATGAATATAATGAATTTATTTTATGATTATTATCATGAAATTTTTTGGATATATATATCCATATAATTTTTTTTCTTTCATGTGTATTATAAGTCAAAATTTTCCAAAGTGGTAAGGGGTTTTATGTTATAATCTCGTTATTTATCGGGATTGTTTAAGATTAAGTTTCCAATGATGAAATATTATGATATATCGTTCAAGAAACTCATAATATAATATTTTTTTAAAATACATGTTTTCCCTTCATTTTCCATTCCTTAAGTAATCAATAGAATGTAAATATGTTTTTATGGAAAATTGACTTCATCTCTCTCTTCGATCGAAAAACCTTTTTCTTCCATATCCATGTTTTCTAAAAAATATTTAAATATTGTTTTTAAAATTCTCCTATGATTTTTAATGTAATTTTTACGCATTATTGACTTTTTACAAAACATTTTGAAAAGAATCTTTTTTTGTTTTTTCAAATGAGTTACTTTATGAATTTTCTGACAAAAAATATAAAATAAATGTTTTTTAACTTACACCGCCTGAACTGATTTTCCTACCATAATGAAAAATATTTTCTTTGAAGCTTAATTTAAATTATTTAAAGTTTATTTTCATAGAAATTTTTTCTTTTATAATTTCTTAGTTTTATTTTAAAATTTTATTCCAAATTTGAAAGGTTATTATTCTCAATAATGTTTTAATGATCTAATAATGGAATTTATATTCATAAAAAGAAATAACCCTTGATTTCAATTATGATTTACTAGGTATATAATACAAGTATACCATCATTATTATTCCTCTAGATTGTATACGTTTATGATGACATGATATTTTTGAGTCTCATGTCTTTTTCATGGGTTATTCTATAATGAAATGTTTATGAAACCCATTTTTTTCCAAAGGTTATGCTTTGATGAAATGTTTTTGAAACCAATTTATTTTCATGGGTTTTTATATGATGAATTATTTATGATCTTATGGTAAATATATGTATGATTTTTATTATGTGATTGGTGAGACCTATATCTCCCTCTAATGTATTGAGTAAATATTGATATCTTGTGAGATAAATATGGCTAGAATGGGGAGTAAACCAAGTTTAGTAAGGTTACATGTCTACTATGATAGTCTTTGGAGTGAACATTGACTACTATTATGGATTGGGGTGTTAACCCATTCCAAAATGATATCCTTGATAATGAGCCTTTACTACTATTGAAATGATTTTCTATGCTTATGTGTATACCACAAATCAATGTCTTACGCCTAAGTTAAGTTTTCATGCTTCATGTTCTTTGATTATATTATTATACATGTCTTATGAGATGCCAAGATTTATTCCATTAAATATGATTATGATCTTTTATATCCATGGTATGGATTTCAAATATTTAGATCATGTTCTTATACCCTTATGGATATGTTATTCTTGTTTAATCATTAATATCTCCCTTATTCACCCTTACTGGGAATTTGATCTCACACTTTTCTTATGATTACTTTCTATATGTTATGAATAAATGTATTAGGTATGATATTTATAGAAGGGTTTTATTTATGAAGAAATATGAGGGAGAAAATTTAGATATTTTATGGACTCATTTTTTGTGTTTTCATGTTTCCAAATATACTCGATCTAAATGATTCTAGTGTGGATTATTATGTTATGTAATGAATAATCATTTATTAAGATGTAATATATATGTATGAAAAGTATGGGTAGTTATATACATTATAAAACCTAATCATGAATATATATTTTTATTAAAGGTACCACCTACCTAAACCTAAACTTACCATCCATAATGAGCTCCAAACACCCTTAGTTAAGCTCATCTAAGCCTTTTCTAAGCTCACACCACCACCCGAGTTCCCATATCATGATATAATACCCAAATAATTAATTTAAATGTTTTTTAATTAATTATTAAATTTATAATAAAGAGTTATAATCTCCTAAAAAATTATATGGAAAGTCCGCTTTATAAAACTAATGAACAAAACACCCATAAGGTCTCAGGCGTACCCATAGAACCAACATAAGTAAAATACCTATCATCCAAAACCTAGTCAATTATTGATTTTAGAAAATTTAATAACCCCATACAAAAAACATTTCTAGTGGATTAATTTAATCTAAATTATGAAAACATAGTGTGTGTTCCGATTTTCAAAACATCCTCTAACCAATTTGAGAAAAATCTATATCGTCATCTCCTAATTCCTTTATGATATATTGGAATTGAAACTAAAACCATAGATTTAATTACACCAAATTAGTGACTAGATAATGGAAACCATAGAATAAGTCATATAATGGATGAACCAACCTTAAAACACCATAGAACACTAAAACTTCCCCCTATTCAATAGTAAATTTCATGGGGATAGAATGGGGAGGGTCTTGTTGAATGCAGCCCCCACCCCATCCCCCATGAATGCTCAACCTATAATATAGGGGAATCAACTAGTAAATTACTAGTATTACCATACTAATAAAACTTGATTAGGAGTTGGTTGTATTGTGGCTATATAGGTCACATCGTGAAAATTCTTATGACTATGTCATGGTAAAACCACTACGGATCATTGTGAAACCACCCTAGGCATAACTCCTAAGACTCATCCAAAAATCATCACAACATGATCCCTTTGGTTCGCAGTGCGATTCCACATGACATATAAGAATGCCTTAGTCCCATTTTCCTTCACACCATTTGTAGTGTGATTCCCACAACATTATAAGTTATTACACTTCATGACACAACCTGTGGGTTATAACATGACGGTCTATTTATATAAAAAACTAAAAATTGGAGGGGGTTATCCCATACCCACTCAAACTCTCACCAATAAGCCTGAAACACCACTCAGGCATCAATACTCATCTAAACACATCTCATTGAGATGTATCATCTCTTTGAATCATAATTTGAGTCTAAATTCTTGAATAAAACCTTCTCTAGACTAAAAATTAAAATTAACTCAAAAAATAATATCCTATATAATTTACAAATCCTTATATTCAATACAAATATTACTTATCATTCCTTACTTCTTCAAAATGTGGTCATATGATCGGGTAAATCTTAGAGAGAGAGTGATATTAAAAATAAATTAAATCTAGTGTTTCTCTCAAACTATAACTAAAATTAGTCTCCAAATACATGAGGAGAATCCCATTGATGTCTTTACAAGGATATGTTATATCCTTTTCATGTCAATTAAATGAAGGTTTTATTGAATAATTATTTGAAATAACCCTAAATTTTCTCTTTGAGATATCAAAAAATCCACACGTCAAATTTTAATGAATACAAGGGAATCGGATTCATCCCAAGATGTGTAATCTTTATATTAAATCATTTAATATAATTATAATATTATTTTTTCTTTTTTATGAGAGAAATTGTTGTGCCAAATCATCTCCCTTATTTTTTTCATCGAATTCCTATTATTCTAAGTGTATGAAGTTTTTCTTGAAAAGGATAATAACATTATAATTTTTTATAATCAGATTAAAATATGTAAAGATATAATATGAGGGTATAATATTAGGCTAAATGAAATGAAAACTATGAACAAGGAACCATACCTTTGTTATGTCAATACATTTATCTCTGGTGACCGCCCTCAAACCTGATGGTTTCCACCATGAAGGATGACTCCTCCATAAGCCCAATATAATCCCCATTTTCCTTGAAATATGAATATATAGTGGAAGGATCTAGGTCAAATAATTAATATAATCATTATTAATTTCACTAATTATTTAAAAAAATGTTTCGTCGCCACTTTTTACAACATGATAATTCCTAAAAAATTTGAAAATATTACACAAGAAAAAACCCCATTAGAGACTCAATTAAATAGTTAATTTATTAAACTAAAACTCCATTAAGGATAAATTTATCATTTATAAATTTTTAATTAGAAATTGATATTACCTATTTAATCTTTTTTCTTATGATCAATTATTCCACGAAATCACTCTATTTGATTCAAATGAGTGTTATTACATTCAATAAAACTAAAATGAACATAAAATTAAGATAATTGGAAAAGGAATTTTGGGTAAAGACCCATAAAATTACACATATTTTACAACATTTAAATTATGATAAAATATACCAAAAATGTTGGTTGGGTCTCAATAAATTTTAAAATAAGTCCTTTAATAAGAACATTTCATGATATAACTAATGAAAGTTTTATAAAAAATACAATATATTTTATATTTAGCTATATTCTATCATTCATAAGAATTTTATAAATTAATAAAATATTTGAATTCAAGGATTTAAATGGAAAGAACCATCCTGGATGGCCCAAAAAGTTATAATCTTACATGATTCATCTAGATGCTTGAAGTCCATGCACATCAAGTAAAAAGATATAATTTATCAAACAATGTAAACTTGGTTTAAATAAAAAATCATCCCCAAAAAGTCATAACCAATAAATGTGAACATTATTATTACAAAAGTTAACAATTTAAAAACAAAAAATCTCAATAATAAACCAAAAAATGCATTATAAATATAGTGGAATAAGAATATGATAAAAAATCATCGCTGAATTTATTGATACAATATCTCAAAAATAAAATAGAAATTGAACATATATAATAAAACCACTACAATGCTCCCAACCACTCACTATATCCCAAATTTTCCATCCATGAACCCAATAAATAACCAAATAATGGGATCTGGTCATTTGAGATAAAACATAAGAGTTATATATACATAGATACACTAATGTATATATAAGAAAAATTCATTGTAGTTACCTTCACAATAAATTCACTAAATATAAGATTGAATTTAATTTATATAATAGGTTTTCACATGAGAAATTAAAAGAAATAAAATTATCACATTTTATTCCCCTTTATTTACAAAACTTGGTTGAAGCCTTTTTTAATAAGAAGGTATTTCCAACTTAAAAAAATTATAACCAAATCTAAATTAAAAAAACCTTTAAACCTCTTTAAAATAAAAATAATGGGAGTTTTAAATTCATGTGAAAAATGAAATCCTTTTCCTCCACCATTCAAAACATTTCAAAATATCATAAAGACAATTTCTTTATTTCTTTCAAAGCCACGCCTTCCAAACTATTTTATAAATATATTTAAAATTAATACAAAATAATAACCAAAGAAAGGCATAAAAATTAGTAGTCACCAAGATAATAATGAAGTGGATTTTATAAAGTAAATGGTTTCATGCAACCAAAAAGGGCTAGGATATATAAATAAGGCATAGAGAAAGAGACCCATTAAAAAATCCTCATTAGGAAATAAGTTTCATGGGAGAATCCCACAGACACATGAAACGTGATCCTAGACTTGGTGACTCAGAACACTAAGAAAACCTAAGATAACCCATCTATAATACTGATAATGTATTTATACAATCTAGGATACGTAATCTATCACATGAGTGATCAAGCTATCATGGGCAACATAATCCATCATTTTATCTTACTCAATCTATCCGAGAAACATTCCATAGATAGTTCCCAATCTACACTAGGTATTGATCTCCTATACATATCTTACTTTGTTTCCTAGTATTCCCATGAAAACAAACAAATTGGAGGTAATAAAATAATAATGTATGAGACTATAGCATAAATAATAAAAAATCATTTGAGATAGAATTCAAATCATCTCCAAAATCCTCTCAAGGTACATCCCCTTTTTCATATCCATAAAATCACCACATAATCAAAATTACTCATGGGGAAAAGATCAATATAATACATAATATCAATCAAGGGGATCAAAAATGAAGTTTAATTAAATGTTAAGTAAAATTCTTTCATAAAATTCCAAACAAGCCTTTGAAATTAAGCTCAAGATACAAATAAATTTCTTTCCATTTAAAATAATTACATTAAATAAACAATTAAAATCCATTTATAAATCAATATGTTTTTTAAAAGTCACTTATAAACCACCACTAGGATTTCAAGTATTAAATATAATTTCATTTGGGTAAAATATTCCTATTTTAGAATTACCCTGTTAAAATACTTAAATTCGTCTTTAAAATACAATCTTGTTATGAAAACCCCTTTAAAATGACCAATTTAATTTTTTAAAACTACTTGGATATTTTATCAAGAACTTAGAATTCATAAAAAATCAATTAAAGCATTAAAATAAGAAAATTCACAAAACTATTATTATGAAAAATGAGGAACCATTGAAAACTATTTGTTGTACCCCTCACAGGTAGCATATATAGACACACTTTGGAAATAAAATCATTTCAAAAAATTAAATCATATCATGGAATATATTATAAAGGAATGGTAAGGAAATATATATCACTTCAAATAATACACAAGTTTTAATGTATAACCTTTGATGGAGAACACCTAACCAAACAAGGAAACACCCTAACAAACCCCTAAACATCCAAACAATGATCATTAAACTCATTACAAAATCCTAAAAATACCCCACATAGTGATTAGGTATTATGGGAGAAATAAAATTATGTGGAGAATATGAAGGGAGAATAAAGGAAGGAAAAGTGGAATAGGGAAGGGGAATACCTTAGAAATCAGTTTGAAATAGAGGGAGAGGAGTCTTGGAATCAAATGGGAAGAGGGGGAAAGAGCCCCCAAAGTGTAACCAAGGATATACAAATGAGATAGTAGGGGAAAATAGGACAGTTTTAAAATTAATAGTTTGGTAAAAGAGAAATTTTACTATTAAATGAAATAGGGAGAGTCCCATGGTTAGGCTATATAGTTAGGAAAATCATGATCCAACCCTATGTGAGCCACTTGATGGAACCCTATCAACCTCATATGGTTTGAAACATGGTTTACCCTAACTATGTACCAACTGTGCAGGTCACCCCACACCAGAAATAGGGATTCAATTTTTCATAGATCCCCACATACAATAAGATAAATCATGTGTCAACTTTGAAAATCCTTCTATTAAATTTTTTTTCATTGTCGCATGACTACTCACATGGTTCCCCCTAGCTATGACGAAGTTTTTCTTAAGATGTGTTCCATCACCCTATGTATAAAAGGACCCAAGATATTTCTAATGGAATCTGTATTGTTTTAATTAAACCATGTGATGCCTATGTAAATTAATCATGAACTAAAAAATTGATCTAGAAAGACCCATACTTAATATTTCCCACCTGATTTCCACTTAACTATGCATACTAAACTGTGTAACATAGAGAAAATTCTAGAATATCCATTTTTTCAAACTAAAATCCTCCAAAATTTAAATTACCTTATAATAATATAAATATAAACATTATAGTGTCATAGGGGTTTCACAATTCACCCCAACATGCTACATTTTATCCCCATAAATTCTCCAGCTAAAATTAAAATAATGAAACCTCAAAATCTCTACACATTAATGTAATCTATGGGAGAGATTGGGAAAAAAGGGAATACCCTAAAATTGAAAAAAATAAACATGTTCCACCCCCACCCAATGATCTATCAAGATCTTTAATCAATAAAAAACAACCTCAAGCATGATCTAAACTGAAACCCTTTAACATGGGGATCAAGAGAAATAGAACTGCATATAGGTCTTCCCGCCATTTTGGATTCACTTAAAGTAATGTAGAAATAGATTACATCCTCTATAAAGAGTAAATCACTAAGAAAAATATTATTTTATGAATCAATAAAGGGAACCAAAAAATCCCTTCAAACATAAAAAACACCAAGAAAAAGTTTTAAATTCCATAAAGTTAGCATAATAGAAAAGAATTATGAAATATTAAAAATATTATCAATCAAACTTATTAGATCCAAATATAATAAAATAATACATCAACCAAAAAATATACCTCTAAAAAAAAGTTTTATCCTCAATCCAAAAAACTACATCAAAGGCTAATAAATCCATGCTCACATAATAAAGACTCATAGTGATCCTAATATAAATATCAATCTGATAGCTACCATATTCTAGCTAATAATAACCACACATCCTAGTTACTCATACAATACCCCAATATTCCCCATTTTTTTCTATCAAACAAATATCATTAATGTATCTCACAAAAAAGTGATCACCATAAAGAATAGTGCATCAAAACAAGGAATGTACATCCCAAAACAACCACTACTCAAAAAACTAAATAGTCACCCAAGGAACACACAAAATAGAGTTCATATTAAAACCACAATAACTTTAAAATCATCAAGTATGAATCCAAAAAAAATCATCATAAAAAAATACTTACACCAAAATTTCTAAGAAGATCATTCCAAACTAATTAAACCATACAACAAAGTCCCATGTTCCTAGACAACTCAACTCAATATACACAAGTTTCAAATAAATATTCTAGGTAAATGTGGTATTGGATAATTCAAAGACTCAAATATACATCACTAATATAAGAAAATAATTTTTTTCACTCTATTCAGAGTCTATGAGGATCCAAGAACAAGGATATGGGTTATATTAAAATATAGAAACTCTATCAATTATCAATTCATCTTTAGGATGTTTACATTAAATATTATGAAACATGAAATAATACCAACATTAATCAAGGGAATAATATAATTCCAAACAAAATGAATAAATAAAATCAATTTTAAAAACATTATTTTTTAACCCATGACCCCTTAGTAAGGGTCCCCAAAACTCATTTCAATGGAAATACATATTTGAAAAACAAGCTAATAATTTCAACATACCGCCTTATTTTGAAAACAAAAAAATTAATTTTAAAAGATGACCAAAACTTAAAATACCAAATTCTATAATTTAAAATAGTCAAAACCTACCAACTTTTAAACTCCCATAAAGGATCTAAAAATTGGTCCACTACAAAATATGATTTTCAAGGCCACCAAATTTTGTTAAAATAATAATCTAACCCAATTATTTTAAATTTATCCCCTTTAAAACATTTTAAAATTCCAGGTTTGTTATTTTAAAACATAACGCTCATAAAAAACACTCTAAGAGATCCAAAATCCTTGACAAATAAATCATTAATTGGTTTTAATACCTAAAAACATTTTCTATTCCATGATAAAAAATAACATTTTCAAAAAAATCATTAGGACTCCTTCCATTTTATAAACAAGCCCCCAAACTCTATTTTATACCTAAAATATTTCTCATGCTATCAAATCTTCACATAGAATAAAATTTTCATTATGAACACAAGAAAAATAAAACTATGATTTTAATAAAAAATAATTTAAAAATTTTCAACATATTGTAAGACCCATCTTGATTATTTTCCCAAAACCAGGAATTAGTCAAGAATCTTCTATGAATCAAGGGGTTTAAATTATTGAAGAAAACTAAATGTAGAGATATGTTTTACTTGACTACATATATTTAATTTCAATGTTCCAATCATACAATAGTACCTCAAAAATTTCTTAAATCATGTCCCTGGTCCCTGCAAGGTTTTCCTATTTATTCAATCCAACCTTACTATTTTGATTCCTCGTATTTATTTATCCAAAAACTCAAAGTACAACCTTAAAGAAAAATTATAATAATTAAAATACCATTAAATAAAATATCAATCCCATAATAATAATAATAATAATAATAATACAAACCAAAACCTAGCATCCCATGGAAACTCAATGCTCAGTGTGAGAAAGATCTAGCTAGACTCTTCATGCACCTACCTCTAAAGTTCTGATGCTCCTATATCCATGAAACTAAATATCCAAAAAAAATAAGATATTTCTTCAATAACCAAGTCCCTATTCATAACATAAGCTCTAATACAATTTATAACAGTCCATCCTAGGCTATCCCAACATGTCACCCGACTCGATACACCACTACACATAAAGGTAAATCTCTATCTGCATGGGATAACTACGAGTGCATGGGTATCACGTAAAAAATATTGGGAATGAATTCACCCTTATATAATAATATTAATATGTAGTGAAATTTTCCAACAATCTAGAAATTTATGTCCAGAAATTGAATATACATTCACATCAAATAAATAATTATAATTTATAAAACTATCCAAACATGGTGTTAATAAGCCATCATTCACAGTAATACATATTCAGTAAAATTGGATATTATTATTCAGAAAGAGAGTGATAAAAAATTGAACATATCAATTTTAAATAAATATCACGTTTAATACAAATATATTGGAAGTATAATACAAGAATAACACATAGCCTAATTAGTGGATGCAATATCCAAAAAATAAAATGGAACATGAATAGATCCAAAAAAACATCCACATGGAACCAAAAAACCACCATATCCCAAATCATTTATACACATTCCTAATAAATAATCAATAAATGCGATTAGATATTGGAAACTTGATATAAAACATAACACTCTGATATAAATTCATACATCATTGTATATATAGTGTGCAAGATAAACATGCCAGTTAGGATTCAACCACAATATCAATACAATTCCTTTTACAATAAATTGTATAAATTATAGTTTAAAAATAATTTATAAAAAAAGTTTTCATAGGATTACATATAAGAAAAATAATTTTTACAATTTATTACCCTTTCATTTAAAAACTAGGTTGATTTTTTTTTTGAAAAAAAGTAATTTATGATTGAAATATTGAAATTCTTATAAATAATAAATTCAAAAATTTCCTTTAAAACTCTTTAAAAACACTAAATAGGGAATTTAAAATTCACAAGTAAAACCAAATCATTTTTCTCTACTTTTTAAAAAATTTCCAAATACCTTTTTAAATACAAGACTTCTTTACTTTCAAAATCACACATTCTAAACTATTAAATAAATAAATTTGAAAGTAAAAAAACTATAAAAAAATTATAACATAAACATAAAAAAGAACCAAGATATCAATAAAGATAAATGTATATATATAAAACTATTAAATGGTTCCATGAAACCAAACAAGGGGGATGGGATACAAAAAATTCTTGGAAAAAGGAATCCCCTAAACAATCCTCAATATGAATTAAGAATCAAGGGTAACACCGTTAAACTCATGTAACATGATCATGGACATAGAGACTCAACACTCTAAGACATCCAAAAAAACATTTCTACAATCATGGGAGTATCTTCATACTATCTTTGAAACATAATCCTGCTTGAGAGTTCTCAAGATTCCATATTGAGTTCACAGTCTACATTAGGCCTTTCACTAACCATGATCTCCTAGTTAGTTATCTAGTATTCTGATAACATTATTCAATGTAAAGGTGTACAAATAATAAAGTATGATAATACAACATAAATAAAGAATATTTTTTGAAATAAACCCAATATCACCTCTAACACCCCATTAATAAGAAAAAACTTTTTATATCCATACAATCACCACATAATAAATATTCTTGAAGGGGAACAAGTATATATAATTCATAATATAATTAATGGGGCTCAATGACTAAGGTTAATTCAATTTCAAGTAAAAATCTTTCGTAAAATGTCAAACAAGCCTCTAATATAAATATTTAGATAACATCCCACTTTATCTATCCATAAAATCATTAAACAAAACAACCTTTGAACTCCATTTAGATGTCAGTCTCTTTCATAGAAATCAATTTGAAACCACTAAAATACCACAAAGTCTTAAAAACAATTTCACATGTCTAAAACACACCCATTTTTGAGAAACCCCTTTTAAACACTTAAATTCCCATTAAAGTATAGACTACTATAAAAAAACCCCATTAAAAAACACTAATATGTCTTTTAATAAACACATGAAAATTTTATCAAGCACTTGAAATTTATAAATATTCTATTTAATGAATAAAATAAGAGTATCCACAAAACTCCCTTTATGTGGAGTGTGGAAACCATTGAACCCTACTATTCAACCCTTTATGTATAGTATAAATAGTTATATTTTAGAAATAAAATCATTTTAGAACATTCATGTATCGAGTGGTATATATTATAAAGGATCAAAAAGGAAACACCAACATCTTTCAAGTAAAAACATGTTGCAATGCATCACCTTCAATAGAAAACACACATCCATGTAATAAAACACTCTCCACAAAACCTAAACATCAAAACCCCCATCATTAAACTCATTCCTAACTCTAAGCTCAACTCATACATTGGTTAGGTTTCATGGGAGAAATAATATCAATGGGAAAGGATAAAGGGATAATAGTGGGAGAGAAAATATGAGGAAATAAGGGTAATACTTTAGAAATCATCTTGAAATCAAGGGGGAAGAGGCTTGGAATCAAACGTAATGAGAGAGAAGGAGATCCCTAGGAACACACAACACTAGTCAAATGAAAGGTGAGGGAAAAATAGGCCTATGTCATTAAATTAATGGAGGTAAAGACCTCTAAATTTGAATATCAAGTGAAATTGAGAAAGCCACAGGATTAGGTTATGCATTTAGGTAAACCATATACCAACCATACAAGAGAAGCTGGATTGAACCCTGCACACCTTTCATGGTTGGGATTCATAATTTCTCCAAATTGTGTGCTAGCTATGTAGGACACCCCACATGAAAAACAAGATAAACTTTTTCCTAGAAACCAAATACTTTCTGATGAACTATGTATCAATTGTGTAAAACAAACTATTAAAAACTGTATAATTACCAAATAACAACTCACATGGTTCCCCCAAACCATAAACAAGTCTTCTAAAAACTCCACAAGAATAAAAGGAATCACATTATTTCTACTAGAATTTGAATTGTTTAGACCAAACCATGAACTGCCTCTATAGACTAATCATCTATTAATAAATTAAATTGAAAATATATTTCATAATTATTTTAACACTATTTCCCCTGAACCATTAATACTAAACCATGAAATAGGGGGAAATTATAGATTATCTATGGATTCTAATAAATAAAAATACAATATTTAAATTACCCTAAAATAATATAAAATAAAACACCATAGTGACATGGGGATATCACTTTAACTATAGATCACATCCACCAAAAAAAATTCGTATGGTCAAAAACACCACTTTATATTCAGAGTGGGGTTAAAAAGGTATATTTTATTAATTAAATTATAAAACCAGTTTCTTTTTTACTATTATCATGATTTGGTTTTTACCATGTGAAAACACTTTACAAGGGAACCACATCATTTTTCCTTGGGTGAAACCATTTTGGGATGTACCTTTAAAAGTATTAATTTTAAAACCATGAAATGGTTTTCTAAACTATGCTATGGTTTTTTCATAAAATTCTCATTACTATAAAAAATCTTGATTTTTTTCTAAAATCAGGATGTAAAATCATATTTTTACATTGGACTGTTTTTTAGAACACTTCTTATGCCAATTTTTATCAAATGATGGTTATTTTTTGTTACTTGTTATTCAAACCCTAACATGGTTTATAAAACATGGTTTTATTTGATGATCAATCATAAACCATGTTTGTTTTTCAAAAAAGATATCATATTTCTGTAAAAATTATTTCATTGGATTCTTTATAAATTTAATCATCAATACATGAGTAATGGATGTAACTCAAATACCATAGTTGGTTTTTTTGTAGAAAAAAACCTTGTTTAAAATATTATAACCCTTGAATTTTGAGGTACAATTTATGGATCATGTTTATATTTTTATTAATTTATAATCATTATTTTTTTAATTTTTGGAGGTAGTCAAGTGTTTTTTAAATTTCATAGAGAGTTAATTAGAGCGTTATTTTTGAGTAAGAGTAGAAAAGGTCACTGAATACCTAGTATAGAGAAATGGGTACCCCAATGACCTATCTAAGGTCCATGTATCCCCTAGATCCCTACCAGCTAGAAGATAAGGTTTTACTGGGTTATTGTTGTAGTACTAGGTACTCGGTATTAGTAAATCATATGCCCAAGCGTCTTCATCAGTAAAACTAATCATGTGATCTTCTATAATTTCAGTAAAAAATTATTTTAAAACCCATCCCTTTACTCCTAAAACCAACCATGAACTAGATCCACATTATTCACATTAAATACTTATAACATCTCTATAACCCATATTTTTTATCGAATTAAAGACCTTTATATTTTAAAAATACTCATTTGGAAAGTAAAAGGTCATGGAATCCCTAACCATGTTTCTCACTCGTTATTTATTTCCTTCATATCAAATCCCAAATTTAGAGGATTTTTTTTAAGTTTTCAAATAGTTCTTAACTAATATTCAATAAGGTAAAATATCTTAGTAAATTAAATCCTTGTGGATTTATTTAGGGTTTCATTACCATGTTTTAAAATTTATATAGGATTTCATATGCTTTCCTATATGTGGGTGTGTGCATATGCATGTATTTATCTAGTATAAGGTATTCAAGTGGCTGGGTAATTTCCAAATGATATAATGGGCCATGAAAAATAAATCCATGGGTGTTATATCTTGAGTATGATCAAACCATAGAATTTATAATGTAACTATATAGAAAATTATAGCTTGAGTAATTTTTTATAAAGTGGGTTTCCTTAGTTTGTTATTAGTGATTGATGATTCTAGTTTATGGAAATATTTTACCACATATTTTTAATTAAGAGGAGGATGAGGCTTGGAAATGGATAGTATGGGATGGTTAATATGGGTTGGGTTGAGCATGCATCAAATAGGATAAATCCTTATGGATATGTGATTGTAATGATGAGTTCTATAATGGGTATTGAGACTATGGATAAACTTTAATATGGATTTTTTTCATCCATTTTAGGTAGTACATCAAGTTAATAAGGATATTATCAATGGGACTCTATGTTGGAAGAGGTTATTGGATATGTTACACCTTCCTCAATTATACTTCTAATATATTAAACTTATCCATGGGACCTAAACCAATGTTATGGGATGGTTTTCCTCACACGAAAGAGTTTTTATATTATTTCCTCCTTAGTTACACTTCTTATATTGTTTGTGATGGTTTTATTAGTATAAAATGACCCTTTCACTCTAGAACTAACCACAAAATGTATGGTTTGTAGTTTTGGTGGTGTAGTTAGTATAGGATGACCTGAAATATGTGTATTCTTGTTTATTATTTATTTAATTTCCTAATAGTTCATGAACTAATAAATATTGAATCACTTATTCTAATGGGATATTGGTGGTATCCTAAATTTTTTTATTTACACAAGCCTGTCAAGGTCACCATAGTGCATGTGCAGACCTTATTTTCTAGGATCTAGGTAAGGGGAAAGCCCTCATGTTATAAAGTCGAATAAGATGATATGACTATGGGATATAAGAGATATCATGACATACTATAGGATATATTTTTTATCATAACCTTCATATTATTTTATTATTTTATTCATCACATGTATTAATTTACCACTTATGGATATAATATTTTTATTACTAATGTATGGAAGTCTAAGGATTATTTTGTAATAATATATAATTATATTTATAAATATAACCTATTATTTTTATTGTATAATATTTTTTTATTATTACTAATGATTTTTTTTATATTTTTATGA
The DNA here is from genome assembly GCA_963277665.1 of Viscum album. Lineage (NCBI taxonomy): Eukaryota > Viridiplantae > Streptophyta > Magnoliopsida > Santalales > Viscaceae > Viscum > Viscum album. The sequence continues at coordinate 1,375,778,666 of OY728128.1, forward strand.
CTCAATATCAAGGGGAAAGTCTCCCCAAAGTATGGTTCAATCCCTCACCACTTGTCAATGGCATGTAGTGTATGAGTATATGCATATGAGGCTATCTCAAACTCTATATCAAACTCGATTAACCATTCTATAGCATTAGAATATAGTATCCAAGCCCCTGATTATTTAATTACTATTTAGATATTTGTACACTAGACATAGGATAGTTGTAACTAAGGATGGAATATTTTTGTATGGTTAGCCATCACCTATATAGTAAATAGTCGAGTTTCCAGGGTAGTGGGAATAATGTTATTGATTATGGGGTTATGTTTTATTGTTTTTTACTATAAATCATATCATGATTTTAAGGTTTTTAGATCTCATGTTTCCCATGGTGCTAAGAGCATGTGAGTTTGAGAAACATGGTTGACACATAATTGCATATTTCATTTTCTTTCTTATGTTAAATTGTGAAAGGATTTTAAAAATGAGGTTCTAATTAAATAAATTCCAATGAAATTATATTCAGGGATTTCTTAAATAAATTATTGGTATTATATAATTAATTAAATACCAAATATTTTATTTTTTTATGGCTTGGATATTATTAGTATATTTGTACATGTGAAAATAATGGGGATTATCTATTGGGTAAATAGTGGGTTATAAAACCCTAGTGTCACTTAGAGTAAACCCCCAGGTTGTGTTTCTTGGGATGAATTAGATGTCTTTTATTAGTTATTAGAGCTCAGGTAAGTGTTCTTGTAAGTGTATTCTTGATCTTGCATAACTTTAATTAAGATTTATGTTATTTGGAAATGTTCAAATCAATGTTTTGGCACATTTGAAAATCCTCATCTAAGAAAAACTATATAGATAGTTAGGGTTAGGGTTGAGGATTTTCCTTAGGATCTAAACACCCCTATTATACTTTCCATTTACCATAATAGAGGACATCAGAATTCTCCCAAGACTTATCTAGAGTTTCAAGATGTGAAACCTATTTATGTTGGGGTGTTTTTCATAGTTTTAATTGAAGTTATAAATGTGAATCATGGTGCAGCTACCATGGTAGAAAACACTAAATATTTTAAGATGTGTTATCCTCTAACCTTTTAGGAAACAAATTTTCATTAAGTTTTAGTTGATTGTATTAACATTGTGAAGTGAATATTAAAGATGGTTGAGACACCCGATCAGTGATGGGTGAAGTTGGAAACCTTCATTATTTAGGAACAACTCTAGGGTTGGTGGAGGTTTATGGTGTAGTAAAGTAGGTATGAGGTATTGACATTGTAATCCATCAAGGACCTATTATTTGATTAGTTTTTATTTAAGTTATTTAATTTTTACTCAGTGTAGGAATTTATAAATCCCAAATTGGGAAAATTACTAGTTAATAAGTACACTACCTGATTCTCAGAAAAAGTATGGTTTCCCCTTTATTATCATGAAAAAAGTCATAAGTGTCCAATTACTTTGATATTGTCCTTTGGATATATCTATGGTAACATGTGAGGACATTCAACCTAACATCATATTTTTTGGTAGTTCACAAGTCTCTTACTACATAGAAGATCTTAGTGGAAGGTAGTGTAATAATATCTTTCTCATTCCTTGGTGGTCTAAGTATTGTCCTTTCTAGTAGACTATATATTTTCTCTTTTGATTATAGGAATTGGAGGGCTGAAGACGTATACCATGGTAGTGAGAGGCTATCAAGGAAGACAAAAGTGGTTTCACTACCTCCTTTAAGAGGAGTTCCCATTAATTATTATCAGTGCAGGGGGTCTATCTATATCTAAAGTACATGTATTAACCAATCAAAAGAGTACAATGTTTATGGTAGTATGGGGAATCTATATTATTTTTTTATAAGGATACCTTAGTAGGTTTTAGTAAAAAACCCTTCAATGTTTAGCTATAATTAGTTTCCTATTATTGATTTTTTATTAATTTGTGATGTTTGATTTATGGAATGTTCAAAAGGATTCAAGATTAGAGGTGTTTTTTAGAGGTTTAATCATGTAAATAATATATAATTAAATTATAAGAGTCCATCAATTACTTAATGTAACATATTGGGTACCCAATGACCTATCTAAGGGATTTGTAGCCATTGAATCCCAACTAGCCAGTTTGTGAGGGTGAACTAGGAGGATAGTGGAGCATTGAAGGGTTTCAATATTATTATTTTAACTAATTATAAAATGTCTACATCATAATTAAAAGTTTAATAGTATTTATATATTTAAATTATTTTATATTATTATGGTGGAAATTCTATGTTTTTAAAATATAAATAATGTTCGGAATTCATGATAAAGTTCTTGAGGATTTTGTGCTAGTTCATGGGGGAAAATAGATGTAAGATGCTGACCCGTTTCTTCTTAAAATTATGAGAATTATAGAATAAGGATACATTTATATATCAAGAACTAAAAATATTAAAAATCCTATGTGTTTATGTTCATGAAGAATAAATGAGATGGTTGAAGATATTGTTGTGTAAGAGGCAGATGTAAAAGATAATTTGACTAAGGAAGGAACCCAGAATCTCTTCTCAAGTATAGAAGAGACTTATGTTATCTTGTTGAAATTACATTAAAATGAAACTATATTATTCCTATTTTTTATGAAAAAATGGTTAGTACTGGTTTCTAGTGGAACGTCCCCGACCTGGAAGCCACTAAATCAGTGCTCTGAGCCAGGTAGTTACATAACCTTAAGCGCGCCTCCTCGTATGCCAAAGGCTGCCGACTAGCAGCGGGGGTCTATGTGTTCAAGTGGGGAGACTATACACCCCTTTTATCAGAGTAAGCCACAATATAAATAAACCAATAGTGGAAACATAAACCAATAAACAAGGAACATGTATAACAACCATTTCCAACAATAAATATGTCATGTTATACTACAAGTGCAAGTGAACAAAATCCCAAAATAAGGACAACGGCCAAAATCCCCAAAATGGTCCTGAATCTAAGTCTGGATCCTCCACCAAGTGCTACCCATGTCCACTCAATTATCTATCAAGGACCCTTGCCCTTATCCTGACCTGCAAACATGAAGTCTGCTTGGGTACCCAATGGCGGCCCGAGTAGGGTGTGAGTACAACTCAGTAGGCCACCACCAACAGTGTCTACAAAATATCCAGTATGAACAAGTAGTGCATACAGAAGGAAAATGAATGATAATTTCCAAGTAATTATTTAAGGTACCATTAACCAGTTCATAGCCAAAGTCATTGCCACTCCCATTACCATTCATTTCACACTAATTACCATCACTTACCATCTCATCACATTACCATGGGTTAATCACATACATTATGTTACATGGGTCTAAGGCCAAAAATCACATGCAAGAGGGTGAACACATCATTATCCTATCTCACTAGGACTAACCCCCTCATATCTATCATATTCTCACCTCAAAGCCTCAGTTCGGGTGGATGCAACCATATCCTCACCTTAAAGCCTCAGTCCAGGTGGATGCAACCGTTAGGAGAATAGATCCTCATTCCTCATTCCTAACTCGTGCATTTAGGGTAGAGTTTAGAGAATCAGTCTTCACTCGACCTGTGGGCATATATCCTCAAGTCATACCCCACTCTACCAAGCCATGTACACATGCTTATATATATAAGTAACCATCAACCAACCATACCATTTCCCCTTGGATAAACCATTAACAACAAACCACACAGAAATTCACATTATGCCTTAACCCATTAACACATTACCATTTCACATCATTTAACTACTCACCCAATTCCAATATGTTATGCCTATCTCACTAAGCATTCAACACTAGACCCATAATCTATCCCATTATGGTCTTTAATCAGTTTACACGTTAACCCAGTTAACTCGTTCATCATTTCCATGAATCAACCATTCAACCCATTCCAAATAACCCTTAGGTTATTACCAAGTCTAGGTGAATCACCTAAATTATGTTCCAAGTTCAACCAATCATGTCAACATATTCGTCAAGGGATCCACCATTTATTACAACAAGGTCACTTTTTAAATAACAATCCCTAAGTCTGGGAAAGTCGGCGTATCCCATGGATGGCCCAAAATTAGGTCAAGTCAATATCAATACATCCCATGGGGATCGTGAAGGTTCCCATTTTCCATTTTAAACACCATTATTACCAAACATTCCAAGGTTCCTCAAAACATAACCAAGGGGAAACAAGAACACAACTAAACATGCACAAATACCCAAATAACCATGGGATATAACTTGTAGACCACCTACCTCGAAACCACGGTTGAATGCACGCTCAATTGAATCCTTAGACCTCAATCTGACCAGCCTTTGGAGGTTTAACCTAAAACTCTCCCAAAAGATAGGTTTTTAGAGCTTCGGAACATGATGGAGAGAAGATGCAAACCCTAAACCAAAAAGAGAATCAAGGATGGGATTATCCTTACCCGGAGCTTTGATCCGTAGCCAAAAGTGCTCTAAACAGACAAGAATCGAAGGATAACCACCCTTGGGAATCTTGGGTCATCCAAGTTCATCACTAGGGTTGAGAGTGGATGAATGGATGAAAAGCCCGAGTTGGGGTTTAAAATCCTGGAGTGGAAAACTTGTAATTTTTCCCAACTTTAAGAGTCCGCATGGTTTGGGTCGCACGGTTTGAAAAACTGTGCGCAAACCGTGCGCATGCTACTGTATGAAGGAGGAGGGTTGCACAGTTTACCTGGGTAGGCCACACGGTTTTCCCTGGCCATGCGCCCAGGCTTATCTTTCCCAACTTTCCTTTCTTTCGTGCCCTGAGCCCCTGAAACACCCCCAAGACCTCACATACTTTCAGAAGACATCCCTTGAAGCCCAAAACAAGGGATTCAACCAAAACATAAGTAAAGCATACCTTTCCAAAACAGGGATCTTACAACCTCCCCACCTTATAATGACTTGTCCTTGAGCAGAGCTCCCAAGCCTCATTGATCCACCAAAGAGAAGAGTTTGGGACACTGAGCCCGCATATCCGATTCCCGCTCCTAAGTTTCTTCCTGAACTTTCCCATGCTTCCATAGTACTCGCACTAATGGAACAACCTTTCCCTACAAGACCTTTTCACTACGATCCACCACACGAACCAGATGCTCCTCAAAGGACACATCAGTCTCAAGCTCCACATCCTCAACATCAACCACGTGAGATGGGTCAGGGTGATACCGTCGAAGCTATGACACATGAAACACATCATGCATCCCACCATATTATTGTGGAAGATCCAATCGGTAAGCCACTGGTCCGATCCTATCCACAATCTCAAAAGGTCCCACATACATGGGTTCCAACTTACCCTACTATCGAATCTGATGGTGACCCAACCTTGGCGACACCCTAAGGAACACTTTATCACCCATTGCAAACTCAAGAGGTCTACGCCTCTGATCTGCATACGACTTCTACCTACTCTGAGCTGTATCCATATGCTTCCTGATCAACTTAACTCTCCCTGAAGTCTCTTGCACGAGACTTGTCCCCAACAACTCAGATTCACCGGCCTCTAGTCAACACAAAGGAGATCTACATGGCCTCCCATAGAGTTCCTCAAACAGTTCCATCTGGATCATAGCCTGAAAAATGTTGTTGTAGGCAAACTCAAATAATGATAGGTGTCTCTCCAAAGAACCAAAAAATTCCAAGACAAAAGCTATTAACATATCTTCCAACACATGGATCGTACGCTCCGACTGCCCGTCTGTCTGTGGGTGGAAAGTCGTACTCAAAAACACCTATGTAATAAGCGCCTTCTGTAACCCTTTCCAGAAACATGACGTGAAACGCGTATCACGGTCTGAAACTATAGTCCGCGGCACCTCATGCAACCACACTATTTCTCGAACATACAGCTCACCCAGCTGGTCGACTGTAAAGGTATCTTGAATTGGTAATAAATGAGCCACTTCTGTTAACCGATCCATAACCACCTAGATTGTATCATTCTTCTGCGGCGTCCTCGGAAGACCCACGACAAAATCGATCATTAAATCATCCCACTACCATTACGGAATGGGAAATAGATGCAACAAACCACCTGGGTGTTGATTCTCGGCCTTCACCTACTGACAGGTAAGGCACCGTGCCACAAAGTCCACAACTTCCTTCTTCATTCCAAGCCACAAAAACTACCTTTGGAGATCACGGTACATCTTGGTCAAACTAGGATGCACTTACCACTTTGATTCATGGAACTCACACATCAAATCTTCCCGCACACACTTTGGCACAACCACACGATCATGAACACGAACGACACCTTCCACTCTGACGGCCCACCCAGAAGGTAGCTCCCCACCTTTAAGATTTTCCTTCATGGCCAAGCACTCAGGATCATCAAGATGACCTTCCTTAACTCGACTCAAAAGCGTCGACTCCATCGTTAAGGAAGCAAGAGCGACCTGACCACTCTCCTCCTGCACCTCCAGGTGCATCTCTACAAACAAATCCATCACCTTTCACTCAGTGCTGGACTCCTGAACCACCTGATTTGGAACCTTCCTACTCATAGAATCAGCAACATTGTTTCCCTTTCCTGGCATGTACACCAACTCAAAGTCAAAAGACTGGAGATATTCAACCCATCTTCACTGCCGAAGATTCAGATCCCACTGTGAGAAGATGTACTTTAGGCTCTTATGGTTGGTAAACACAGTAAACCATTCTCCCAATAGATAGTGCCTCCATCACTTCAAGGCGTACACTACTGCAACCAAATCAAGATCATGAGTGGGATAGTTACTCTCATTGGGTCTCAACTATCTTGACCCATAAGCCACAACCCGCTCATCCTGCATCAAAATAGCCCCAATCCTGACTCTGGACGCATCGCAAAACACGATGTACTTCTTAGCCAGATCAGGTAAGATCAAGATAGGTGTGGTCGTCAACCGCTTCTTCAACTCTTGGAAAGCGTTCTCACAAGCCCCAGACCAATCAAACCTGATTCCTTTCTTGGTCAAGCCCTAGAGTGGTGCTTCCAAGCGAGAGAAATCCTGAATGAACCATCGGTAATACCCGACCAAACCCAGAAAACTCCAAACATCATAAACACTCATGGGATGCTCCCAAGATACAATTGCCTGCACTTTATCTAGATCCACTGACACACCTGCCTCCATGATGATGTGGCCCAAAAAATGCACCTAACCTATCCAGAATTGACACTTTGACAGCTTGGTGTATAGCTGATGCTCTCTTAACGTACCCAGGAAGATGTCATGATGTTGGGAATGATCATCATGAGTTTTCGAGTACACTAAGATATTGTCAAAAAAAGACAACCACAAACCGATCTAGATAGGGTTGAAAGATCTGGTTCATCAAATCCATAAACACCATTGGTGCATTGGTCAAGCCGAAAGGCATTACCACAAACTCAAACAACCCGTATCGATTCTGGAAAGTTGTCTGCGGTACGTCAGAAGACCTCACCCTCATATGGTGATAACCTGACCTCAGATCAATCTTATAAAACACTGATTTACCCCTCAACTGATCAAACATGTCATCAATTCTAGGAAGAGGGTACCGATTCTTCACTGTCATCTGGTTCAACTTTCAATAGTCAACACACAACCTCAACGACCCATCGACCTTCTTTGAAAAAAGAACGGGAGATCCCCAAGGATACATACTAGGATGGATAAACCCCTTACGCTCCAACTCCTCAATCTGAACATTTAGTTCTTGGAGTTCTTCCGATGTCATTCGGTATGGAGGAATGGAAACTGGCTCCGCTCCTGGCAGCAACTCGATTGTGAACTCAACATCCCTCACGGGTGGTAACCCCGAGAAATCCTTAGGAAACACATCCTGAAACCAATCCACCACAAGAGGGAAATTAGATTTCTCCCCTCCCTCATCATCATCAAGCATGATACATGACACTTGAGTCATGAGTCCACTCATTTGTTGAAAAACAGCCCCGCACGCCCTGCTTGAACATCCCATTCACCACGGTGTACATAAGTGTCACCCTCAAGTGACCTGAACGTTACACTATGACAATAACAATCTATGTGCGCTCGATACAACACCAACCAATCCATTCCCAAGATTAGGTCAAACCCTAACATCTAGATAATTAACAAGTCCCACAGAAAATGATACCCACCAACTTCCAAGGCACATCCTATGCACTACTTGATATCCTCAACCCGCACTCCTAACATGGTGTCAATTGACATAAATCCACACACCCTCTCCACAGGTAAACCCAGCACTTCCAAAATCTTAGAAGAAACAAAAGAGTGTGTGGAACTTGTATCAAAAAAATCACTAGAAAATGTAGAATCTACAAGGATCGTACCTCGAACAGTTGACGGTCTGGCCTCACCATCACCAGGCGCAAACTGAACTGCCTGAAGCTGACTTGCCCCTCTACCCTGGGCTCCAGCCTGAGAAACCTGCGCTGAACTGCCCTGCTGGCATGAGTGATCTTGCCCTGGAGTTCCACGTCCACCGCCCCTACCAGTACGGCCCGTGGATCTCCAACTGCCTGCCTAATACGGGGCAACTGATCCTTTTCCCGTACTCAGTACCTGCCTTTCATCATCATGCTCACCCGCCTGCCGATAGTTCCTACAGAACCTCTTCACATGCCCCATCCTACCACACGAACGACACTCAACTAGAGGTCGAGGACACTGAACACGCATATTTCCCGGCCTACCACATTGATAACAGAACACCTGTTTCCCACTCTGAGAGGTTGACCCTCTCTTCTGACCACCTTGCTGGAAACATTCCAAATGGCACTTCCGAACTTTGGAAGATGCACCACTTGTCCGCCCAACTGGCACGACAAGACCACCACCCGAAGCTCCCTTCAGGTTCCCTTCAGAGATGATTGTCTGATCCATCACCTCTGCAAACCTCTTCAAGCGTAAGATATTTAATTGAGACCTGATCTCACGTATCAACCCATCCTAGAAACGCCTTGCTACCACTGCCTCATCCCCTGCTAACACTGGGACAAAGTGTCACAAATCATTGAAGCGCCAAGTATAGTCCATCACCGATAGCGATCCCTGAGTCATGATCATAAACTCTACAGCTCGCTCCTACCTCAAAGTCTCTGGGTAGAAATGCTCTAGAAACTTCTCCTGGAAAACCTTCCACGACATCCCCTCAGCCTGTTCGGTCTGAGCCTGAATGTCCCACCAATTCCTTGCCTGGCCCCACAACATATAAATGGCCAGCTTTGCTCGCTTTTCAATCAGGGAATCCAGATGATCCAGTATTGTCTGGAAAAACTCTAACCAGAACTCTGCAACCTCTAGCCCACCCTTTCTGGTGAAGGTCGTAGGGTGTTGCATCTGGAACTCCCTAGTCAGCTCAAACATACTCGGTGCAACCCGCCCTGGGTCCCAATCCATCATCTACATAAGGCGAGCCAAGTTCTCCCAGAACTGGTCTTCTCTACCTTCAGTGATCACCACATTTTCATGATCCTCTACCGGAGGAGTGTTCTCAGCAACATCTTCTCGTTTCCCAACTGGTAACCGACGTCATGCTGGAATCTCTCTACATTTCCAAGCATGAGATTTAGCACGCATACCATAAAACTTTCATGACTTCATCAAAATCCCTTTACTATCCACAACAACCCATCTCATATACTAACTCAATAACATTAACACCTCAACTCGCCGCCCTGACCATCCCTATCGTGGGCCATGGTCCACATGGGGTAAACAACCATGCACTACCACCAAACTCACAAAACATGTTACAAAAACATTTCCCACTTCATTTCAACCCTTACATTCATTAAACATCATTTACCTAATTTTTTTATTTCATTATTCTCATTGTTTCTTGGTTTCATGAAATGCATGATGCACCCTACTTTCCTGCTTCACACACCCACCCCGTGTGTGTGCCCAACATAATACATGTCACATATCTCCCTAGGTTCATACAATGATGTATGAATTAAAATCCTCGTGTCGTTAAGGCCACGAGCCAAATATCATGAAACAGTCACATCAAACCACATGTGCATCACCCAATGGTGAAATATCATCAACTGTAACAGCACACAACCAAGAACAACATTTCCCACCCAGGGTGACTTGGGTTTTCCCTTTGTCTCTCGGCGCATGATGGGGTCGTGGGGGAGAAACGTGCGCTACCCGACGGTTGATTAGATAATATTGGGTTCTACTTAATCACTCATATCTGGTGAACCGTTTTCACCTTGAAACTCCCAACGGTTCTATATCCATAAATACGTGGGCCTACTTTTCAAAGGCAGGCGTTCACTGGGTGGTTTGACCAGTGATGCTTAAAAACTCACATTGGTCGAGAGGAGGGGAAGTCGGACTCACCACACCCTTTTGGGGGGAATTATTGCCTGTTCCAGGACTCTCTTATAGATTTAAGACATATTCATATATTCGTGAATCTTTGGTTTATACCCAAGCATAGTATCCAAGGATTACTCCTGGTTGGCCATGGTCAGCTGGACATAGGGGTTCGGAATCATTTATGCCCGAGGTTTACCATCCCTAGTTGGATTAATGACACCGAGGAGTCTGGACTCACTGAGACGGTACTGATTTAAAGCCTCATAACCAGAAACTCTGGAGTTTATTGTCATCCAAGGGGGACAGATAACAACTTTAGAATTTGGATTGAACCCATGATACAGGCTTCCTACGTATCCTCATGAGAAGAATTAGAATCCACATAGTTTGGTTTGGTATGGGGATTATGCTCCAGGCTGCCCAGGGTTGGTGCGGTGAACCACGTGAAGATAGTCGGATCGACCGGTTGTTGGGCTTGAACCTCTAGGAGGATTCCTACATACCCTGCCTAGGAGACAGGGATCAAAGTCCATGTAGTTCTAATGGGAGTATCGGAGAACCGACATGAATGTAGACCCGGGGGTCCGATGCTGATCGGGCTTGAACATTTTGGAGGCTTCCTACGTATCCCTGTGGTGGGGAATAAAATTCCACATAGTTCGAATTGACATGGGGCTTATGCTTTGAGGCAACCCAGGGTAATGGATTGGGGCTTACACTCTGGGGAGGCCCATGGTGTAGATTGGGGCTTACACTCTGAGGAGGCCCATGGTGTGGATTGGGGATTACACTCTGAGGAGGCCCATGGTGTGGATTGAGGATTACACTCTGAGGAGGCCCGTGGTGTGGATTGGGGCTTACACTTTGAGGAGTACCATAAGAGGATGTCATGGTCGATGCCTACTCTAAGCCCACGTGAGTCATGCTCGGTGTGAGAAACAAGAGGCAGTAGGAACCAGACGATCACATTGCAAAAGGTGCGCCCGTGGGAAGTGGAGTGGGGTTTACGCATGGATCATCCCAAAGAGTCGTGGCTTACTCCGTGATGGATGACCATGGCGACAAAGCGCAATGGGAGAGGGACTTGGCCCCAAAGAAGTACGGAGCAGCACCCCTCCCCACTATGCCCTTCCTTGGCCATGGTCGTGGAAAAGTATGGAGGTGCATGGGGGCTTCCTTCTGATGGGTAGTCCGCCACGCCCTGAGGAGGGGAGAAGTGCCCCAGTCCTAACAAGTGGAGGGGTAGAAAGTGGACTCCCGGGCTCGGAATCCGCATTACCGTGGGAATGTGAACCCATGAATGTGTCGGGAATCCGCACAAGGGCCGGAGAAACCCCTTTCCCCTTACTTGCCATGGGTATGTGAACTCAAAAAAGTGCGCTAATGTGCCTGAAGGTTACATCACACGGGTCTGGTGGCTCTGGTTGAGGCCTCGACTCGGGGCCGATGAATGGGCCAATGAGGGGGTTGCGGAGGATCAGACCGGATTGGAAGGATTTTATCTGGCTTGGGGGATGGGAACTCTGAAGGATCCAATGGGTGACATAGGTGTATTAGTGGTGGCGCCCTTTGCATAGGGAGGTGCTACGCAGCTGGAGAGGCTATCCGTGAACCAGGGTGGTCCACGGACTGGTGGGCATCCTGTAAACCAGGGTGGTTCGTGGACTGGTGGGCATCCCGCGAACCAGGGTGGTTCATGGCTTCGGGTTCAGCCCGCGTACCAGGTTGGTACGCGAAGGGGTCCATGCGAGCAGCGACAGACGAGGGCGACGCCAGTTTGGGGTTCGTTGGTCGGGGCTTCTCCCACGTAGGAGGGTGCTACGTGGTGCGATGGATCGGAAAAGGGGCATAAACTCCCTGGTTTGCGGGAGGTGCATCCGTGGAGGGGCCATGGTTCACGGACTTCTTTTCTTTGTTATTTTAAGTTTTTGGTTCAGCAAGTTGTTATGCATTTTCAGTTCCTTATTAGTTCGCTTCCAACTTCATACCTGTTCTGGTTCGTGAACTGGAACTTCACTGTTTTCGAAATCCTAATCTCCTTCCTTTGAAATCCTTCCACCCGAATCTGATCGATCTCCAATTCCCTTTTTCTCTCTTCCCCCTCGATCTCCTTCTATAGAGTGGGGAAAGGGATGTATCTGTGGTCATGTGGCACCTTTTGCGGAGGCCCATGACCAGAAACCTGGTTTACGGATGACTTGGTCAATCTGAAACCCACGGGGGCATTGAACGTACCTCCTCCATGAACCAAACTAGCTCAGGGAGTGATTCGCAGTCATGCAGGGTTCCTCCTCCATTCCGTAAATGACAGCAGATGTAGCCAAGGCTGGTCGACGTGGTCCACGGCTGGGGAAGTTCGTGATGGTGAACCAGTGCCCGTCCTGCTTCACGCCCGCGGAGGATCCCCGCCTCTGTTCCATGAACGACAGCGGTCCGCAGAGGGGGTGCTTCGTGGAATCAGCTGCGTACCATTATCATTGGACCGGTCTGTGGACCGATTTGGCTTGTTCCATCCTTTTATTATTCTCCACACTTTTCTTTAATTCTTTGTGGGGTAAATTGGGTAAAATATCCCTTGGATTAAAGGGGATTCTCATTCTCCTTTGCGGATTTTCCAGGACCCTACAAATGCCCCCCATCAGAATGGGGTCCGATCGGAATGAAGAGGAGGTCATTCCGATGTAGAGTGGTTCTGAAACTTGGATGGTTTGCAATAGGGGAGTGGACCTGGTAGGGGACCATGCCAATAAATATGGGGGGGCCCTTCCCTTGTCTTTTACTGGATTCTTTGTGAAACCAGAGCTCTCTTGTTTTTTTGTCTCCGCGTGCTCGTTCCTTCGCGAAACACCTCATCCATGAACCAGCTGCCACTTCTGTGAACCATTCCTCATTTTCGGTTTCCTTCACCCATGGACCAATATATCAGCCACGAACTAACTTTTTTAATTAATTAAAATTAAGTCACGATGGGCCGCGTAGGAACTCGCTCTGCGGTTTCGATGGTCCGCAGTCTGAAACCTTCCAGACTTTGAAAATTTCTGAAGTCTTCCAAACCTAATTATTTAAATCTGGGATTAAGATTCCACGGAGCAACCTGGTTCGCATTTTTCTGGCCAATACTCCATGGGCTAGAATAGCGCGGACCTCTTTCGTATAGGGTTGGTTCGCGGGATGCAGTCAACGTGAACCACATTTTAAGGCCTGCTTGTGGACCTAATCATGAAGGCTTCTTGGACTCCTTTTCCATATGATTGGTATTTTTGTCCAGATTTTATTATTTCGGAGTAAACATTTGTCTGTTTTTTTATAATTCAGGGAGAAAACATGGTTCCCCCTTGCCCTGCACCCAGGCCTACTATCGAGCCTCTTCCGATTGGTTCAGGGAGATGTCTAACTATGATTCGTAGAGTGGAGAGCATCAAAGAGGACCCTAGTCGGTCCATCATTCCCGATGATGGTGTCTTGAAGGACTTGCTCTCTCCTGAGCTCCTGGGCTATCCACTATCAAATCGGCTTCTGCCTTATGGATTCAGTATTCAAGACAACATCCCTATCCCCCCTACCTTCTCAGGTCTTTCGTCACCCTGCTTGGAAGTGTCGTCGAAGCGTATTCAGGAGAACCTCTCCCAATCGGGGGAGATAATATCTGATCCTAATTCGAAAGATACTTTCATTTTAAGAGGCTCTGTCTGGACCCAAAGCGATCATTACACACAATACTTCTCTCAGGAATCTATCCTCAAGAGTTACCCCTCCATAATTAACCTTTCTCGAGTGGATCCTGACGTGGGGTGGATTCCTAGGTGGGATCTTCGGTCTGGTGGGATTTTCTCGAATGACTAGGCCTGGGCCTTCTAGGTCCACCATCATTGTCAGGAATCTCTCAAGTCACTGGAAGCAGTCAATCCGTACTCCGCAATATGGGCCTCCCAGTTTGCTGTGTACCCACCATCTTTGATCCTGCCTGACCTGCTCAGTCGCTGGTGTTCAAGCACTAGTACTTTCCACCTTTCCCATGGTGAAGTTGGCATTATTTTATGGGACATCTACCAATTGGGAGGGATTCCAATCATTGGTGAGATGTATGATGAGTTTCTTCCGACTCCTGATGTATGGGACGACGTCGAACATTTGCCTTTTTTGGCGAGGGATCTGCTGGTTATGGCGGAGCGGTCCCTGGGTCAGGCCTTGCATGCCCGCTCTCTTATTCCCTATAGCACCTGGATCGGATTATTTCTAGACACCACTGGTCCTGTGATGAATATTTAGCGCCCCAGAACTCATCCTTCTCAACAGTCACGAACCATCCCAGGTTCCTACTAGGCGGTTCTAGAGGTGGGTGACTAACTTTCATGGGGTTACAAGGTGCCCCTCGGTGTGCCGCATATGCTCAGGTTGGCAGGTCTGTTTGTTATGTTTTTGATCAGGTGGATATTCTCTTATCGGGATATCAACCCAGGAGTCAGGGCTTGCACCTTGATGATGGCAGTTGAGTTGGTAGAGGGCCGCTCGGTGAATTTGGTTGTGCCCACTTTGGCTCATATTTACGAACTACTGAGCCACATGCAAGAGGGAGGGCTTCCCTACCGTATGAGTGGGACATTTTAATTCTTATATGTCTATATAGCGAATCATTGTCGATGTTATGAGTATTGTCACAATAGATTCATCTTGATTCCTACCTTTAGGCTTACCTTGCTCGATATAGCTGGGGTTCTCTTGAAGTCCCTCAGTTCTAATGAAGTCATCAAGCTTCTGAGTGACTTCTCTCAGTTTTCATTCGCTCCCTACCCCACCCCTTACGGCATCATGGTTGAAAACCGCAGGGGGGCCTGGAGGAGCATTCTTACATGATTTCACTGTGGGATGGGTTTCTGTCCACGTGGATTTACGGGGTTTCTTTGTGCAAGTTGTATTCCCCCCATCGTTTTTCCCACCAGTTTGGGTGTATTCAACTCCAAGTTTCTCTTCCCCCTCCTCTGGCTCGAGGACTGCACCCGACCACTCTCCATAAATGGTGGTTGATGCTGATGAGGGAGAGATCTGACACAAGCATTCCCTTTATTGGAATAGGAGCGGCTTCCAGCCTATCCTTGGAGTATGCAAGAATGTGGGTAAAAAATTTTCCCGATGGGATCCTGGGGAAGGTTGTCCGGCAGGTTCCCAAATCAGGATTCATTGCGTCTGTTGTTCCTACCAAACCTTCCTCATCGGCTCTGAGGGAGGATCGACTGATGGCTTGTAGGTCAAAGCGACACAGGGTATTTTCCTCTCCCATCCCTCCTGCGGCCGAAGTTCAGATGGACCAAACCTTCTTGGACATGGATGAGGATGACCTTGTGGCTTCGGGTCCTAGCGAGATAATTCCTAAAGTTTTTTCGGCCAATATCGAACATGGAAACTTGATTCCCAAGCCTGAACCTGGGTTAGAAGCTTCAGACCTTCCAGCTTCAGAACCATCTTCTAGCGTGCACATGTCTGCGCTGATTGCAATGCCAGACTTCATTATCATGCTATATAATGAGGATACCAAAGATCCTCATGTCATGGCGGACCACCAAGCAGTGCGTAAGTGGGCCTGGCCCCGGATTTGTGAGATTATCACCAAAACTCCTCTGGCTAAGATGGAAACTAAAACTGAAGCTCTCCGACAACTCTTCCTTGGTTTGGGGTCAGGTGGATTTGACTATCGGTAGTTTCATTTTCTCACTTTCCAGGTTGTCACGGCCTGTGAGGATGTTTCCACTAATGAATGTAAACTTTCTCACTTCATTGCCTCTCATTGTGGGACCCGAGCCTTGGAGGAAGCCATGATAAATCTCCATCTCTTGATAGCACAAGAGGCGAGATCTCTAGATCAGGTGGTCGCCCTGTCTACCGAGTTTCATGAATGTGAAGTACGGGCAGTGATGTTGAGGGATCAGTTTTCAGCTCTGACTGGTAACCTTGAAGACACCAGGAAAGGAATCAACTATCTCCAAACAACAGTGGGTCACACTCGTTCGGTGGCCGAGGTTGAGGCCAGGGAGAGGGCCGTACTGGAGCAGACTTTCAACAACCTCCATCGCATGGTTGCCGATCTAATGGAGAGAGCGAGCCAAGCTCCTTTGTGATGATCAGATCCATTCTTGTACACTCTATTTTGCTTACCCCTTTTTTTGTTGTGAGGGAGAGGCCCTAGCTTATGGACGCCCTCCCTTTTTGTTCAAACAGAATACAATCTTTTTCAACCTTTCCCTACTATAAAATTTGATTACTACTGGAACAATTGTTGTGTAAATAACAACTCACTGAATCAAAATTAATCGTAATTCAGGAAAATAGAAACAAACTCTAACTTTTTTCTAGACCACGGGATCCAGCGAGCATAGTTTGATTATTTCTAGGGTTTTGTAGAAAAACCCCACAAACTTTTTGTCTTTTCTTTTAATACCCTAATTTTGCTTAGGCCCATTTTGTGTGGACCCAGTGGGTATGGCCTGACTTTTACTTAGGTCACCCTTTTCAGGTTTTCGGGCTAACAGGATTTGTACCTCTTTTTGTGAGCGGTTTAAAGTCCCGCCGACAAGACTATCATTACTGATTTTTTAGGTCGAACAACTTTGACTAGGTATAGTGGAGCGAGGGCCCCAATGAGGTCTGGTTGATTAAAATATGTCTCAATATCCTTCAAACGCATGTGGGGGGAGCATGTGTAGATTTGAATGACATGCAGGGCATGACTCAAGGCATGGGAGTCATACCGGCGTGTAAAGGTAGGAAGATCATCACCTAAGGAAATCTTGCCTTTGGTAGATGGGCCAGGGGCGATCAATATGTAGAGCCACTGAGGGCATGGTATACATAGTCGTGCAAAGGTGTCCTCAAGTCAATGACTCTCCATTTCTGATGGCCTGAGGACTTTATGGAAGTCCGGATTATGGAAACCACCTTGGGTGGCTTGGAGAATTATGAAATCCACCAGGTGTGGCTCAGAAAGGGTGTGTGATGTCTGAAAGGGTTTGAGAAAATCTATATTAATCAAGAATATGGACACAGGGTCCCTGTCCTACGCATTTATCTAGCATAAAGGATGGTTGGAGCTTGGTGCAGTTTAAAGTTATGCAGCCTGGACATTCTTCAAAGTGGAATGGCTTCTCCTGGTTCTTAGTAATCTTGTCAGAGACGTTCCAATATATTTAGGCAGGGTTATGAAAGAGGTTAGTAAATTGTTGCTCAGAAGGTCTCCGAACACCAGGATGGATATGGGGTCTCAAAGGCCAAGAGGCGTACGGAGAGAAGCATTACCTAAGAAAATATTGCCTTTGGTAGAGGAGCCAGGGGCAATCAATATGTAGATCCTCTGAGGGCATGGTATGCATAGTCATGCAAAGGTGTCCATGGGTCAATGATTGCATTCTCCCGATAGCCGAGCAACTTCAAAGAAGTTTGAGATTCGGGGCCACCAGGGGTGGTTTATGAGAGTTAGGCTTTTTTCTGAGTACAGAGTATGGTTTATGAGGAGAGGGTGTCTGGATACGGGAGAAACATCTAGGCTAAATTTCCCTAGAATGGGTGAAGTCATTCCTTCTCACACTGGTGTGAGATAGTGGTTTGTGTAGGTCTGACCCGTGCATTGGGGGACAAAGAAAAGCCTTTGTTCCTTAATAAACCCATGACAAGTTTGACCATGCAGTTTAACGTTATGCAGCAAGGACGGGGAGAATTATTAAAGGATGTTGTGCAGTTTAACGTCATGCAGTAAGGACGGGGGGCATTTTTGCCGATGCTGTGCAGTTTTAACATCGTTCAGCGAGGACAGGAGTCAGTTTTAAACCATTGAAAATGCTTGTAGTTGGAGGAATTTCCCTGAATGTTTAATTCTTGGTCTTTGCAGCTTTATGCCAAGCGACCAAGATTTTCCGTTCAGTTTAACGTCATGCGGTAAGGACATAGTTGCAAAGGATGCTCTCGATTAGAATGTAACTGGGACTAAATATCTTGGCATGCCTCATACGTGGAGGGGTTTTATTGTTTTAAATCATGGTTTCGGGGCTTCTTGGATCAGGAGAAATGATATGGGGGCTCTGAGGTCGGTAAGAATA
This sequence comes from Viscum album, assembly GCA_963277665.1. Lineage (NCBI taxonomy): Eukaryota > Viridiplantae > Streptophyta > Magnoliopsida > Santalales > Viscaceae > Viscum > Viscum album. Next base: position 1,375,797,072 of record OY728128.1, read on the forward strand.
CGGAGCTAGGAAGAGTATCGCCTCAGGAAATCTTGCCTTAGGTAGACAGGCCAGGGGCTATCAATATGCAGAGTTGTTGAGGGCATGGTATTCATAGTCGTGCAAAGTTTTCCACGAGCCGATGACTTTCCAATTCCAATAGCCATGAATGATTATGAAAATATGAGATTGTCCGGGCCACGAAGTTTTTCATTAGGTAAGAAAATATCTGGACATGTCGGGAGTATTCGGTCCCGATTGCTATTAAAGCTTAGAGAGCTCCCTGAGCTGATTTATCTTGCCTGTGGGGGTGTACCTTCACTCCATGCAGTTTAACATCGTGTGGTAAGGATGAAGTACTCCTAGTTTAGTGGTCATAGAGCTCGGACCAATGGGTGACCATTGCTGCAGTCACTCGAAGGATAATTGAGTTAACATGATCTGATATACTCTAAACAGGGTGGGGGATGAGGGTTGTAAACTATAACTCTGAGGTTTCCCAGATCAGGAGATGTGGTGTGGGGGCTCTGAGTCCGGTAAGCGTACAGAGCTAGGAAGAGTATCACCTGAGGAAATATTGCCTTTGGTATACGGGCTAGGGGATATCAATATGCAGAGTCGTTGAGGGCATGGTATGCATAGTCATGCAAAGGTGTCCACGGGTCGATAACATTCCACTTCCGATGGTCGTGCATGGTTATGAGGATCCATAATTATCTGGGCCGTGGATTCTGATGTATGGAGGGGATGCATCCAAATGTGCAAGGAGTATTGCCATCTCATTTTTCCATATATCTTGGTTGTGTTGTGACGAAGTTCGTGCAGTTTTAACGTCGTGCGGTGAGGACGAAGTCCGTACAGTTTTAACATCATGCGGTGAGGAAGAAAAATACACCCCGTGCCGATCTGGTCCGTACACGGGGGGAGAGAGCATTTTTTTTAATGGTTGGGCCAGGATGGGGAACCCTAGCGTCACTAAATATCCTACGTGGGTAGGAATTAAGCCTCACATAGTTCTTTTGGGGAATACACCCCGTGCGGGTCTGGTTCATACGGGGGGAAGGGGGTATTTTTGGCTTCATTTTAGGTGGCTGGGCCAGGGTGTGAAATTCTAGCATCACTACGTATCCTGTGAGGGTAGGAATCAAGCCTTAAATAGTTCTCAGGAAAAAAAATACACCCCATGTAGGTTTAGTCTATTCACAGGGGGAGAAGGGGCATTTCTTTTTTCTTTTATCCTTATCTGTGCAGTTTAACATCGTGCGGTAAGGACGAGGAATACACCCCGTGTAGGGCTGGTCCATACATGGGGGAGATGGAATTTTTAAATTTTATTTGGGGATGGCTAGTCCAGGATGGGGAACCCTGGCAACGCTGTGTATCCTGCGAAGGAAGGAATCAAGACGTACATAGTTCTCTGAAAGAAGTACACCCCGTGCAGGGCTGGTCCATACACGGGGGAAGGGGCATTTTTTTATTCCATTTGGGAGTGGTTGGGCTAGGATAGGGGATCCCGTCATCTCTATGTATCCTACGAGGGCAGGAATCATGCCTCACATAGTTCTATTTGGAGTACACCTCATGCAGGTCTGGCCCATACACAGGGGAAAGGGGCATTTTTAGCTTTTTCTTATCCAAGGGTGGCTGGGTCAAGATGGGGAACCCTAGCATCGCTACGTATCCTGTGAGGGTAAGAATAAAGCCATATGTAGTTCTCTGAAATCTGTTTAGTTTAATGTCGTGCGGTGAGGACAAAATACTCTTAGTTTAAGGTCATATATTTTGGACTATTGGGTGCTTGGCAGTTTAACGTCCTGCAGCTCGAATGATAACTGCTTTTAGTTATGCCGGTGAGGACGGAATACTCTTAGTTTAAGGTCATAGAGTTTGGACCGTTGGGTTCTTGGCAGTTTAACGTCCTGCATCTCGGACGATAACTGCTCTTAGTTATGCCGGTGAGGATGGAATACTCTTAGTTTAAGGTCATAGAGTTTGGATCATTGGGTGCTTGGCAGTTTAATGTCCTGCAGCTCGGACGATAACTGCTTTTAGTTATGCCAGTGAGGATGGAATAATCTTAGTTTAAGGTCATAGAGTTTGGACCATTGGGTGCTTGGCAGTTTAACGTCCTGCAGCTCGGATGATAACTGATCTTAGTTACTATGCGAAATACTTCTTCAGGAATCTTGCATTTGTAGGCGCGGTGGGGAACTGCCCATCCATGGAGATCAGGGCATATGCTCCGTTGGAGTAGATCTTGTGTATAACATATGGTCCCTCCCACTTGGGCTCCAGCTTTGGAGGTTTCTTTCCGGGTATCATTGGGGTCTGGTGGACCAACACCAATTCTCCTTCCAAGAAAGACCGGAGACGGACCTTTTTATTGAAGGCTCGTGCAATCCGGTTCTGGTATACTTCTAGATGGTGCAAAGTGTGCAACCGCTTCTCATCTAGCTACTCTAATTCACCTAGCCACTTTTCTGATCACTAATCGTTGGATAACTGATCACAAATGGCAACACGAAGTGAGGGCAATTAGAGCTCAATGGGAAGGACCACTTCTATTTTGTATACTAATGAGTATGGAGTAGCCCGAGTAGCGGTGCGGATTGTGGTTTGGTAAGCCCACAATGCATGGAGGAGTTTATCCGACCATGAATTCTTGTCTTTGTCCATCATTTTCTGGATAATGATAGACAGGGTCTTGTTGAAAGCCTCTATCTATCTGTTGGCCACTTCATAGTAGCGGGATGAGTGGTTAGCCTTGATACCGTATTCTTGGTATAGTTTCTCCAATTCAGTAGAGCAGAAGTTGGTACCATTATCCGTCAGTATGGTATGAGGGACACCAAATCTGGTGATGATATTGGTTTTCACAAAGCTGACAATGCTTCTTGCCCTAACTTCCTTAAGGGGTATAGCTTCTTCCCATTTGGAAAAGAAGTCAGTTTCCATGAGGATATACTTCATCTGTTTGGCTATGGTGGGAGGATATGGTCTCATGAAATCCATTCCCCAAATGAAAAATGGCCAGGAGTACTTAGCCTGATGAAGTAACTTCGGGGGTTGGTGTATGAAGTTGGCATGAATTTGGAATAAGTGGAATTTTGCGGTAAAGCGCTCGCAATCTCGTGCCACTGTGGGCCAATAGTACCCAAGTCATTGAACCTGATGGGAAAGTTTGGACCCCGGCTGATGTTCTCCACATACTCTGGCATGTACCTCAGTCATGACGGCAGTGGTTTCTTCTCCATCAATGCATCTGAGGAGGATTTTGTCGAGGCCTCATTTGTAGAGGACCTCTTGCTAACTCGCACCACCATATAGGAAAAAGTTGATTGACCTTCTCCGTATTTGCTCTCATTCAGCCCTGTATGGTGGAAGTTCTCCCCGTTGAAGGTATTTTTCAATGGGGGTCATCCAGCTGGTGGCGGAAGCATATAGTTCAGGGACAGGACTAACTTCATGGATTTATTCCATCTTAGTTTAAACAAATGGAAATACCATTTAACGATGAGCAATGTTGATAACTGTTTCATCCCGGTCCGGGTCGGCTAGGGTTGTGTCCACGTTGGCTAATGCATTGGCCTGGGCATTCTAAGACCGGGGAATATAGGTCAATGTTGGTTCTATGGAGAATTCCGCCATTAACCCTCATACATGGTCAAACAGGGGAATCAACTCCTCCTTTTTGATAGCATAGTCACCATTGACTTGCTTGATGACCAGTTCCGAGTCACCTTTGACTATAAGGTGTTGTACTTGTGCTTAGAGTGCGAGCTCCAGGCCTGAAATAAGGGATTGATACTCCGCTTTATTGTTCGTACATCCTTCTGACAGGAGGAAGGAATATGGCAAGACTGCCTTTTCTGGGGACATGAGTATTACCCCCAAAACCACCTTGTTAAATTTGGGATCTTCCATCCTCTTCCTGGTTGGGCTTCGGGAGGCGTCGTCGAAGTACATTTCCTATGCTAGGAACTCCTCTTGAACCAAGAAGATGTCTTTATCAAGTAGCTTGGTGTCCAGTGTTTCGGTCCCTATTGAAGGGTGTTCCACCATAAAATCTGCTAATTCCTGGCCTTTTATGGCCTTCTGAGGCACAAATCGGATGTTGAACTGTTGTAGTACGACTGCCCATCAGTATAGGCGCCCTGTCAGCATCGGGCGGCTAAGGATGTAATTGAGCGGGTTACTACACAAGACCAAATGGACTTCATGATGCTGCAGATAATGTCGCAACTTTTGAACTTCTAAGACCAAGGCCAAACAACTCTTCTCGATGTTTGAGTATCGAGTCTCAGCATCAATCATGGTTCGACTGAGGTAATAGAGACTGTTTTCACTACCGGTGTCATTTTTCTGCGCGAGGAAGGCTCCCAGCGACCGCTCTAGGGCCGTCACATATAGGATGGTAGGCCTTACTTCAACCGGGGACATGAGAACTGGTGGGCTTAAGAGATACTTCTTTGGGCTGTCGAACGCCTCTTGACAGTCATCTATCCATTGGTATGTGACTCCCTTCTTCATTAACCTGGTAAAGGGAAAACATTTGCCTTCTAGGTGCCCTTGTAATGATCTCAACTCTATGAGATTTCGGGGGCGTGGCAGGCCGAGGATAGCCTTTGTCTTTTCAGGGTCGACTTCGATGCCATGATGGCGTACGATGAAGCCAAGGAATTTCCTTGAGGTAACTCCAAAGGCGCATTTCAAGGGATTCATCTTCAGGTTATGCTACTGAAGTTTGTTGAAGACGGTATCAATGTCTGACAGGTGATCTGAGTGCTGCCTGGACTTAACCACCAAGTCATCCATGTAGCATTCAACGAATATCCCTAGGAATGGTTTAATGATATGATGCATGGCACGCTGATATGTGGTGCCAGCGTTCTTGAGACCAAAGGGCATAACCCTGTAACAGAATATTCCTTAAGGGGGCCTGAAGGCACTGGCTTCTTCATCTTCTCAAACCATCCTGATTTTATTATACCCAGAATAGTCATCCATGAAGAATAGAGCCTCATACCCAGCCGTTGCATCAATTAATAACTCCGTGATCGGGACCGGGAAATCGTCTTTCGAGAAATTCCGATTGAGATCTCTGAAGTCAATGTAGACATGGATTTGTCTGTTCTTTTTCTTGATGGGGAAAATGTTGGCCAACCATATGGGGTACTAGACCTCCCGGATAAAGCCTTCTTTAATGTGCTTATCAACTTCAGCCTCTATTTTGGCAGCATATGAGGGGTGTGTCCTTTTGGCGGCCTGTTTATATCCTCGGTGGTCTTCTGGCAGACCTAGGTGATGCATTGCCACTTCAAGATTGAGTCCCGGAATTTCTATGTAATTCTAGGAAAATACATCCCGGTGTTGCTTTAGGAAGGAGGTGTATACCTCGTGATCCTCAGCAGACATGGATGCACTAATGAGAGTGGGCCTCGGGTCTTCCTCGGTACCTAGTTTTATTTCCCTGATCTCATCCACCATGGTGGAGATACCTTCCTCAAATGCGGGAGGTGCATCCCTGAGATCTTCCTCCTATTCTTCTCCCAAATCCTCATCTTCTTGACCTGACAAGGGGAGAGCTCCCAGCACAGGTTCTTGGGAATCCGGAGGCGAGGCATTGCGGGCATCCTCGCTCAAGTATCCACCTTCAAATTGAGGGTTGGCAGACGTTCCCGCATTATCACGCTCGGCCGTTATGGCTGAAGTCATGAGGACAACTGAGTGTGTGTCCGGACTTGAACCCCTACTCTCAATATGGTTAATGGGAAGTATGTAGTCTCTGCCAAGCTGCCTGAGGGGGTCATCAGGAACCATTTCCAGGACATTTGGAGCAGGGATCCAGTCGACACCATCAATCAAAGGCTTTTTCTTTTTTTTCTCATAAAACTCGGCGTCAATGTAGTGTGACTTGGAGAGCTCAAAAGGGGCCTTGTTGGCATACAATATCCCACTTTTCCCATTGACACATTACTTAATACACTGGTGGTAGGATGAAGGAACGACTATGTGCTTATGGATCCATGGACTTCCTAGTAGGGCATTGAATTTTGTGTTCTACCGAACCACCAGGAATTCCGAATAGGCCACAAGGTCACCAAAATGGGTCTTTATCTTAATTTGTCCCATCAGCTTCTTCTCAATCTTTTCGTAACCTAACAGAGTTGTGGCTGAGTGGATTAGGTCATCCTCACTATAGCCCAACTTGCGGAGTGTCCGTAGGGGAAGGAGGTTAACTTCAGAGCCGTTGTCAATAAAGACTTTGTGGATCTCAACATCATTTAGTGTAGTGTACACATATAGTGGTTTGATGTGTCCTTGCATGATGGCATCTTCATCCTGATCAGTGAAGGAAATCACCGCATCGCATTCATCCAAGCCAGTCTTCGTCCGGTAAATCTCAGTAGCAGCTACCTCGGCTAGAAACTCCTGGGGGCTAAGTAAGGCTTCTATAAGTGCCTCCCTGAGGTCTGCTGACAAACTCAGGGAATCCAGGATCGACAGCTTGGATGGTACTGATGCCATCTGCTTAAGGATGTCGTATTTCTGTTCCAGCAGCCGACACTTCTCCGTTGTTGGGGAATTCTTATCGGGAAGCTTGGGAGTTGGGATATGAGATGAGGAGGGACCGGTCGTGGGTTTAGATGTCAATAGTGTCCCCACATTTTGGGGATTCGGCCCGGCTGGTTTGTTTGTGCGCACTATGTGGCTAGACATTTGTTCCTCCTCTGATGGGTACCACATAATGATGGGGGCAGAGTGGCCGCTTGTGGAGGTGGAGGGATATTATTTCTTCTATTGAGTCTATAGAATGGATCTCCCACAGGTTTCCGCGATATTGACGGTTTGGGCCGAGGTCCAACCGTAGGGTTGATTTCGGCCTCGACTGCACCTCCCCTGATATCCTCTGCCTCTGCGATTCCCCATCCCGACCCTTTGCGTCGGGAACTCGGGTTCATTACCATACCCTTCGTCAGTGAATGATTCCATTAGATGGATGACATTGATGGAACCAAAGATTAGATCCTCATCCTTTGACAAGTCAACCCGGTCGGTTGTCTTTGATGGTGTCGTTTGGTGGGTCGGTACCCGTGGCACCAAGTTTGAGGGCATAAAATCCAACAATTTCGGGGCTAACTTTTGCCTCATTGCGGACTGCTCCTCTTTCTCTTGTCTTCTCCCTTCTCGATTATGCCTGGATTGCCGGCTCAAGGAGGGTTGTGAGGCCGACATTGTTGGTTGTGCAGCATCAGGAGCTGTTGGCGGCAACATCGGCTGCTGTAGTTGAGCTCGGAGTATGTCATGGGCTCGATTGATAGTCTTCCGAGTCATCCAGTTATCAAATTTATTCCCCTTTTTTCTGGTGACTTCCTGCCACCCCTCCCCTTTTTTGGAGTAGGTGGTAGAAATATATGTCACTTGTGCTGGGGGCGGTCCCAGCCCGACCTGCCCGAAGTCTACCATCCTTTGCAGGATGTCTTTGAAGACGAAGCATTCCTGAATATTATGCCCCAATATTTGATGGTAGGGATAGTGATCTGTACTGTCATTGCGGCCGACTTTTTCGGGTTTCCTTGGCTCCAGGAGGCAGAGCAAGTTGCAATTCATGGCAGCGATGAAATAGTCGTAGACTTGGTCCTCTTAGAATGAGTGTACTTTTTGTCTTTGTTCCTCAAACTAGTTCCGCTTCGATCTTCTCTGATTTTCCTGCCTGGGCGGAGGCAGCCGCTAATATACAGGGGGCCCTTGATGATTTGGTGGAGGCCTAGGCAGTGGAGCAGGCACAGGGGCTGGCTTGAGCATGATAGAGGACACTTCATCTCTAATTGTTCTCTTTTTTGGAGCCTGTGAGGCTATTCAGGGCTTCATATTGGTCCGTTGTAGGGAGTCCTCAATTCTATGGGAAATTGTTGAGAGATGGCGGAAGCCAGTGGTGCACTCCACTGGTATGAGCGGTGTTCTCAACTCATCTCGAAGATTATCTATTCATATGGCAAGCAACTCTTCTTGAGGCATTGTACTGTTCAGGGAGTAGGTCAGACCTTTCCATCTAGCAATGAAATATGAGACCCTCTCATTCTCCCTCTACTTGCAGTTCATGAGGTCGCTGACCGTTGTTTTAGGCATCATTAAGCTGAAGTGAAATGGGAATTGTTGTCGAAGGTCTTCCCAGCTTTTTATTGACTGGGCTAGCAGGCTCATATACCAGATGAAGGCAGATCCTTTCAAGGTCCGTACAAAGCATCTAAGTTTCACTGCTTCTTTTTGTTCCGGAGTTCCCATCATAGGGTCGCAATAAGACACGTAGTGCATCAAATGTTGTTCTAGGTCACCTGATCCATTGAAGATAGGGAATTCAGGGCTCCCAAAATTGGGTGGATGTGGTGTGTTTCTCACCCAATCTGGGTAAGGTTTATGCTCTGGCTGTATCAGAGTGAATTGATCTTCCATTGCTTCCAATCGAGCTGTCAGTGCCTCGATGGTGTTGGTGAGACCCTGGTTTACATCTTGTTGGGCCCGGTCCTAGGCAGCTATATCCTGAGGCATTTCTTGAGGATCCAGATCGGTTGGAACCAAGGGTTCATGTACTGTTTACGACACCTTTGGAGGGTTCATACGTACTCGCTATGGTTTCTTCTTGAGTGTATGTAAGTCTTAGTATTCATCTGGGTCCACATTTAGGTAGTTAGACGGGTCGGGCACCTCGTTGGGTGGGAGCCCTGATCGTGCTTTGTTTTCCAGGGAAAACCTTGGTCTTTGAGGTGCACTTACTGGGAGTGCATGATGTGGCTACTCTTGGGACGTGCTTTCAATAAGACGGTTCCTCTAGAGTAGCTCAGCGTTAAGCCGCCTCAATTCTTTCATTTCCTCTTCCTGTCGAGTGAACCTCTCTTCGAGCGTAAGTGGCTCATTTTTATCAAGAGAGGGGGGAGAGTTAAGGGTAACTCTTCCTTTGTTCTTATACTTATTGGAAGCTCGCAGGGTCAGCGGAGGAAGGTTAGTTGAAGGGGAGGCCATATTTAGGGCGGCCCTCTAGTTCCGGGTGTGCACACCTGGTGGTTCATTGTGAGTCACAGCCTGACTAGAACCATCATCTCCTGATCCATCCGGATTTGCATCATCTTCGTTGTTACCCATGGGGTTAACCTATATGGTATTGATGGATACATATCGTGGGGCGGAGAAAATGTCATCTTCCAAATAGGAAGAGGATCTCTCGCGTCCTTTACTTGTCTTCTCTCTTCTGTCCCAAGATTGCTTTCGGGCTCCTTTATGAAGGGTGATGCAAAGAGTTCTTTGATGCGACCATACGGTACACCTCCCTCTTGAAGGGGATGATGATTCAAAGGATGGGATAGGGCAGGAACCTCCTCTTTTAAATGTCCTCCCTAGACGATAGAATACTGATTCTCATGGGGGAGGTTGTTGTTGAGGAGGTAAAAATGCCCCCAGCTCTAAGGGATGGGGTTGGCTCCGATCCTTTGACGTTGAGTCTCTTCCCATTTTTATTGGTCTTATGGGGGCATTTGTTGTTAAAAATGACCCCTGTCCTGCAGGCTAGGGTTGACCCTGGATTGCGGCAGTGACTGCTGCTATCGCTACCTGCCTGATCTTGCGTGCCCCTATTCAGGGGTGAACTGGGTTTGGTGCCGAGTTCTTCTGTGAGTCAATCCCTTCTGGGGAGGCATGCAATGACCGCTGATTGGACTCTCTTAGGTGAGAGGCCTGTTGTATGCTCTTAGTGGCCTGATTCAGAAGTTCTTGAATGGATCATTCCTGTCGGGCCTGATGCTTCTGGGACTTACTCAAGGCCCGACTCCGTTGGATGTGTTGCCTTTTGCGAACAGGGAGACCACTTGATTGCTGTCTTGAAGTGATGACATTGCAAGACACCATACCAAACAGGTTCTTCTGGACGGGGATTGGAGTGAAATGCAGAGCTCTATGTTCCCCCCATCACTTGATATGGACTCCCGTCAGAGTGACATCGATGAGGCGGCGCAGCTGGTGCAGCGCACGGAGGCAGGCTATCTTCATGTTCCCTTTGCACCTCTCGGGTCATTGTTACCATGCTGAAGGAAGAGATTCCAGGTCGATGTGACACAGGAGGTCTCCTATTGTCATGACGTGGTCTACATACCTGTCATAGGACAAGAAGATTGATTTCAGCCAGCGGAGGGTTGTCCATATATTGTAACAGATGTCATGCATGCATTCTTCTGACAACTTTCTGGGTATGTTGAATTGAGAGGTGGTCGTGGGCCAAAACATAATTGGGATATCATCTTTGTCCAGTCATTTCCTCAAGTGAAACATGTCGGCATACTCCTCCGCTAGTGATTCCTCTACCTGGTCAGCCCAACTAAGATGCTCACTGATAGTGTGGTCGGAGGTAGTGGGGACGATAGGTTTTAGACTATCATATGGCCGATTCCTGGGTGGTTCAGAAGATGAACGTGGCCCCAGACCGTATCCTGATTGAAGAAGGGTGTCGTTGACGACTAGCTGGGAATATGACATGCTTGATCCCGTCCTTTTGAGTGCCTCGGCATACGACGGCTTTTCCGTGCTTGATTCGGCAGGGGGAGGACCTTCCTGTTGATATGATATGTCATTGCGGGGAGGACCTTCGCAATGGAGGACGCAATGGCGAGGACTACCATTACTGCTTGACGCCTCACTGCATAGAGGAATTTTTCATTGCATACCCTAGGGAGGACCTCCAAGGCATGTCGCAGCAAGGGGAGGACCTTCTGGCTGCGTAGCATTGTTACGGGGAGGGCCTTCGCAACAACTGCCATCATGGTGAGGATGACCACCATGGTTTGACGTTCGATGTGCATCCTGGGGAGGACCTTAAAGACACACTGCGACAAGGGGAGGACCTTCTTGTTGCTTGGGTCCACTACGGGGAGGACCTTTTCAATGGTAGCCGCAGTGGTGAGGACTACCATCATAGCTACTACAATGGCGAGGACTACCATTACAGATTCCGCAGGGAGAATATCTGTGGGGTACACCCTGGGGAGGGAATTCAGAATGTACCGCAACGAGGGGAGGGCATTCTCATTGCTTTTCGTCTCTACGGGGAGGACCTCTGTTATCAGGGTGGTGAGAACTACCAACGTGAACTGATGCCCGACTGCACGGAGTGTCGTTGCAACGTAACCCCTGGGGAGGACCTTCAGGGTAGGCCATAACAAGGGGAGGACCTTCTTGTCGTGATGAGACGTCATTGTGGGGAGGGCCTCCGCAGTTGTGACTATGATAACGAGGAATACTATCATAATTTGTGGTCCCACTGCATGGAGAGTGTTTGCAGCATATACCCGGGGAGGACCTTCAGGGTGGACCACAGCAAGTGGAGGACCTTCTTTCTACTCTATCTTCTGGTCATGTTGAGGGTTTCCATGACTCGCATCAAAAGAGGAGCTCCTGTGATTGATCATTATATACCCATGAGGGAGGCCCCCGCGGGTGCTCTGGGGAGGACCTTCAGAGCTGATGGTAGCGACATTGCGGGGAGGACCTTCACAACTGCTACTGCCACTCCCATAATATGGTAATGGGTGGGTAGGGTTCTGATCCTTTTATATGCGCTTAGCGGCATCGGGAACCCCAGCTTCCAGCAGAGTTGAGACATGAACCCGCTCTTTATTTTCCGGCTGCCTTCGGCACGTTCGGGGTGCTTTCTTGCGGGCAGTGGGGACCGTCTGCTATTGAAAACGGCCTTCACCTTTGGGTCCTTCTCTAATTGGGTCCCGTGATGTTGTCGGGATACACTGATGAAACATCTTGAATTTTAGAAGGGATATATGCCTACTCTGGAGAATCCACCGTGATGGATGGGTGTCCCCCAATTGGAACGAGTGAAGCTGCTCGATCCAGTTGCCCTTGCGTCATGGAATATGCTCGGTGACCCTCCTGGGTAGAAGCAGGGATGCATATCTGCTCCAAGGTAGCTATCTCGTCTCTTAGATGAGTCTCCTCAATTGGGAAGACGGGGTCACAGGCTCGATTCCTTATTGTTGTTGCTGATGAAATTACATTCTAGAAAGTCTTCAAGATATGATCTGGGATCGATACTTACTCCTCCATTATTTCCAGTATATACAGAGAGACATCTTTGGCTGGAATGGGTATGAAGGCCAATTCTGGTATCAGAGTAGGAATATCCTACTCCGGTCCTCTGGTGGTCAATGGGTACTGAAAATTATCCTGTGTCGGGGCAGGTGAACGAATCTGCCCCTGGGCTAAGATATGTCGGTTTATCTCTTCGTTTGCCACCACATCGAGATGGCGGACTTTACTTGCATTCGTAGGGAGTTGGCCCTGCATATGTTGGTTTCCCAATGTATCGAGTCGGTGGCCTTTGTTGGCAGGGAGACGTGCCCGCCTATTAATTGCCGCCACATCTGGATAGCAGGCTTTGTTGATCGGCACCATGCTGGGATGGTAGGTGTCAAGAGAATCTTCTAGGAGCTAGTCCTACAGGCACTGGGTTGCCACCACGTCGGGTTGGTGGGCTTAACGACCCTGGGAAGGGAGAGGTGCATGCCGGGTAGGTGTCGTCCTACATGAGCAACGTGCTTGATGGAGCCCGACGGGGATGCACGCCTGCTCGTATAATTCTTCCATGTCTGGATGGTGGTATTTGGAGGAGCAAACAGGTGTATGTGCATGTTCATGATATGTCTCTGTGACTGGGCAGCGGAGCTCTTCCTTAGGGACAAGGGTGATGACCAGTCCCTGGTTGTACATTTTCTGCCCTTTTTGGGCGGTCCGAGGGGCCGGAGCTCAAGGAGCGTGGGTCTGGATCCTCAGGGCGACATCCTTCTTATCGTGAGGATGTTGAGTTGCGGTTTGACCGCGATGACGTCTATTGGTGGGGGCCTTGGATCAGAACCCCCGTTTAGCGGCGATGAAGTCCTCAGCGTCGACCTCATATGCCTCCCTAAGATAAGGGAGGTATGCATTGTCTCATTTCATGGATAGACTCCCGAAATGGTTGGAGATAGAAATAGGGGCCGTCTGGATCTGCCTTCGCGGCCGCTACTGGGTGGGCGACCGACGGGTCCTGGCGGATTGGAGGGCGTACATGGTCACCTCCACCGTCGAGAGAGTATCGTTCACGTGGTACTCTCGATCAACGCATCCGAGACCCAGCGTTGAAGACGTTGGGTAGGTGAAGGGTTCCTCCGTTGGTGAGGAAGTCTGGTCATTGCATTGTTGGAAGCACGTGCCTATGAGTTCCTCCGTGACACCATTGGATCGAAGGGAGTTCTGAGTGGTACCTGTAAAATATTTTAACAAATACAAACAGAAAACCCATCAAAGTATCATCTCATGACCCCATGCATAATTAATGACCTTTCTTGGCCCTCCTTGTGAGTATAAAGGGGTAACATGGTGGTATTAGGTTAAATCTGTCGTGCTTGGTTAAAGATTCACGTCAGGTTCACCATTTTTTGTCTTTCGGTGCATGACGGGGTCATGGGGGAGAAATATGCGCTACCCGACGGTTGATTAGAGAAGATTGGGTTTTGCTTAATCACTCATATTGGTTGCACCATTTTCAACTCAAAATGCCCAACAGTTCTATATCCAACAATACGTGGGCCTACTTTCCAAAGGCGGGCGTTCGCTCGGTGGTTTGACTAGCGATGCTTAAGAACTCACATTGGTTGAGAGGATGGGAACTCGGGCTCATCGCACCCTTTTGGGGGGAATTATTTCCTGTTCCGGGACTCTCTTATAGATTTAATATGTATTCATATATTCACAAATCTTTAGTTTATACCCAAGAATAGTATTCATGGATTACTCCTGGTTAGCCACGGTCAGCTGGACGCAGGGGTTCAGAATCATTTATGCCCGAGGTTTACCATCCCTCGTTGGATTAATGACCCCGAGGAGTATAGACTCACTGAGACGGTACTGATTTAAAGCCTCCTAACCAGGAACTCTGGAGTTTATTTTCATCCAGGGGGGACAGATAACAACTTGAGCATTTTTATTGAACCTGTGATACGGGCTTCCTACGTATCCTCATGAGAAGAATCAGAATCCACGTAGTTTGGTTTAGTATGGGGCTTATGATCCAGGCTTCCCAGGGTTGGTGCACTGAACCGACATGAAGATAGTCGGATCGATCGGTTGTTGGGCTTGAACCTCGGGGAGGCTTCCTTTGTAACCTTCCTAGGAGACAGGGATCAAATTCCACATAGTTTAAATTGGAGTGTCGGAGAACCGACGTGAATGTAGACCCGGGGGTCTATTGGTGATCGTGCTTGAACCTCTTGGAGGCTTTCTATGTATCCCTGTGGTGGGGAATCAAAGTCCACATAGTTCGAGTTGGCATGGTTCTTACGCTCTAAGTCATCCCAGGGTAATGGATTGGGGATTACACTCTGAGGAGGCCCATGGTGTGGATTGGGGCTTACACTATGATGAGGCTCATGGTGTGGATTGGGACTTACACTCTGAGGAGGCCCAGGGTGTGGATTGGGGCTTACACTCTGAGGAGGCCCATAAGAGGATGTTATTGTTGATGCCTACTCTAAGCCCATGTGAGTCATGCTCAGTGTGAGAAACAAGAGGCAGCAGGGACCAGACGATCACATCGCGAAAGGTGTGCTCATGGGAAGTGGATTGGGGCTTACACATGGAGAAGAACAAAAAGTTAGGGCTTACTCTGAGATGGATTCCCATGGTGTCAAAGCGCAACGGGAGAGGTACTTGGCCCCAAAGAAGGACGAAGCAGCACCCCTCCCTACTATGTCCTTCCTTGGACATGGCCGTGGGGAAGTATGGAGATGCATGGGGGATTATTTCTGATGGGTAGTCTGCCACACCCCGGGGAGGGGAGAAGTGACCCAGTCCTAACAAGTGGAGGGGTAGAAAGGGGACTCCTGGGCTCGGACACCGCATTACCCTGGCAATGTGAACCCAGGAATGCATCGGGAATCCGCACAAGGGCCGGAGCAACCCCTTTTCCCTCGCTTATCATGGGAATGTGAACTAAAAATGGTGCGCTGATGCACCTGAAGGTTACATCACATGGGTCCGGTGGCTCTGATGGAGGCCTCGGCTCGGGGCCGATGAATGGGTCAAGAGGGGGTTGCGAAGGATCAGGTCGGATTGGAAGGATTTTATCTGGCTTGGGGGATGAGAACTCCAAAGGATACAGTGGGCCACATAGGTGTATAAGTGGTGGTTCCCTTCATATAGGGAGGTGGTACACGGCTGGAGAGGTCGTCCGTGAATCAGGGTGGTCCGTGGACTGGTGGGAATCCCGCGAACCAGGGTGGTTCGCAGCTTCGGGTTCAGCCCGCGTACCAGGTTGGTATGCGGAGGGGTCCATGCGAGCAGTGGTGGCCGAGGGAGATGTTGGTCGGGGCTTCGTCGGTCGGGGCTTCGCCCGCGTAGGAGGGTGCTAAGCAGTGAGACGGATCGAAAAAGGGGAATAAACTCCCTGGTTCGCAGGAGGTGCATCCGCGGAGGGTCCATGGTTCACGAACTTCTTTTCTTTGTTATTTTAAGTTTGCGGTTCACCAAGTTGTTATGCGTTTTCGGTTCCTTATTAGTTCTCTTCCAACTTCATACTTGTTCTGGTTCACGAACTGGAACTTCACTATTTTCGAAATCCTAAGCTCCTTCCTTCAAAATCCTTCCACCCGAATCTGATCGATACTCAATTCCCCTTTTCTCTCTTCCCCCTTGATCTCCTTTTATAGAGTGTGGAAAGGGATGTATTTGTGTTCATGAAGAACCTTTTTTGGAGGCCCATGACCGGAAACCTGGTTTATGGATGACTTGGTCAATTTGAAACTCGTGGGGGGCATTGAACGTACCTCCTCCGCGAACCAAACTAGCTCGGGGAGTGCTTCACGGCCACGCAGGGTTCCGCCTCCATTCCACGAACGACAGCGGATGCGGCCAGGGCTAGTCGACGCGGTCCGCGGCTGGGGCAGTTCGTGATGGTGAACCGGGTTAGCGCTCGTCCTGCTTCGCACCCGCGGAGGATCCCCGCCTCTATTCTGCGAATGACAGTGGTCCGTGGATGGGTTCTTTGTGGAATCGGCCACGTACCGTTATCATTTTACCAGTCCACAGACCGGTTTGGGTCGTGCCATCCTTTGAGTATTCTCCACACTTTTCCCTAATTCTTTGTGGGGGAAATCAGGTAGAATCTCCCTTGGATTAAAGGGGATTCTCATTCTCCTTTGTGGATTTTTCAGGACCCTACACCCTCGTACATGGGTTAGCTACTCCCAAGCACGAGCTCATTACTAAGGCCCGACACATCTTAACCCTTGGAAACC
Organism: Viscum album; assembly: GCA_963277665.1. Taxonomy (NCBI): domain Eukaryota; kingdom Viridiplantae; phylum Streptophyta; class Magnoliopsida; order Santalales; family Viscaceae; genus Viscum; species Viscum album. Next base: position 1,375,813,379 of record OY728128.1, read on the forward strand.
TATCCCAAATAACAAGACCTCAGAGAAGGATAAGACAGACCTCCTCTGATACCACTTTGTAACGTCCCCGACCTGGAATCCACTAAACCGGTGCTCCAAGTCGGGTAGTTACATAACCTTAAGCGCGCCTCCTCGTATGCCAAAGGCTACCAACTAGCAGCGGGGGTCTTTGTGGTCAAGTGGGGAGTCTATACCCCCTTTTTATCAGAGTAAGACACAACAGAAATAAACCAATAGCGGAAACATAAACCAATAAACAAGGAACATGTATAAAAACCATTTCCAACAATAAATATGTCATGTTCTACTACAAGTGAAAAAGTGAACAAAATCCCAAAATAAGGACAACGGCCAAAATCCCCAAAATGGTCCCGAATCCAAGTCCGGATCCTCCACCAAGTGCTACCCATGTCCACTCAATTATCTAGCAAGGACCCTTTCCCTTCTCCTGACCTACAAACATGAAGTCTACTTGGGTACCCAATGGCAGCCCGAGCAGGGTGTGAGTACAACTCAGTAGGCCACCACCAACAGTGTCTACAAAATATCCAGTATGAACAAGTAGTGCATGCAAAAGGAAAATGAATGATAATTGCCAAGTAATTATTTAAGGTGCCATTAACCAGTTTAGAGCCAAAGATATTGCCACTCCCATTACCATTCATTTCACACCAATTACCATTTCTTACCATCTCATCACATTACTATGGGTTAATCACATACATTATGTTACATGGTTCTAAGGCCAATAATCACATGCAAGAGGGTGAACACATCATTATACTATCTCACTAGGACTAGCCCCCTCATAGCTACCACATTCTCACCTCGAAGCCTCATTCCGGGTGGATACAACCATATCCTCACCTTGAAGCCTCAGTCCGAGTGGATGAAACCGTTATGAGAATAGATACTCAGTACTCATTCCAAACCCATGCATTTAGGGTGGATTTTAGAGCATAAGTCTTTGCTCGACCCATGGGAAAAGATCCTCAAGTCATATCCCACTCTACCAAGCCATGTGCACATGCTTATATATATAAGTAACCATCAACCAACCATACCATTTCCCCTTGGACAAACCATTCACAACAAACCACACGGAAATTAACATTATGCCTTAACCCATTAACACATTTCCATTTCACATCATTTAACCATTCACCCAATTCACATGTGTTATTCCTATCTCACTAATCATTCAACACAAGACCCATAATATATCCCATTATGGTCTTTAATCAGTTTACACGTTAACCCAGTTAACCCGTTCATCATTTTCATGAATCAATCATTCAACTCATTCCAAATAACCCTTAGGTTATTGCCAAGTCTAGGTGCATCACCTAACTTCTATTCCAAGTTTAACCAATCATGCCAACATATTCGTCAAGGGCTCTACCATTTATTACAACAAGGTCACTTTAACACACCACAATCCATATTTTTTTTTTGTATTTTCAAATGACACTTTTAAGGGAAAAGTGTGAAACCAACACAAGTCCAAACAACCAGATACAAATCCAACAAGTAAGTGTAATCCTACCCACTTCAAAAAACCAAAGAACCACACCCAAAATTTTTCCCAAATATCAAATTAAAAATCCAAAAGGAAATCATAACCCACATGCCATCCCGCTTCACGCACCCCGTCACTGCCTACCACCAACCATGATCACTATCGTCAAAGATATCCATCGCCCGAGATAAGAAACAATCATCACAAATCCTACCTAATCCTTTTTCCACCTAAGCCACCATCACATCGTTCCATCACCGTCAACATCGGCATCATTGGGTTATTTCCGTCGTCTGCTTCTCTGGTGTTCATCACCAGCACCAGACATCGTCTCCGACTCTGATCCGCCACCACAATCGTCGTCACTTCTCAAACATCCCACAATAATTCCAAAGCCCATCATCCGCATCAAACCATCTCCACTATCTCATCACCTCCCTACCAACAACTAACACCAGAAAACAAGACCACCGGTGTAGAGCACAAACCGCCATCAACGAAACCTGGGCAGTAGCCCAAAACGATACCTACACAAGAGTCAACTGGGAATGGAACCTGAACAAGAAGAATACCAAGGAATCCAGGGATGAAACCCTAAAGAAACCAGAAGAAAAAAAGGTGCAACTAGGAATGAAACCCGAACAAGAAGAATTCCAAGGAAAAATTGGGGATGAAACCCTAAAGAAACCAAAAGAAGAAAAGGTGAAGAAAGCCAGGGATGGAACCCAAAAGGGGGACTCCACAACCGCCACACCACAAGTCCCAAAACACTTGTGCATCCATTTTAAACACCATTATTACCAAACATGCCAAGGTTCCTCAAAAAATAACCATGGGGAAACAAGAACACAACTAAACATGCACAAATACCCAAATAACCATGGGATATAACTTGTAGACCACCTACCTTGAAACTGCGGTTGAACGCACGCTCAATTGAGTCCTTAGACCTCGATCCGACCAGCCTTTGGAGCTTCAACCTAAAACTCACCCAAAAGATAGGGTTTTAGAGCTTCATAACAAGAGGGAGAGAAGATACAAACCCTAAACCAAAAAGAGAATCAATGATGGGATTAGCCTTACCCAGAGCTTCGATCCACAACCAACAGTGCTCTAACTAGCCAAGAATCGAAGGAGAACCACCCTTGGGAAGCTTGGGTCATCCAATTTCGTCACTAGGGTTGAGAGGGGTTGAATGGAGGAAAATCCCGAGTTGGGGTTTAAAAGCCCGGAGTGGAAAACTTGTAATTTTTCCCAACTTTAAGAGGCCGCATGGTTTTGGCCGCACGGTTTGACAAACCATGCGAAAACCATGTGCGTGATACTATCTGGAGGAGGAGGGTTACATGGTTTACCTGGGCAGGTCACACAGTTTTCCATAGTCGTGCACAGGCCGTGAGCCCTGGCTTGTCTTGCCCAACTTTCCTTTATTTCGTGCCCTGAGCCCCCAAAACACCCCCAAGACCTCACATACTTTCAGAATACATCCCTTGATGCCTAAAACGAGGGATTAAACCAAAACATAACGAAAACATACCTTTCCAAAAACCGGTATCTTACATCTAGGGAAAACAATTGCTGATTTTTGAAGTTAATTAGTGTCATGAATGAAATATGGTTAGTTCTAGATATAAAGGTTTCAACGCTATCCCATTTACCTTTTGTGTTCTTAATAATATGAGATTGGTAATATCTCTATGGGATAATAACCACCATCCAACTATGACTAGATCACACGTTTTTAGTGAACCTAATGAAAAAAGATGTGTGTCATGATTTTGTGTTTTTTTGTGCCCTTCATACATCAAAACTACGTGTAAGATGAGTTTGTAAGATCCAGTGTCTTTAATTAGTGTAGTTATAAAAAGTAAAAATGTTTTTAAATTTTATTAAATCCATGAACAATGATTCACACCACCACATCCCCCAACACAATCATGTACTATGGTTGAATAGATCTTAGAGGGAAAACGTTTGGAATTAGAGATCTCGGTTCCTCCTCTATTTATATTTTCAACAATTAAAGATTTTATGTTTTGATTTTATATTATAAAATACATAATAAAGTTTGAAATTTGAGAATATTTTTCTATTTTTGATTTGAATAAAATCACTTCCAAGACTCTAAAAATTAAAATGAAGAAATATATTGAATAATTATTCCTTATCAAGAAAAGAAAAAAATATATTCTTCAAAATGTTATAATTATTTTGAAATCAAACCTAGAATGGATAGTGATATTCTGGTGGAAACATATATGCTTGATAATGTGGGAAATTATTCCAAAACTTTAGTTTCCCCATTTTTATATGAATTTGAGGCAACTAATGTTTATTTCCAATATTTTCTTTTGGTTGAAAAAAATACAGGTGGGTAAGATCATGCTTCTGAGGAATTATAAGTCGAATGATTTATATTTTTTAAAATAAACCAATATAACCTCCCTGAATAATATTTCAATTATATATGTGTCTATTTTAGATACTTTGATGAAGAAATCAACCAAATTTAAGAATTAACTAAGAGAATAAAAGATGATATGTAAAAAAATAAAGAAATTGAGTATGTCTCAGAAGTGTGATAAATGGTAAATTTCAAAAAAAACACTAAATAGATCATAAGACACTTGATTATGTATGGTTATACTTGATTCATGAAAAGGATATTATGTAATTAACTTTAGGTATGATGAAAAAAAATTTAAATAGTACCGTGGTGAAAAGAAAATATCTCAGTGTACACCACTCATCATTGGGACATTGTAGCTCAAAGGCGCAAAGTGAGTGTAACACCCCAAACACTTTTAATTTATAACAATAATATTTTCTTTTTATTATGTTGGATTTATTTAAAAATGATGATTTTAAAATAATAATACTTGTAGAACAAAAATAAAATACATGTTTTATTCAATAAGAAATGATGAATCTTACATCACCTTAAGGCCAAAAGAACTTCACTAACCTAGAATGCCAACTAAGAGACCTATCATAATCACCGGGAGTCCCCCAAACACCACAAACAGACCAAGAAAATAGTGAGATTCCTTTGTGTCTATCACAATGAAGAACATTATGGAAATTGCAACAACCAACATACTGAGAATCAAGGGTATATAGATAATGATCTTCACCGAGTTGTTTCTAAAGTTTGGAATACCCTAAACACCTATTTATAAGGATTTCTGTGACCAATGGTAGCAATTTTTGTCCTTAGGTGACCATTGGTTTTTATAAATATCATAAAATCTTATAACCATTAAATGTTTTTTAAAAAAATTATTATTCTATTTATCTTAAGTATTTTGAATATTTTAATCATTTTAAGTATATAATCATTTTAAATGTTCTAAGTATTTGAGTATATTTTAAAGTTCTTTAAAGTTGTATCTATGAACATGCTTACTTAACTTATCTTTAGAATGTGAAAGTATGATTTTTTAAATCTTAAAATGAATTTGGAATTATGACTTTTGTGTTTTAATGAAAATACAAAGAGAAGTACATATTTTTACTTCAATTAATTTGAAGAGAAGTGCACATATTGTTTTGATACAAAAACTATGTATTCAAATTCAAGAACATGTTTTTAAGTACTCTTATTCACTAAAAGTTATAATTTAGTTTAATTGATGTCATGATATAATTTATATGTTGGTTTGTGTATTTTAAGTTTAAAACAAAGTCTAAATCATGTTTTATATTAATAAAATTAATGACATTTCTTGTTTAAATGAAATTAAATATTGAAAACTTCATTTACTACTTTCTATGGTTTTAGATATGGTTTATTTTATTTTTTTAATGTTTTTAATCAATAATTGTATAAAAAAATATACCCTTCAGGCCAGCCACCTAGCCAGATGAGGGAGGAAGCTCACGCCACTCGAGTGGGCAGCCGAGCCTTTTCCCCCAGCTAGCTCAGGAAGGCCTGTCGTGAGGGCATGAATGCCTACAGGGATGCATGAAGGAACCAAATCATTCTGTTATAGTGTGGTGAGTCATGACGATAGAGAGTGGGCACAGGAGCACGCCCATAGGGAGAACCAGTACGTGTTGGTACTATAGAAGGGGAACAGACTTAATTGATTAGTACTGGGAGATCGAGGCTTATAAAGACAGCTCTAAATCTTCCTCATTTCAATGTGGGACTAAAATAAAATATTTCCAGTTTGATCTCACCGCACGAGATATGAACCACATGATCTAGTCCAAGATTCGAGTCCTACCACTACGGTATTAGCGTCGCGTTTTCTCTTAATCATCCGATTGTGGAAGCGGTTGATCTCAACCCCTCATCTGTTTTTAAAACCCCGGTATTTGCATAGCTATCTGATCAATCTGTAATTTAATCACAACTATCCATTAATTTTTATAACTGCAGAACCCACCACAGATGTTAGATCACCCTCAGAAAACCTGGACCATCTGATCCCTTCCACGACTTCTCCTCACTTCTTCTCCTTCCTCATGCCAAACTAGTGGCTTGACCCATAGTTTTTATCCTTTTTTCTTCTTCTCCCAATATTCTCTACCACTCTCTACGGACTGGTCTTCAATTTCTACTCATAAGACTCTGTTGGTCTTCTTTTTATTATTTTCTTTTCTCCTATTTTAATTTTCCACAAATTTATATATATGTGTATATATATAATATAATCACTGATTATCTTAGGATTTAGTTTAATTGGAGTGTTAGATCTGTTTTGTATTAGTCTATTTTCATGAGTATTTTTTTTTATGAGCTATGATGTATAATATATATATATATATACGACCTATATAAACCCTAATTTCACTTGTAACTCTACCCAATTTCTCTTCCTCTACTCACCAATGTCCTACTGCCCATTTCAATCTCCTCCCCAAAGGCAAGTAATGGATTATTTTTGTTTCAATTTCTATATTCAAATACTTCTATCCTTTTTTGTGTTTCATGGTTATATAAATATGTGTGAATACAATGTTATATAACTTCTGGTCTTAACTCGTTTTCTATATATGATTATCAGTTTTTAGCTTATGTTTTAAGGTTTATATCCCTTGTAAGGGTTAATCTTTTTTTGTGTTTGTGTAAACTATATACATATATATACTTGTAATCGTATATAAAAACAAAACCATTTCAGGTTTTTATGATTTTAATTGATGATCATTTTTTTAAATGATGTTCTTAATAATACTTTTAAGGGATTATGTTTCTTTTTTTCATATAAAAAACCCTTGTTTACAACTTATGTATATGCGGTTACATATATATGTTCATTTGTAAAACAACCAAATCGGTTTTTATGGTTTTCAAATGATGAAGATGTTTTTTTAAATAATGTCTTTATATACATGTAAATCCTGTAAGGATTAAACTTTGTTTTGTTGGTTTGGACCACAATACATGTGTATATATAGTTATACGTTGGATTTATTTATTATTTAAATTAAAACATATTTTTGTGATTAAATTATGTTTTTGAACTGTACAATATTCATAAGGATTTGTTGAACCTTGTTTTGGTTGTGAAAATCCCAAGTATAAACCTTGTGTATACATATGGTTTTATATAATTTTCAAACCCACACATAGACATATATGTATTTCAATATTAACTTCTCAAGTTTTTAAATGGTGTTAGCTATGTTAATATGTTGTATAATTTTACATGAATAGGCACATGTTTTTAATTAATTTTTTTCTTTTTTATGCATTAATACTTCACATAAAATAATGGTTTTACAAGCACGCTTTGTATTTCAATTTTTCATAAGGAATGCCTTTAATTAGTTGAGTCATGTTTTAATCTATTTTGATATTTCAATAAACAGTGCATGGTTTAAACAAGAATAACAGGCATCTCAAAAGACAAAAATATTTAAATCATGGTATGAAAAGGTTCACATTCATGTTAAAGGGTTTTAAATTAAGAGATATTATTTTATGTGACAGTCCATTATTTTATGAGAACTAGTTCTTATCACACATGCAAAATCATGTCGTCCTAGTCCATGTATATCACTTTTTAATCTGATGCAGTCATAACTTAAAACTAACAAATATAGTTATTTTTACATTTATTGCACAATTAACTTCAGTTGTGAGTCTTTATGCATGAGATTAGGGATTTAGAATGTAAGTATCCATTGTAATATGGAGCACTGTTAATATGCTACCATAATAATACATATGAGGAATGTATTGGAATTAAAATATGTGACGAGTGCACCCAGAATTATATAGTGCAATATGAATGTTATGATGTGATAGGTATGCCCAGAAGTATACAGCGCTCCAATGAATTGGGTAATGTTATGTCTCATGAGATAAAATATGTTGGGTTTTCACCCATATGGTCTTGGCATGAATCTTTGACAATATGATTATGTACGGTCTTGGCAAAAGGCCTTGAAAAAGTCTATAATTATACATTCATTCATTAAGTATTAGTATATGACCAATCAAAGGATTAATAAACTAGTAGAGTATCCATAGGTTAAGAATATTTTATGATAATGGTGATGAATTCATATGGAATAAATTAAGTATGCACATGGAAATTTATATAAGGAAAATGTATCAAAATGATGAAACTGAATTTGATGTTACACCTGTCAATCCATGAATTTCATATTAGGTGTTAGGTGAATCATGGTACTATTACATACACAATTCTATGAAAGTTTTAATTTATGTGATAATGTGTACTTATAACCTTTCATGTCACCTTTAAAATTGGTTTGACCAATTTATGGTTTATGAATCATTCCATGCATTTTACTACATGTATGTGCACTCTGATACATGGTTTAACTATATATTTTAAGTAAATACATATGATTCGTGTGTAAGATATTTTCCTGAAAAATTTTTCAAGTAACCTTTGGAAAATTTTGATGAAATTCTTCAAGAAGTGATGTTTTTCTTCTAAGAAAATGTTTTTCAATTATTTCAAAGGTTTCAATAAGGAATTTCTTCAAATTGTTTTAAAACCCATTACTGGTCATTCTTATGTTCTCTCTACGTTTCCAATTTATTTTACAGGTCATAGTAGATTTTTACAAGCTTTGATTACTCTTATGTGATGGAAACAATATGAAGCTTATATGTGTCAAGATTTTGGAAGAAATGTATCAATTGTATCTAGTTTTCCAGAACCTAAATCGAAACGGTCCTCTATAATGGAATGAGATGTTTAATTTTTTATGAATATGTTTTATAAGAAAAATTACACACCATGTTTTAGGATCCGACTCCAAGATTTTGGGGTCGAGTTCATTGCAGTTGGTATCAGAGGATCGGTTTTGACAACTCTTGAAAATTATAACAAGACTAAAAATTTATTTATGTCTTTCTAAGTGTATTTCCTTTGTAAAATTTTTAGATGGAAGGAGAAGGTTCACCAACAAACCTATTATCCCTTCCTACTCAAGTTATAGAGACCATAATCTCCAAGTCATGTCAAGAAGACTATGAAACCATTGAAAATATTCATTTGACATGAAAATAACTCTACCACTTATCCAACTCTTCTCATGTACTTTATCTCCATCAATGACCAGGCTTTGACTATTTCCTCATGGTGCATGCCCAATTTCAATTCTATGCACATCGGGGGAAGTACTATGAGGGTATTTTTAAATGTTTCACTCTAGCCAAAGGCTTTGTATCCCTATGGGATTTTCAAGAAGCTACAAGTTTGGGTGACCTATGTGTAGCTTATATGTGTCAAATCTTGTCCTACGGTCATAGTGGACAAGACTTTGAAATTCTCGATGTTGAGTCCTTTAATTTTTTTATAGACGTCAAGTCCATGCTGACGTCTCACAGCTTCACACCCATCACGCCTCACTCCTGATAAACTTTAGATGTCTACAAGAGTATGACCCAAGCTTCTCACATTGCATCTGGACCAGAGAAGTCGAGAGTTTTGAAGCTGTGCTAATCAGAAATAGGGGAAATCTCTAACACCAGTGGTACTTGTGAAGGGACACCGCAGTGGATAGAAAAAGTTCAATGTCTGTGGGTATGAATGGAATTGTGAGGATTCAATTATTTTAATGGGTGGATAATGTAACACCCTGAACACTTTTAATTTGTAATAATAATATTTTATTTTTATTATGTCATCTTTTTTTAACAATGATGATTTTAAAATAAGAATACTTGCAGAAAAAAATACATGTTTTATTCAATAAGGAATGATGAATCTTATAACTAATTAAGGCCAAAATAACTTCACTAACCTAGAATGCCAACTAAGAGACCTATTATAATCACCATTAGTCCCCCAAACAAAACAAACAGACTGAGAAAATAGTGAGAGTTTTTTGGGTCTATCATAATGAAGAACATTATGAAAATTGAAACTAACTCCGTACTCATCATCAAGGGTATATAGAGAACCATCTTCACTGAGTTGTTTCAAAAGTTTGGAATACCCTAAACACCTATTTATAAGTCCTTTTGTGACCATTGGTGTCCATTATGGTCCTTAGGTGACCGTTAGTTTTTAAAACGTTCATAAAATCTTATAACCATTAGGTGTTTTTAAGAGTTTTGATTATTCTATTTATATTAGGTATTTTTAATATTTTAATCATTTTAAGTATATGAGCATTTTAAATGTTCTCATTATTTTGGTATATTTAAAATTTCTTTAAAGTGGTATCTCTGAACATATTTAATTGAACTTATCTTTAGAATGTGAAAGTATGATGTTTTAAAGCTTAAAATGATTTTTAAATTACGACTTTTTTGTTTTAATGATAATACAAAGAGAAGTACATATGTTTACTTCAATTAATTTGAAGAGAAGTATACATATTATTTTGATACAAAAACTACGTATTCAAATTCGAGAACATGTTTTTAAGTACTATTATTAATTAAAAGTTATACTTTAGGTTAATTGATGTCATGATATAATTTATATGTTGGTTGGTGTATTTTATGTTTAAAAAAAGTCTAAATCATGTTTTAGATTAAAAAAAATAATGAAATTTATTGTTTTAATGAAATTAAACATTGAAAACTTCATTTCTAGTTTCTATGGTTTTAGATATGGTTTATTTTATTTTTATTTTTTGATGTTTTTTAATCAAGATTTGTATAAAAAATATACCCTTTAGGCTAGCCATGTAGCCAGCAGAGGGAGGCAGCTTGCACCACTCGAGTGGGCGGCCGATCCTTTTCCCCCAAGCTAGCTCAGGCAGGCCATCTGTGAGGTCATGAATTCCTACAGGGACACATGAAGGAACCAAAGCAGCGCACCACCGTGCGGGGCAACACAGTGGAAAATAGTGGGCGCAGGAGTGCACTCGCAGGGAGAACCAGTATGGGGCACTACCAGGGAGGGAGAAGAGACTTAATTGATCAGTACTGGGAGCTTGAGGCTTATAAAGCCAGCTCAAAATCTTCTTCATTTTGATGTGGGATGAAATTTTTCAGCATAAATCAAATCTCATCCATTCGATCTCGCTGCGTGAGATTGGGACCGCATGATCCCATCCTAGGTTTGATTCCTACTGTCCTGGTATTAGAGCCATGTTTTCTATGGACTATCTGATCACAAACATGGTTGATCTCGACCCCTCATCTATTTTTAAAATTGCGGTATCACCACAACCATCTGATCAATCCATGATTTAATCATATCCGTCTATTCATTTTTATAACCGTGGAACCCTCCACAATCATTCGATCACCCTCGGACGACATATACTATCTGATCCCTTCTAGGACTTCTCCTCACTTCTTCTTCTTCCTTATTCCAAACTAGTGTCTTGACCCACATTTTTTCTCCTTTTCTTCTTCTTCTCCCGAGATTCTATACCACTCTATTTGGACCGACCTTCATTTTCTACATGTAATCCTCTTTTGGTCTTCTTTTTATTATTTTATTTACTCCTATTTTAAGTTTCCACAACATTATATATAGATATATATATATATATATATAATCACCAATTATCTTAGGATTTATTTTAATTAGAGTGTTAGACCCTTTTTGTATTAGTCTATTTTTGTGGTTATTTTTTTTTATGAATTGTGATGTATAAAATATATATATATATACACAACCTATATAAACCCTAATTTCACTGGTAACTCTACTCAAATTCTCTTCCTCTACTCACCAAAATCCTACTTCCCATTTCAATCTCCTCCTTAAAGACAAGTAAGGGATTATTTTTATTTCAATTTCTATATGAAAATACTTCTATCCTTTTTTGTGTTTCACTGTTATATAAATATATGTGAATACAATTTTATATAAATTATGGTCTTAACTCATTTTAAGTTTTATATATATGATTATTAGTGTTAAGATGATGTTTTAAGGTGTATATCCTGTGTAAGGGTTAATATTGTTTTGTGTTCATGTAAACTATATAAAAATATATACTTATAATCATATATACAAAACAAAACCATTTCAGGTTTTTATGATATTAATTTATGATCATTTGTTTTTAAATGGTGTTCTTAATAATACTTGTAAGGGATTATGTTGGTTTTTTTTCATAAGAAAACCCCTTGTTTGCAACTTATGTATATGCGGTTACATATATATGTATATATGTTCATTTTTAAAACAAAAAAAAATCAGTTTTTATGGTTTTTGAATACTGAAGATGTGTTTTTAAATAATGTCCTTATGTACATGTAAATCATGTAAGGATTCAATTTTTTTTTTTTGGTTTGGACCACACAAACATACATGTGTATATATGATTATATTTATGTTTTATTTATTATTTAAATTTTAACATATTTTTGTGATTAATTTTTTTTTGAATTGTACAATATTCATAAGTATTTGTTGAACCTTGTTTTGGTTGTGCAAATCCCAAGTATGCACCTTGTGTATACATATAGTTTTATATAATTTTAAAACCCACACACATACACACACACACACCTATATATATATATGTGGGTGTGTGTGTGTATTTCAATATTGACTTCTCAAGTTTTTAAATGGTACTAGCTAAGTTAATAATTTGTATAATTTTACATGCATAGGAACATGTGTTTAATTATTTTTTTTCTTTTTTATGCATGAATACTTCATATTAAATAATAGTTTTACATTCACACTTTGTATTTCAATTTTCCACAAGGAATTCCATTAATTAGTTGAGTCATGTTTTAATATATTTTGATATTTCAATCAATAGTGCATGGTTTAAACAAGAATAACATGCATCTTAAAAGAAAAAACATGTAAATCATGGTATGAAAATGTTGACATTCATGTGAAAGGGTTTTAATGTAAAAGATATTATTTTATGTGACAACTCGTTATTTTATTATCACTAGTTATTATCACACGTGAAAAATCATGTTATTCTAGTACATGTATGTCACTTTTTAATATGATGTAGCCATAACTTAAAACAAAAAAAAACTAGTTATTTTTATATTTATTGCATAATTCACTTCAGTTATGAGTATTTATGAATGAGATTAGGGATTAAGAATGTAAGTATCCATTGTAGTATGGGATACTGTGAATATAGGACCATGCTAAGACATATGAGGAATGTATTGGACTTAAAAGATGTGATGTGTGCACCTGGAATTATATAGCGCAATATGAATGGTATGATGTGATGGGTGCGCCTAGAATTATACAACGCTCCAATGAATTTGGTAAAGTTAAGTCTCATGACATTAAATATGTTGGGTTTTTACCCATATAGTCTTATCACGAAGCCTTGAAAGTATAATTATGTACGGTCTTGGTGAAAGGCCTTGACAAAGTCTAGCATTATACATTTCATCATTATGTATTAGTATATGACCAATCAAAGGATTAATCGATGAGTAGAGTATCCCTTGGTTAAGAATATTTTATGATAATTGTGATGAATGCATATGGCATAAATGAACTATGAACACGGTAAGTTATATAAGGAAAATGTATCAAAATGATGAAACTGACATTGATGTTACACCTATCAATTCATGAATTACATATTAGGTGCTAGGTGAATCCTGATATTATTACTTACTCAAATCTATGAAAGTGTTAATTTATGTGATAATGTGTAATTATAACCTTTCATGTCACCATTAAAATTGGTTTTATTAATTTATTGTTTTTGCATCCTTCCATGCATTTTAGTGCATGTATGCGCACTTTGATACAAGTTTTAACTATAGATTTTAAGTAAATACATATGATTTTTGTGTAAGAGATTTTCCTAAAAAAAAATTCAAGTAACCTTTGGAAAATGTTGATGATGTGCTTCACGAAGCTCTATTTTCCTCCTAAATTTTTTTTAAATTATTTCAAACGTTTTAAAAAGGAATTTCTTCAAATTGTTTTAAAAACCCTTATTGGGAATTATTATTCTCACCCTACATTTTCGATTTATTTTAAAGGGATTAGTTTATTTTTACAAACTTTTAGTACTCATATGTGATGTCAACAATATGAAGCTTATCTTTGTAATGATTTTGGAATAAATCTATCAATTTTATCTTGTTTTCTAGAACCTAAACCGAAACGATCCTTTATAATTGAATGTGATATGTGATTTTTTATCTATATGATTTATAAGAAAAATCACACACCATGTTTCAGGAACTGACTCCGAGCTTCTGGGTTCGGAGTTGTTATAGTGAGGCACCTGATAAATCATCCAAATAAATAACCAATGATCATGTTTCATTGATCATAAAATATAATTTTCTATTATGAGTCTTATGAGGTCCTTATAATTAACACATGACCAGTTAAAGAATTCATACTTGATTCAAGAATTATATATTGATCCAAACATGTTCTTACCTGCAGTTTAATCCCTATAAATTCATAGGTAAGGGGATAAGAACCAAGTTCATTAGAGGATATGATGCTTAATTGTGTTTATAATTTGGGTTTTATGGTTATTTTTATGTTTCTTTTAATTACACATTGTCCAAAAAAGTAACAGAAACCATAAATCTGATTCATTTCATGAATAATGAATTAGTTATCTAATTTTATGAATCATGAATATTTTATCACTCATTTTTGACATTCTTAAATGTCACTTGATTAGTTATAAGCCATTAACATGTTTTGTTTCACCCATAAATGTTTAACATGACTGAATAATAAATATTCTCACAAAAACAATTTTCTCAAATTTACTTGTTTGAATAGAAATACCTTATGAATTATGTGATAAATAAATTCAATTATTATTATTTTCAACTTAAATAAAATAATAAAATTAATTTAACTTTGATAAATCACACTCAGATGTTCCCCAAACCCTTCGCATGGGCCCCACTTTGTCTAAAATTATAATACATCTAGATTCATATAACTTGTGGAGACACTTTTTATGTGACCCTCTAGGGCCTTATCTTGGTATAAGTGAAGAATATTCATATACCAAGATAGATATATAGAAATATATCCTGACCCTTAAAGAGATAAGTATATTCTTTATCTATGAAAACCTTCTACGAACCTGCATTGTGTAATATAGTCTCTTTGTCCTGTGATATTTTATAATGAAAGATGCATTATTTGTGTCATCACTCTTTAACCATTTATTTATATTTTTTTGAATTTATATATAGAATTTTCTTTATCGACAGTGACCTTGGATTTAGTCAAGGAACTACATTACATTCAAGTAGCAAAATAAATCTTCTTCTTTTTAGGGGAAACAAATCCTGTCTTTATCATTCATTCAATTTCATACCACTAATGAGATAAATAACACTAGACACCTTTATAGAAACATAAACCTTCATGGTTTTCATCTTACATAAAAGTATATGACCAAATTATACATGTTTATAATGATCTCAAATTGAGATAACAATAGAAGAAGTCTTAATTTTTATGATCCCCAACATCTGACAGCCAAAAATTATTTATTTCCTATTAGTATAATGTTTCTAGATCATAGGAAAAATGGAAAAGACTATTTTCATAGTATATTGAGATTATCATTATAGTTGGGAAATGTTATAACCTTTTTAATTGATAAATAATACAAGCGTATTACCAATTATATAGTGTACATAGTAGTAATGACACTATTATGGTAAGAATACATCATGAAAAATCATATCTATACATAATATGATAATCAAAAAGTACTACTCAAGTTGGGTCTTGAGAACCCACTTCAATAAAAGTCTTATTTACACTAATGAACCCTTTATAACAATAATCATGTTATATCTCACATTAAAAATCATGTTTCTACTGATTTATGGATTTATTCATTGGGACTACCATTTTTCCCTCCAAAACTACTAAGATATCTAAAACATAATCTCTGTGATAAAATTTATCTATATATGATATCCCTAAGTATATAACTGTTATACACTATTATATATTTAACATTATATAATGTACCATTATTTTAATATATCACAATATAAATTGTTTCAACTCTTAATTTTCAAAATATAGTTCCAATAAATGGAATACATTTTTGTGTATTTATACTATATCATTAACTACAAAAAAAGGTCAAAAAAATACTCTTTATTGGTGTATATGTATACCATTAAATTAAATGATATCATTTTTCTCATTTCCTTAGAATAACTATAATACAAAATCAAATTGATCTATATGAAGGTTTTCTTATTTCCCCTTGATAAGAAGTGTTCCTTCTTCTCTAAGTACTAGGTACATAACCTTTTACATTCTCAAGAATTATTGGAGAGCTCTAATAACTATATATCCCATTGATAACTATTGTTCCTTCTTCTCTAATTACCAATAAAATATATAGTTTTACTCATTATTTTATTCTCCTTGGAATTCTTCTTAGTGTTATTAATGGTTTTCATTTGTTGTCAATAATGGTTGAGAATCATTGGCAGTTGCTAAGTTATTGATTGAGGCTATGAACATTGTTTATGAGTCACATTGAATTGATATTGAGATTTTTTGAATTGATTCTATTTATGTTTAAATAAAATATGGAATTCTGTTTGTTGGTGGTTTTTGACTATGCATTGTTTTCTATAAATCATTCTGTAATTGGGAGAAATGAAATTTGAAAAAGTCGTATCTATATATGAGTTATATTCACTCAATGTATAAGTTATGAAGTTATGTTTATGAGTGAATGGAAGATATGTGTGAGTCATTTTGATATTCATAAGAGTCTTTAAGGACTCCATACGAGTATTTTATATTTGTTTATTATTCAAGGTAGTTATGTAAATCTATTTTGTAATTTCATATGAGTCATCAATATTTATATATTTTTCATCCCTTTTTTAAAAATTTATAATTCTTATAGGATGAATCTGAGTTTTAAAAATTCTAATTATCTAAAGATTTTGAATATGATGATGCTTGATTTTATCCTGAATTCATAAACATTAGATTCAAAATGTTATTCAAGTTGAGTATAATTATTTAAAAAAAACAATATATGGAGATCTAGATCTATCAATAATAAAATATTTTTAAGAAATATGTGAACTAAAGTAGTATCTATTTTATGATATTTTCCAGAAAAAAATATTGATATTTCAAGTGATGATGTTTTATATTTTCATATTTTAAATAATCACATGCAACATGTTGGGAAATGATTCTAATTGAGTTTTAGAATATAACATTATAACTATGGAATTGAGTTGTAAATAGTTCATGTGTGATTATAACAGAAAAAGAATATAGATTAGAGCTATTTTAGTGAGAAGAAGAAGATAGGTTTTATTGAAAATTCATAAAATCATTTATATATGAATTTTTATTTTATTATAATCGAATCTAGAGAAGTTTCTTGAATTTTTTTTTTTTGAAATTTCAAAGAGAAGATGGGTATAAGTGGAGTTTTACTAGAGACATGCAACTAAATAATGTGGATATTATTCTTTTGATTATGGTGCATGTTTGTGAGCCTAATAAAAAGAGTAAATTGAGTGAATCTAATGGTATGGGTATATTGAGATAATTATCAAAGGGTGTTGAGCTAGAAATTTATTTTTTTAAAATTATTTTAATTCCAGTATTTTTGAGTGTGACTTTAAATAGGGGTACATTTGAGAGTGATACTTTATAAACTATATTTAACTAAGTATATAAAAATATAGTAAATAATATATTATAGTATATAAGTTCATATTCCATTATCTATATTTGTTTGTTCTTGATAATTCATTGAATCAAATTTGAGGTTCAAAATAGAGATGCAGAATTACATCAGATTCTACCTACAGTGAGTAGACTTCTTTTAAATAATATTAAAGGTTTGCGTAGGAATATTATCAACTATTGATCAAAGAAAAAAATCTATATAGAAATATTTTTCATCTAGTTTAAATTTATATTTGTTAGAAATATTAATCTTCTTTGTTTGGTGTAACTCTATATAGGAATAGTGAAACACTATTCTTCTTTATAAGCCTATAAATAGTTCTAATTATAGTGAAAAAAACTTTATATTAGGATACAAACCAACCATAGTAATGAGTAGGTTTCCCATGAAGGAGCCAAAACCTTGTACAAATATTTTTATACAATACTATTTCATTTTCAAATTTCAAAAATGAGGCTAAGAATTCATATTTTAGTCAATAAATTTTAAAAATAACAAATATTGATTTATGTTGGAAAAAAATTAACAACTAGTATCCACTGATTCACCCCCATCCACTCTTAGTGTAGAAACTCGATCCTAGGCACTCCAATAGGTATTAGGGACTGGTTTTGTCTAATTAATTCATGTAGGATCTTATTTATTAATTCTATTAATAGTAGGTGTTTTTCTATATTTAATATTAGTAGCAATAATAGTTGGTAGAATTTAATAATCCCACATATATTGTCTATTGGATTATATGTTTTAAATGTTATTGTTTTTGGTTTTCCGCCCATTGAGAGGAATCATATAATGTCTTTCTGTGATGAAATAAATATAGATATTGATGATAAGGTATAACATATTATTCATGTATGATTTTTAGAGAAATTATACACAAAAGTGATCAAAATTCAATCAGCCAAATAAATTTGGGATAAGTTTGTATTAATTATGAAGGAAATGTAAAAGTAAATGAGTTTAAATTAAAAAAATAAATTGTTTTAAATACATAATTATGGATAAGGAAGAAAATATTTATGATTTCTCTACTTGAGTGAATGAAATTATTATCAATATTTGAGGGTGTTGTAAAAATAAGGATTACAAAAAAAATTAAGAAAGCTGATAAGAATTTTTTTAGATAGGTTTAATCCTCATGTTTCAATTCTTGAATATCAAGAAGATTTATCCCTCAATGAATTAAATAATATTCTCATTAACTATGAAATGATATAAAAATCGTCCTTTAAGAAAAAGTTTAATGATTAAATGTAATTAGAGGATATAAGAAAGATGAAAATCAATGAATATATTAATATTGTACATCCATGCAAATATACAGATGAAGAATAGGATAATTACTATCAAAGAAACATTTATCTTATATAAATGGATTTCAAGAAAGTAAAAATCAAGAGAAAAGAAAATCTTCTTCCTAAATTTTATATAGGAAATGGAATTGTATATTTTATTCTGAATTATCCAAAGAAAAAGGGAACATATTTTAAATATTAAAATGATTATAATCCTCAAAGAAATAAGTGGGATAGAAATTAAAAAGAAGTATCCAAATCTATTGTAATAATGAATGGATACTTTAGAAATATAAGAATAAATATTATGAGAAAAGGGGAGAAATTTAATCATCCATCTAGTAATGAATCCAAAATCATTTCTAGTGACAAATTACTAATCTCAAGATTCTGTTTTAAAATTATTTTACACTTTAAATAGTGGAAAATATGTTTAAGAACAAACTAAGTTAGAGAACATGTTAAAATATGATCATGAATCTTTTCATAAGAAGAATATACCTCTCAAGAAATAAAATAAATATTTTACAAAAGAAAATAAGAATATGATAGAATAAAATAATGATTTTTTTAAGAAATGATCAATATTCACTGATAAAATCAATAATTTTAAGTTAAAATATGTTTAACAAGAAAAATAGTGAAGGATATTGAATAAAAACTTTCTTTGAAAGAATTTGAATTATTTGATATTTAATATAATTTTTTTATGAATGAGCTAAAGAATATAAAAGAGACTTTAAAAACCCCAATTGAATTATAGTTGAATACTCAAAAGTGGTGGAGAAATCTTACAAAAAAAATAGGCTAAATCTATATCAGATGAAAATGATTAAAATTATATTTTATTTAATAGTGTGGGTTCAAAATCAAGATCTGGTCAACTTTAGACCACAAAAAAATGAGTATAAAATTTTTCCCATATCAATAAAAGAAAGGAGTAACTCTAGAATCGCTTAAAATCCAAATTAAAAGAAAATTTATAATTAAAATTTATGAAGGAACAAAATTATAGAAAATATTTTAGGAAGAATTTTTTTGATCCAAAAAGATTTAGATTTCAAGGATATTGCGGGTGCTATGGGCGTATTTCGGAATAGGTCATACACATTAAGGTATAACATGTAACTACCCGTAATGTGTCATGATGTTAGTGGTGTTATTCAGAAAAGTGGATCTCGATTTCTCAAAGAAGGTTGTAAAGAAAATTAATTTTAGTTTTCTAACTCAAATTAAATTTGAGTTTTTAGAGGAATTTTATGTAATGTGTGAGAAGAAAATTCATACTAAAATGAAGTGTATCAAAATATTTCCATAATTGATTCCCAATTATGAGAAAAGGAATAGAATTTAGAAAATTAGGGAAGAAATAGTTTTTCTATATGAGGTTAGATTGAAGATTATAAAAAATAAAAAGATCAAGGATTATTAATAGTTAGTTCTCTTACCATATAAAGTTAATGCAAATATTCTAAAAAATTTTAAGAAGCATGAAGGGGTAGGAGTCACCTTTGGAAATTATTTTTCTCTAAAAATCCAGTGTGTTGAATCATCTAAAATTAAACATCAAAATTTTAAATAAAATGATGTATTTTATATGGAAGGGATAAGCATAATCTCTTAAGTTTTAGTTAGCTATGTTATGATGGTAATTTGTTTTTTTAATAAGGAATCATGTATTATTAAAATATTAATGGATGAAAGGATCATAACACAAGGAAGAAATAACAAATGGAAATATTTTTGTAATTTCTCATTCAACCAATTCCTACTACTTGAGTGAAAAATATGAGAGTATACTTTGTAATATTAGGATTAGCATTATTTTCCAAAGAATGATGAAAAAATTTAAATGTATGAAGTTTTATGAGATATCCACATGATGAAAATAGAATGTGGTAGTTTTTCAGTATATTCCATTAATGAAATATGACACAAAAATATGACAAGAAGGTAGATATTTTTTCTACTAGACCATTGGAACATTTTCACATAGATTTATGTGGTCCCATGAGGAAAAAGTCTATAAGAGTTGATTTATATTTAATAAAATTTATTATTTCTTACACTCAAATAACCAATTTTATGTCAATTAACCCTAAAACCGAACCCATTGTGATGTTTATAGTTTTTAGGAGATAATTTTAAAAAAAGTTGGGACACTTCATTAAGAAATTTAGATCCAATAATATCATGTAATTTACTAGTGATGAATTTTAAAGTCATCTAGAAAAACATAGAATCAAGAATAAATTCCTCACACAAAATACTCCCTAAAATGGTTTCAAAAAATAGAAAAAATATATTTTGGAGATGGGATGGACAATGTTAGCTTAAAATAATATCCCAAAAATTTTTTGGAGAATTTTTTTGTACATGTATAAACATTCAGAACTGATAAATATTTATATCTAAGTCATATTTTACTCTTTAGAATATGTGGTAAAGTTAAAACCCAACTTTATAGAACATCAAATTATTTGGTAGTCTAATATTTATAAATATCAAAAAAAGAAATAATCTAATTTTCTAAGAGAAGGATGATAAATGAGTCTTTATGGGATACCTATCTAATGTAAGTGGGTATAAGTACTAGAACAAAATGTTTCAAAAATTAGTATACTATTATAATTTTAAAATCCTTAAAAAATAACATGAATTAGATATATTTCTTGGTGTTGATGCAAAAGTAACACAAGTTGGAAATAAAAATTACTTCAAAAAACTGATTTTTGGATAAGTTCTGTTTCAACATAATGTTGTCAATATTCAATCTGAACAGACTTCTGATGATGAGGCTATTATAAATTATGTTTTGAGACATAAAATTTTGTAAAATCATGTCATTAAAATGAATATAATAGTAAACCATGATACACCTATTTTAAAAATAAGAATACTGATAATTGAAAACCAAACGACTCTTATATCATAGGTTTAACCAAGAACTGTGGTTGAAGCTATTAAACATGAAAATTTGGTATAAGAAATAAATTATAAGCTAAATAAAATTTATAAAAACTCCACTTGGGAGCTTATACCAATGATAACTAATAAATTTTCTATTAGAACCATGTTGGAATTTTGAAACAAGATGAATGATAAAGGTGAGGTTCTAATAAACAAGGCTACGCCAATATGCAAGGTGTACCCTCAAATAGAAGGTATTTATTTTGAATAAACAAGAATTATCTTGATAGTGGCTACAAAAAAAATACTATAGATACTATTAAATAGATATGAAATAATCCTTTTCTAAATGGTGAACTCGAAGAATAAGTGTTTATTGGGAAACCAAAGGGTTTCAATGTTGTTGTTAATTATAACATAGTGTGAAAACTGAAAAGGGAATTATATAGATTAAAATAGGTTACCAAGTCCTAGTATTAAAAATTTAGTTGTTTCCTAATATATTTGAGGTATAAAAATGGTTATTTGGATAGTAATTATCATGTAAATATGTGTCCCCTTAGAACCTTGGTTATTATAATTTATGTTAGTGAGGTAATTTTTTCTACTCATAATGAGTATTTTTTGAGTAATTTTCAAAGTAGATGAAGTATTTTGAAATTTAAATATTAGTTGAAATGAAATACTCTTTAGGATTATATATTAAGTATAAATTTAATTATATAATTTTTTCTCGTGAAAAATATAGCAAGGGATTTAAAAAAATAGCATAGAAGAATCAAGATATGTTTCAACACTAATTTTATTTAGAACAATATTATGTAAGGTTGAGAATGGCAGTAATAATGATAAAAAATAATTTAGAAGAACCATTATATGTTTTTTGAATTTTATAGATTTAATAACTGATGTATCTTATGTAGTGACACTTTGTGATAGATTTTAGAGTGCCCCAATGAAATCACACATACATGTAGAAAAAAGTGTTTTGTAAATTTTAAAGGGAAAAATAATCTATAGACTCTTATACATATGTAGCATAGATTTGAACCTTCATGGAATCATAGGTGTAGAATGGGTATCTGATTATGTTGATAGAATATCCACATCATACGGTACTCTATTAATTGGTGATGGTTGTGTAGACTAGTACATTAAGAAGTATAACTCAGTGACACTTAGTACAACTGAGGCAGAGTATGTGTCTTCCACTCATGAACGCACATAGATTTTATAGAGGCATATGTAGTGTAATGATTTGTATGTTGTGATTGATAGGATATTGAGGATATTTTGTGACAACCAGAGTGTTATTAATATATCCAAGAACCCTATAAAATATTATATATCAAAGAATATAGACATTAGGTGTCATTTTATAAAGGAAAGAGTGGGAAATAGAGGTATCATATTGGAATATATTTTTACTATGAATCTTCTTACAAATATCTCCACAAAAGTTATTCCAAGGGTAATATTTTCTTACATAGGGACAAAAATCCATGTTCAAAACTCTCCAATCACATGAAGTAGTATGGGAATAAACCCACTAGGTCTTATAATTATGTTGACAAATGGGATAAAATAGTGACATAAATCTTTAACAAAGGGGGAGATATTTTTAATTCTAAGAGGCGTTTTCACTATCTGGTGATCTAGATATATAGATATTATTATTTTGTGGAGACATATAGTAGTGAAAAAATATCTATTAAATGAGTGGGATTTCATCTAGGTCACATGGCTATAGTTTATTAACACCACATGATGTAATTATCTCCTAAAAAATACATTATACAGTGGTGTGGTGAAAGAAACATCTCATATGAAATAGGGAGTGACTTGATGATTCTTGTTGATTTATTATGTTTTATAAATAGATTTGGTATTTTTTAAAATAATTGGGTAACTTATACATCAAGTCAAAAAGGGTTAAATTGAATTTATCTTGGATTTATTGATGGTTTTAATTTTCCTTTAGCCATGGTTAAGAATCATTAGAGGATTCATAGAAATTAATTGAGTCTATGAATAAATTTTTTGATTTTCTTTGAATTGGTAGTGAGATATTTTTAACTGATTCTATTTATTTTTTAATAATATTTGTAATTTTTTTTATTATTGAGTTTTAACCAAGTGTTGTTGAATATGATTCATTTCTACACTGTGATCCTTGAAATTTAGCTATGTTATATTTTTTTATGTTTCATATTCACTTGGCATATGATTCATGAATGGTTTCATATAATTTAATGAAAATTTTTTATGGGTCATTTTAATATGTGCATGAGTCTTTTAAGATAATGTATAATCCTTTTACAATTTTATATGAGTCAAGGATGTTGTTTGTGTGTGTTATGTAATTGTGTAGAGCCATTGATATTTTTGTATGTGTCATACTTTTTCAAAAAAAAATATTTAAGAATGAATCTAAGTTTCCATAATTCGAATTTTCTAATGATTTTAAATCCAATGATGATAAAACAATCCTTGATTCTTAAAACATCCCATTAAAAATGTTATTCAAGATAAATTAAATGATTTTAAACAAAATTAGTTGAAAAAAAGAACTATATGTAAGAAAATATATCTAAGAAAGAATTGAAACGAAGGTGTATATTTTTTTTATAATATTCTTGAAAAAAATAATTCTAGAGATTAAATGTGATGATGTCTTACTAGTTTAGAGTTCAAAAAATCATATGAAACTAGTTTATAATTGATTATAGCTGAGTTTTTTAAGGTGAACTTCAAACAGTAGAGTTGATTTCTAATGAGTTATTGTGCGATTATTAGAGAAGATTAAGAGAAGTATGAGATTTTTTAGTGATAAGAAGAACGTAGTTTTTATAGGGAATTTAAAAATTCTGTTATTTATGAATTATTTTTTTATTATAATAAATTATGGAAAAGTTTATAAAATTAATTTTTTGGGGAGATAGGTATAGAAGAAGGGTAGAAATGGAATTTTTAGGAGACATGTAGTTAATTAAATAAAAAATATTCTTATGATAATTATTAAAGTCTGAGAACGTAACCAAATAAGAAAATGGAGTGATTCAAATGTTATGATTATGTTAAGATAATTATTAGAGGATACTGAGATGAAAATTGATTTTTCTATAATTATTTTAATTTTTATATTTTTGAGTGTGACTTAGAATAGTTAGAAGTTCAAGACAGATACTATGATTCTTGTATTGAGCTAAGTATAAAAAATAGATTTAAGAAGAGAGACTAAAACTAAAGTTAATTATATATTATTTATATCTTTTTTAGATTGATCATTCAGTGAATCAAATTTGAGGTTTAAATTCAAGAAGAAGTCAACATCATATTTTACAAATAGTGAGAAATAAATTTTTGAATAATAAAAAAGGATCGTGGTGGAATATCATGATATTTAGTTTTTGAATAAACTAGTGTTACATAGATATCTTTAACATTAAAAATTCAATTTCTAGGTGTTAAAAATGTGAAATTTCTCAGTCTAGTGTGACTATAGGAAGGAATTATTTGACAATATTCCTATGTATTAATATTATAAAAAGTTGTTCTTATTGTAAAAAAAATTGTAGGGAACACTAAAAAAACCACGATAGGAGTGGGTTTCCTAAAAAGTTGAAAATCCATTTAAAAATTCAAGTTTTCATTAATATTTCAGTTTTACATTAATCTATAAGGATAATAATTCATATTTGAGTGATTAAACTTTAATAGGTCACAATAGTTGATTTAAGTTGGAATTAATTTTAAAAAAAATTCTCCACTGATTCATCACACCTTCTTAATGGAGAAATACAATTCATGGAACATCATGGCTTCATTGATAGATCTACACCATGTGACATAGTAAAAAATTACCTCTTGAATTTTTATATATATTATTTTTTAAAAATGTTTAATTTATGTATTTTAACTTAGTATAACCAGCCTAAAGATCAATTTTTTGATTTTTTTACTCACTTTAGTCTATTTTTTTTAAAAACAAATAAAAAATCAGTTATTATTTGATATAAATTAATATTTTAATTTTTATATTTGATGATTTTAGTATATAAAAATATAAATTAATTTTTGATAAATTCAAGTTTGATGAAATATCAATGGATACTAATTTTTGAAACATTAATGACAAGAGGAATTATATATTACCTAGAGTTTAAGGTTTTCATGAAAAATTGGTAACATGAATAATAAAATCTAGATTACATTCCCTAGTTTTAGAAAACACTATAGATCTATTTTTTTCAATACATTTATACAAGAATATACATGATAAATTCATTAGTAAATGATAAATGTGGTTCCAATGAAGTTACAAATAAATCTAAGTTATGCTGAATTTAACCATTGAATTTTGTTACATCAATGCCTATAAATAGAATAACACCTTGGATTTATGAATAAGAAAGTTATAATAAGTTACTCTCATAACTCTTAAACTTTCAGATTATTTTTAATCTTTTCATCTTTGGATTGTTGAGAGCACTTCTGATCAGTATAGTTTCCCTTTTGGAAAAAATTAGCTAAGAGATATTATTGTGAGGTTTTCCATATAAAGATCTTAGTTTTTTTATGTGATTGTTATGTCATAGAAAGTTTTTTTGAGATATTTATAATAATTGGAAGATGGAGTTGACCAATAGATAAAAGTAGCAGGCATAATGAGTTACCAATTTTTGATGTAGAAGTATTGTGTTACTATTCAAAGTATCAAGTAAACAAAGATCTAAGTTATTGATGTAGGGGATTATTATTTGTATGAACAAGGGTTTATAGGGTAAGGAAGATATTTACAAGATGTATTATTAAGAATATGATATCTTGTTATGGATTTAAATTAATGTATAGATTATACCAAGTCTACAAATCTATGTTTCACTTTGGTTAAAAAGTGAGATTCAAATAATAACCCTTTAAAATATTATTATGTTAATTAAATAATACTTTGTGCTTATTTTTAAACTTACAATTTATATATTCCTGAATTACCATTGAGTCAATTATTTCATCAGTTGATATAATACAATTAGTTTAAATATCTATTGTTGTAACTCTTTCATAGGTAATTAATAAAATACTGATTACTTCATTTTCATTTCATTTTCTAGGTAAAATAATGTTAATATTTTCAAGGTATAAAATATTTTTAATCTTATTTTGTTTTTCATCCATAGCTTTATGATCCTAAATATGGTATCATAGAAGTATTCTACATCTAAGATTTAACCTGATATTTTCCTTCACTTTATCATATTTTTTTAGTTCTGATGAACCTAATAGTGTTTAGAATGTTTTTACTATGGAAGGAACACATATTTTATAACTTAATAATATTAATCCAAACCAACCACCTATATTTTATAGAAATTATTTTGAGTACTTACATGATCCAATTGAATCATTTTTTATTAATACGAGAGTTGATAATTTTTTAATGCTCACTAGTGATTACAAATTTATAGAGAAAGTGGTTACTAATTTTTCAAGAGAAGAAAAGAAAAAAATTCAGTTGAATTTTAGAGTTATAAATAATCTTTTATTTCATATATATATAAATATTTATTGTCATGTCCATTTATACGAAACAACTTTTGGAATCTAGAAAAAACATAGAGTTACTCATTTCATTATGTCAAAATATATTGAATCCAAAATTGCAATGTTAATAGATGATTATCAATCAATTGATTTTATTCCTAAAGAATCAATTAATCAAATTATTTAGAGACTCATAAAAATATTAAATACTTTATATTCCATCAGAGAAAATTGGGTTTTTAATTATGAAATGGTTGAAAAGTTAATAAAAATTTTACCAAAAGAGTGGAAATCAAAAAGAACGGTTATAAATGACACAAAAAATGTTACCAAACTAATTATAGAGAATTAATTGGTATTATCATGCAATATAAATGTTTCCTTAAGATATATATAGTGAAAGATAAAAAAAATAGTAGTGTTTCTTTTATAATCACCATAACATCAAACATTAGAACTTATAGAACAAGTACGTCAAAGAAAGATAGGAGGAATGTTCTCAAATATAGTGACTATAAACCTATATATAGTGAAATTTATTAAAAGGAAATAAAGATATTCAAACATAACAATGTATGAATAAATTATCCAAAAAAATATAAAATTGATACTTCTGGACTTACATTCTATGAATGTAGAAGATCTGGCCATATTCAACGATATTATCCAAAACATAAAATTAACGATAATAAATATTATATAAATTGTTATAAAAAGAAAATAAACTGTTAAAAGTCATAGATACTTTAAGTTCTATAGGTTACTCCTGATAGTTCATTTAAAGATAGTAGGTATAGTAAAAAAATTATTTTATTTTATGTTAAGGTGTCAAAAATTAAAAGTGTTTTATAGAAATTCTTATTGCCAAATCCCTTAAAAATTTGACTGTAGATTCTAAATGATTCTATGATTTAGTAAGTGACTATTATAATGATGATAAAATTTTATCATATTTTTATTATGATGATGAAAAGGTTCCATATACATATAATAAGATATAATCTTATGTGATTGAATGTGATGATATGTTTCAGAAACATTATATTAAGTACACTATTATAACAAATGAAACCATAGAATAAAAATATAATTTTTTAACAATTGAATATAAACATAGTGAATTTATAGAAGGAAATAAAAATCTGATTTTTGAGTTGGATAAATCTATAGATAAAATAATGAATCTCACTATTAAGATGAATGGAAAAAAATAAAATCAATTCATCAAAATATCATCTAAATTTAGATAACCAAAAGAAGAAAAATTATAATAAGAAAAAAATAATATATTTCCCCCCAATGATAAAAAGGTTTTTGAGATGAAATAATATATTGAAATTTTGAATAAATTTTTAACTTGTTTGAAAACTGGAATAAGGTAATTGAATAGGATATAAGGTCAATTGAGACCTAAATGAAATACATCTACATTGAATACTAAAAACATTGGAAGTTAAATCTATAAAAACACTATTTTTTTCAAATCAGCACCCTTCTGAACTATGTGTCAAAGAGGAGGTCATTAGAGAAAAAATAATCATTGAACATATTTAAATCCTTGAGAAGATATTTTTCATTTATCTCAAAAAATATTTTTTACTTTGAACAAAAGATGGAAAAGAAAATATGTGTTCAAAAATTTTTGTTCACAAATGCTTATTAACCAAGAGGAATATTTTATAAATAAATATACCTTATGATATAAATATATTTACACTAGAAATTAAAAATTTATCCCTGGTGCCTGTACTATTTTTAATTTACATTCTTCAAAATTTGTGATATTATGTTTACTTACTACATTGAATTTCTTTCTTTTATGTTGATTGTTTCTATTTAATTTTTAAAAAAATTATATTTTTCTGATGAATTTAATTCTTAAGGAAAAAATTTTACAAAACCATATTCAAAAGAAGAATACCAATCCATTATTAAATGAAATATAACTTCCAATTTGTTAAGATAATATTTTTAGTTCATCATATTTTTATGAAATGTTATCCATTTTCCTAAATTTCAAATTATTTATTATTTACCTCAATTTATAATTAGTGTTTGATTATAAATGTTTTTCAGCATTGTTTATCTGAAATTTAATTAATTGACTAAATTTTATAAGTATATAAAATTTATAATTTATTACTTTAATAAAATTAAAATATAATATCATGTGTTTTAGCAGGATAAAATATAAGCTATTAGATAAATAAAATCTATGGTTACCCTTCATATTCTCATGTCACTGATATAAAGTTCTAGAGACAAATTTTTTTTGATGCATGCACGGTGAATATACATTTGATATATTTTAGTTTTTTATTTTCACTATTCATATTTGGATTGTATAATAGCATCACTTGGTGTTCTTATGATTAGAAAATAGTTAAGGAATAGATTATTAACTCTGATCTATTTAAAAAATAAGATTTCATACTAAAGGATGTTATCATTTTTCATGGTTGGAAAAAAAATTCTATAAATAAATAACATGAGTTGTATTATCTATCACTCATTCAAAAGTTCAATTGATATATAAAGTTATTATAAGAGGGGGGGTTTAAGAAGGTAACCATTATTGTTTTTATTTATAATTTTACCATTACTCTAGAAGAGTTACCATAGTTAAGGGAAGTACTGATTAAGGGAGAGTCTCTGTTTGTCTCTCTGAAATAACTAAAAGCTGAGAGATTTCAATAGATACATCAAATAATAAGAAAAATACATCAATTTCATTAGAGAAAAATATTATTGTCTATCTAGATTTTGAAACTATCTACAAAAGTTCTCAATATCTTGAAGCCATTTCTAAAGAGAATAATGAGAAATATGAATGTTATTTAGTTGATATAAGTGAACTAAAATTATTAGTAGTGTCATAAAATCATTATATTAAAGAGTAGAATCTGAAGATAAATTTATCAAAAGAGAAAATATTTGAGAAGAATGTCTTTTAATAGATTAGGAAGAAAACATTTCAATAAATATAATCGAGTTTAAAGAAAATTTCAAAGTAATGGTCGATAATTAAGATAAAAAAGGAACTACATCAAAAACCTTAAGCACGTAATAAAAAAATATATTAATAAGGATTTATTTTAAAAAAAAATTATTACTTTTAATATTATAATATAAATATTTTATTACTTATATAATGAGATCTAATTAATTGTCTTTTACTACTGATTAATATATTTTTTTAATATTTCTTATGATCAAATTGATTTTTTGATAAATAAATATTCTAAAAATTATTTCATCAGATTTTATCATTTATATAAATTCCATTTTATTTTAATCCTACTTGAAAATAATTGTTTTTTCTACCTTATTTTTAAAAACCTCAAAGGGGTAGATAATATTTGAAAAATAAAAAAATAATTTTTTTCATAAATGGTAAATAATCTATTTATTTTTAAAATTTGGGGACTACTGATGGGGAGATATAAAGACATATTAATATGAATATATACATGTATTATTATCAAATGTTTTATTTTTTCATTGTTTGTTTGTGTTTTTTAAAACAAAGGAGGTTGTTGAGTCATTGAGTCACTTTGCTCGACTTGTTTTGAAAACCACAAAATACTTTAATTAGTATTTGATGTAAATTAAAATTTGATTTTTATATTTTATGATTTCAGTATATAAATTTGATAAATTGATTATTTATAACTGTAGGTTTAATGAAATATAAGTGGTCTAATGATTTGTGAAAATTTGATGACCTAAGGAATTCTGTTAATAAATCTTCTTCATCTCATCGATAGGTGAATCAATATGCTAAATTCATTAGTAGATAGCAAATATGATATAGATATAGTTAAAATTGGAACTTAGTTTTGAAACATTTGGCTAATGAATTATTACATAGATGGATGTAAATAGAACCACAACTCTAACACTTTAAGAAGAAAGATGCTACAAAATACTACATGCATTCTTAAATTTTCTGATTTTTTTCAATCTTTGAAAATTCTTGTGGATAAGAGCACTTCCAATCAATGTAATGTTTCTTTATAAGTGATTTATCTATGTGGTATAGTTTTCTAATTTACCTTATCAATCTATTAGTTTTATTGTTATAATCATTTTTTCAAAAATATTTTTTTGAGGGATTCGTAAGTATTAGAAGGAAGAACCAAGATACTGGTCAAAGTTTCAGGTATACTGAGTGGTTGATTGTTATTGAATAAGTATCATAATACCTGTAAAAGTGTTTGGTAAACATAACTTTAGGTTGTTTAAGTATAAAAATATAGTCAAGATGATAGAAATATTTTAGGGAAAGGAAGATAGAGTAAAGATTTAGGCTTTAAGAAGCATATATCTTATGATATGTTTAAAGTCATGGTTACCTTTGATCAGGTTTACTAATATACATTTCACTTTGGTTCAAAAGTAAGGATTTAATAATAGCCTTTTAAAATAGTATTTGGTTTTCTAAAAAGTATAGCATGTTTATTTTTATACATTATTGTATTCTTTCCTAAATTTCTATTGAGTTAAATATTGCATTAGTTGCTATAATATAGTTAGTTTAAATTTATATTATTATAAGGCTTCTATAGGTAATTGATAAAACATTGATTAATTTTTTTCTACCACATTTTATTTTTTTATATATTGTTTATATTTTCATGGAATAATTTTTTTTACTTTATTCTTCGACGTCATCAATAATTAAAAAAATATATAAACTTATCTACTAAGGAGGATAGAAATTTATAGTTTTTTTAACTACAATTGTACTCCCTCATTTAATGTTTTTTCATCCATACTTTTATGATCATACGCAATATAGTAGATCTTTTTCACAATAACATGGGTTTATTCATTAATTCAACCTTTTTAGGATTTTTTCTAATTTAATATTAACTAAATTTAAGAAGAAAAAAATTCACATGTAAACAAATTATATCACTTGGAAAACTATGGCACCCCCACTAGCCTCTTATAGAATGATAGAAAAATAAAAATCTCATGGTTTTAATTCTTTTTTTGATCCATAATTAGATCCTTACACAATCCTCATTATATTTCATACTCTCAAGGTCACAAAACCTTTTGATTATATATAAAATATATTTTTTAAAAGTTCCTAGTTTTGACATTAATCACCCAAATATAAAAATCATAATAGGTTATTATGGAAATCTAAATTTAAATTTATTTTACCATATTTATGGGTGAAAAATTTTCTTATAGTGAAAACATTTAACAATCAATATTTTTTTATAGGTATTCACATTACCATCCATCTAAAACGTTCTTAAATACACATTTAGAACTGGTGGGAATTAAATCATATAGATATATTACAAAAATACTGACTTGATTTTTGGTACATGGAATCAATTTTTATAAGTTTATATTCATTTTTTATTTTATATTTTTTCAAGTTATTACTTCTATATAGAATAAAGATTCATTATTACTAAAGAATAATATATCAACAAACTAGTGATTATAAAACCACATATCTTTGGATTTATCTTTCCTACACCGTATGTATCTTTAGAATATTCCTTTCCATGTACCCTTGAGGAACCTCCTCTAATAACAAATGAATTTTTATCTCAATACTCAACTTTATCTATGTTTATATTGATCCCACTATATCAAATATAGATGTGTACCCTATTATAGAAATACATTCTTTCACTTGATAATTATTTTTCCATATTTGGAATTTATGTAATATATTTATAAATATATAAGATAATTACCTAATATTAAAATTATATATTCTTAATGAATGTTTTTTAGTAGTATTAGTCTTAAAAACCCTTTTCATCTTAACACATAGATTTATGGAAAATTGTATTTCCTTTGTATTATAACTATTAGGATATTGATTGGTAATTATAGTCTAAATATAGTCAAGTGTAAATGTTTCCATTTTTAAATAATATATAAAAATGAATAATATACAAATTTTAATGCTTCTACGGCTCTTCATATATTCTAGTTTAACTAAAATCACAACTTTGATGTGTATGAGAAAATATGGATATGCGAACAACCCCATCATATATTTTAAAGATCAATGATTTCTAAGTTAATATAATCTTCACCTAACTAACTCGATGCATCTGTTGTCTTATTATTAGGCTATATTCTCTAATTTACTTTCATATTTATTAAAACCTTCAAATGAATCTATTAGGTAAGATAATTCACCTAAATCTTCTACCCAAAATAGTTCACACATATCTTACTGAACTAAATCTAGAATCTTTGTGGATTTATCACTAGGATAAACCAATATAAATAAATATATATGTATATACTATATAATTTCCATAATTTAAACATTACAACTTATAGTAATCACACAATCCTAGAATCCAAAGGTTTAGGGTATTTAGAGATTAGTTATGTCAATATCTTATTACACGTTATTGTTTAAACATATCCCAAAAACATCTTAATTAAATATTTCCTTCTCCACATTGTTCTAAAACTACATTATTGGGAAAAGGGAAAAAATAAGGGGACAAATCTGTGACATTCCTATATCTTAGAATATATATTTTCTTTAAATAAATTGTAAGTGGTTTATTTCTTTCTAGACACACAACATAGAGCTTAAAATGAAGTATAATATGTTATAACATATCTATTAATTTTTTTATGAATAGGAATAAAAAATTTATAAAAAAATCATAAAGGTATTATATAATGAAAATTTATTGATTAATTAACAATAAATAAGTATCCAAATTTTAATAAATTCATTTAATGCTTAAAAAATATTTTATCTTCATAAATGGTTTTTTATTACATTTTATGCATAGATATTATAATATCAAATTTTTATAGAAAATTTATTTGATAAAATTAATATAAATTTTTAAATCATCATTTAAATATTATCTTAGGTTTCATTTTTTCATTTTTTTAATAAAAATATTTATTCTAATATGAATAGTCAAAATGTATATTTTTTTAAAATGACATTTATTTTCATTAAATATCACGATTTAAAAGTCCCATTATGCTTTTAATTTAGTAATAAATTAACATAATACTCCTTAAAATATAAATAATCCAAATAATTACATACTAATTATAATTATGCTTTATTTTTTGTATAAGTTATTTTTTTGGGCATAAAAATGCATTTTTCTAAAAAATAATTTTCATTGTGTTTTAAACACTTATTTTAAAAGGAATTTCTATCACTTACATATATATAATGATTTAAATTATATTTTATATTTTTAATCAACATAATTAATATAATTTAATGGTTTTAACTTAATTTTTTGACATAATGAATATTAAAAAACATAAAAAAATCACGGTTAAGGTGAGAATGGGTTTACCAGGGGCTAAACTAAGAGATAAGGGTAATAAAGACACCTAAACATTCCAAATAATTATTTTTTAAAGATATTTAGATCCTATATTATCCTTTAAATATTTTTCTTTTTTTATACACATTCACAAGAATGTTACTTTATATTATTTATATATTCTCAGTAATTTCATGTGTGTCCATCCCTGCACATAAAAAAGGGCACATATTCTTCACCCTTATTCAAAATATTTCATAACGTTATTTCTACCAATACCTAACCAAAAACCTTCATATCCTCCTTCCAAACATCCTACTAAATTATTTCTTCTCTTAAGACCATCCTAAAAAGGATTAAGGTATAAGCCAAATGAGGTTTCTCAATGAAGATGAAATCATATTACCCGACTCTTTTAAAGTGTATTTCTTTTTATAATTTCTATAAACATATTTTTTATATAGTAAAAGGATTAATATATTAAAATAAATATACTTATATTTTATTATTATTATGGAAAAACCATTTTCCACCTCCATTCTATCAAATGGGGAATGAAAGTATCACTTGTGCGTATGTGTGGACTACCGCCTCCACCTAACAATATGATTCATTTTCCATCACCATATTTCATGATTCATTAATATGATGGATTTAATTTTTATATATTATAAAATTAAATAATAATTATTATTGAATTATAATATATTATATACCTTCTTACCTACTCATCTGTTGGAAAATGATAATGTCGATCATGCAAACATATGGACCAACTCTTCCATGAAGCGACGAGATTCGTTTTTCAATTCCAAATTACCTGGATGATGATAAGAATATATTTGAGGAATATATATGATATTTAGGACATAATAATGGTTCTATAAAGGTTAATTATTATTTTTATTACTATTTTTTTCATCTATTAAAAATTGGAAACATCACTCGTGCGTACGTACGAACTACCATCCCCATGAAGTGATGTAATTTATTTTTCATCACAGATTTATAAAAATCACTATAAAAGTTTTTATACATATTTAGTATTATAATTATGACATTATTAATATATTTTATATGATTTAACCATGATTAAAGTGCATGGAACTTATCTATCAAACCAAAAAATACATGAAAAATAAAAGATTTATCACCTCAAAATGTGTATTTTAATAAATAATTATTAATAAAATTGTGTTTAAATGTAATAATTGTATAATATATACTATTTTTAGTATGTAAATATTAATTTTATATATTTATTATAAATCTAGGTTTATTATACAGTATTTTAGAGTGATTATGAATCAAATCAGGCATAATGTATGTGTTCTTTATCTGGATATTGTTTTGTTGATACATTTTTTATGTTATGAACCTGTTTATATTTATAAGATGTATATAATACTCCATTGAAATATTATATCATGTATCCTTCTTAATTCATAATATTTAAAATTACAATTCATATTATTTCATCCAAGGTGTTTTGATTCAAAATTTACCAAGTTGGTAAGCGTTTATCATCTAAAATTGTCTTCTTTAAGACATTTGTTATGTTACACAATAATTTTATTTTATGAGGTGTTTCTACTACCAATTTTGTATTTTATATAATTATCAAATTTATATTCATGTTACCATGTTTCATAATATGTTATTTATTTCATGGGGTAATGATTCAAAAGTTACTAAAGTGGTAAGAATTTTACATTATAATATCCTTTTTATCAGAATTATTCATGATTTAATATCTGATGATGAAAATATATAATATATTAGTCACAAATATTATAATTTGTATTAATTTATATTTATTTCTTGAAATTAAAAGTTTTTCTTTTAATTTTTCTCTCAATAAGTACACAAAATTCTGAAAGAATATTTTTATGAAAACCATCTCTATTTTTCTATTCGACCAGGAATGTTTTTTACATCTCTGTATTTTCTCTAAAAATATTTAGAGAATATTTTTAATATTATATAATGATTTATTAATTTCTTTTTAAACTATTTTTAATTTTTATAAAAACTTTTACAAGGAAAATTCTTATCCTTTCCCGAATGAGGTGTTTTTTTCCAAATGTGTGAAGAGAATTTTTATTTTAATGTACACCGAATTAATAGTTTTACCACTATCAAGAATACTATTTTATTTGAAAATTACATTAAAATTTTAAAATTTTCTATTATAAGAAATATTTTTCCTCAATATTTTTTAAAAAATAGTGTTCTAATGAGTGATATCAAATTAAAAAGGTTATTTTCCTCACAAATAATATAGTGATCTTTTAATGGAATTATTTACCTATGATAACGTTATTTGATATTAATTATGCTTCATGGGGGAAGGATAATCCTATTATACCATAATTATTCTTTCATTGTATGGTTTATTATTATAATAATGAAATATTTATAAAAACCATTTTCTTTTCCATGGATTAAGCTATGACGAAATTATAACATTTTAATGATCTTTTGGTATACATATGAATGGATTATAATTATGTGATATGTGGGTCTGTTATAGTTATCCTATTCATTGGGTAAATATTAATGTTTTATAAACTCAAAGGGCATGCATGAGGTTATCCCAAGCCCAAAATAAGGTACACAAGAGGTTATCCCATCACAAAATATGGTAAAAAGGAGGTTATCCCATGACCAAAGTGTATATTAAGATTTTTATCTCAATCCTAACATGTGATTATTGTCTTAGTGGGAGATGATTTATATATTTTATATTCTATTTTTTTTTATATCCATGTTTTTAAAGACACTAATCATTTACTATTTTATAATGGATCAAAATATATGTAATTAATATTCATTTAAACTAGTTTAATATTTATGTATATAAAGAATTGGTCACCTTATTTGATATCAAAGTAGGGTTTAGTTTTTTTAGAAACTGTGATGAGAAAACTTTTGTGAAAACCCTTAGGATAAGCTTAAGTATAGGAGAACATCCTAATTTATGATAAATAAATTAATTTGTTTTTTATAGAAAATATATCCATTTCTGGATACATGAAATTGGTTGTAGTTATAGCACAAATTCTCCTAGGTGTAACAACTCTTAATATGATGGATTGGGAACTAACTCAATCATAATTGAAGCACAATGAGTGGACATAAAAATTCATACTTGGCTAGACACTTATGAGGTATATTCTAGTGTTAATTATTCTATTATTTATGAGACATAATGAAATATATGAGTTGATAATGACCATGGATGACCTTGGTTAAACCTATGGTGACATAGATTGGAAATAAAGTATCATAATTTTGATATCCAATGAAATATTCTTCATGATCATATGATTACTTAGTATGATTATTGTTTATAATACTATGCATTTTTGTTTTAGTTAATGGATAAAACCAAGAGGAATCATGTTAATAATGAATGTGAAAGATGATGAAATGATCATCCTAATAAGAAACCAAATTAAATAAGAGATATAATTTGAAAGATTATGATTATAAAAAATCATCTATCTCAATATATTATTAAAAAAATAAACATAGGAGAGTTTTTCAATAATCCGAATAAGTGAAAAATAGAGTTTCATTTTTACCATAGAGGAAAGAACATCCAGCTGCCTACAAGTCAATAATATGGGAATAAACACATAATAAAATATCTCAAAAGAATGAGAAGATATTTTATGTGTGTAAAATAATGGAATCAAGTAACTAATTACTAAGGAAAAATGAACATTTCAACGAAGGTAAATAAATTACCTTCCTCCAATGGCCCAAAGGCCTTCATTTTTTTATTGATTTTTGATAATCCACCTTACAAGGGGTGAGGTGGAACCCTTATAAGGCTCGTAGGCGTAAGTATTACATGGCCCGTAGGCCTTAGAGGAATTCATTGTCCGTAGGCTTCAAACATTACATACAACCCAGACAAACTACTTGGAACTGCTCCTCCCCATTATCTTCATCGTGAAATCAGCTCTCCACCTTCGCATGGTTGTTCGGCTAGGCATTCCCATGCATGAACAGGCTTGTCCTGATGGAAGGTGCCATACCCTCTCATTCTTGCAATCCGTCTAGCTTCTTCTATGGTGAAAGCTCCTTGCTCATCCTCCTTATAGAGCTTGTTCCTTGTAGGTTGTTTGGTTTTCATCTTCACTAAGGTGGCCCAAAGGCCTTGAGGTGGCCCAAAGGCCTTACTGACCTGAAGGCCTGGGTGGCCTGAAGGCCTTACAGGACTCAGGGACCAAATCGGTGGCCCGAAGTCCCAAATAGGGGCATATTCCCGGCTACTATAGTGCCAAATAGTGCCTGCTACAGTTCCCACTATAGTACCTACTACAGTACTACACAGTTCCAGTTACAGTACTACTATAGTACTGCTACAGTACCCCGAAAATTCTTCTATGTTGGTTATCTAAGTAAATGACCTAATAAAAGGTCTAACTCATAGACCAAGGAATGGAATATGTTATACCAATAATTGAAATGAAATAATTAAGGTGTTTATGCATTGGTATTTGAGAGTTGTGTTATTGAAGTGTTTTATCACTAATATTTTTGTTATAAGAATCATGAAACATCTAAGTATTATTCTATAGTACTTTTAATTTATGTATTTTAATGCTTATATTGAATGTTACTAATAACCTAGATAATTGAATGAGTTTTAAGGGGATATATTTTTTAGAATATGCATGATTGAGGGAGAGATAACCCTTAATATATTCTTAATGTTGAGATAAAAATGTTTAGTTGGGGTTATGTGATGTTTGATATTGATAAATTAAACTTGATTTTATTGGTGATATTAAAATTGATTAGTGATTTCGTGACAAAGTGGTTTATTTTATTTTTAATGAATTTTACACTATTTTTGGATTTATAGAGTATATTTGAAAATCTATGATCTTATTTAAGGAATAATGGTAGAGTTAATTTTTGAAATAATGTATTTTTTCCTTGATATTTATATTGATTCAGGTTATTATCATATTTTAAGAGAATATATGATCAATGTATTAACATGTTTAGAATGTGACACTATGAGAGTGCATTATATTTTTTGTGGATTAAAGATAAATTTATTTTGGAAAATTTTTGACCATTTTTGTAAATTATTTTTTTAATAATGATTAATAATTATTTGAATAATTTTGTAATTTATCTATTTTAGTAAAAAATTAAGTAGATCATTGGGTATTATTATTCAAATATTTAGTAATAATATTTCAAATGACTATTTATTCATATCAGTTATCTTAGCATGTACTAGACACTCATGGTTTCAATAATTTATTGGAGAAAGGAGGGATATATTTTCAATATTTTATAAATCTTATTATGTATTTCAATTTTATTTTAGTGCTTCAGGAATCTGGACAACCATCAAATACTCGTATCATGAACTTATGAAAAGGTCAAAGTGATTGGTTTTCAAGAATTCCACTCTTAGTATTTAGAATACACCATGGATGTACATGCTAATTAGTGAAGAAATGACTATACATTTCTTTATAAAACACTCTTCAGTTGCAGATGTACACTATAATGGTGATTTGAAGGGAATATTTCTCATCATACCAGACTCAAAATCCTACTAAATTCTTATGCTAATACATATATTCTTATATAGATTCCAAATTACACTATCAAGTTAAAATCTAGAGAATATTACAGATATAACTATGAAGGTAGTATCATAGTTCCCACATGGCTACTGATTTTTAGAAATCCATTAATATCTCCATCTCATGTTCTATAATTTTGGAAGATATGGAAATAGAGACTACTTATTGACAACCTTTTATATAAGGTAAGAGTGCATATCTCCCATGCCTACTACTTGTGCTTGAAATATGAGGAATTTATCAACCATATATTCATCTCTTGTTATTTCTCATGTAGATTTTGGGAGCATATTCAAGTAGTGTTTGGACACAAGCTGAGGCTGGATAGTTTTGAAAACATTATGATATCAATCACTAAAAATGGGAATAGTAAACCAATTTGGGTAATTTTGATTACAACAGTGGATTCCACCATTACCTACATATGGAGAAAAAGAAACGGCCCAGACTTTGAAAATAATAGTCCATCTTTGTAAGTAGGAATGAATGTCTTATATATGGAGTCCATGGCATCATACAAATTCCAAACAAGTTCTATGAAAAATGATTTCTTTGATCTTTTATTTCTTAAATATTTTTTTCACTTGAAGGTTCAAGAAGCCTCTGATTATAATTTCCATTATATAGATTACTCTGATATCATTATGGATGAAAGTGAATGTGAATGGGGTGGATTCATGCATATAAGGACCACCAGGATGTTTTGGTTTCTTCCAAACCCATCAGGGATTCATTAAATGCTACTTCTATCATTACATTGGTAATTGATCTACCATTTAAGTGGGATTTTGGGAGATGATTAAGTCCATAAATTATTTTTTACATCATGGATAAAGACACCTTTGGGTGGAATCTGACTCTACTGGTATAGTTCATACTTTGAAGAGTCGATCCAGAAATGTTCCATGGAGAATGCTTCCTTCATGGATTAAATACCTTAATCTTATTTTGAAACATTATTGGGATGTCACTTATAATTTTAAGGAATCAAACCAAGTTTTTGATAGTTTTTCCAAAAGATAAATTGTAGAGGCCATTTCATGATGGTCTTTTATTAGTCCATGTTTTTTTTCACATCTAGTTGATTTGGATTCATGTGTTTTTATTCATTATTGATTTTGTAAAACTACTTGTTATTTAAATTTAATGATTTTATAATAAAAAAATTTAGGAATGGTGTTTCTTAGATCCTAAACCTATTTGATTTATTTTAATGATTCATGAATGAAAAAATAATATTATGCATTCAACATTGAAATATGGGAAGAAATGATTTGGAAACTAATTGAAACATGAAACTAAATAATGAAATTATGTTTATAGATTAGAAGAAAAAATTTATATTTTTCCCATATTCTATGCTAAAATAATTCCTAAACTATAGAAATAAGGCCCTTGAAAATGATAATTTTTTCCTTTTTATAATTATTTATTTAGAATTGATAGTCATTTTCACCCCTCACTGATTTTTTGTCTTTTTTATCATTAAGCCTATCAAGTCTATGTTCTCTATCTCTCTCTATTACTACTTGGAAATTAACATTTTGCTATGTGTCCATATTTTCACTTCTAACTAATTTTCACCTTATCTAGGAACCTAATTATGTGTTATTTTATGTAACAATTATGATTCACAATTCCACTTTCCAAAGGAAGTTATATTATCCCTTTCTACGACGTCAGTTTTAAAGAAATTTGTTTCAAAACATTAGTCCTTTTTTTACTGGGAAAAAAACTTACGAGGATACAATTTATTTAATTGGGGGAGAATTTAGAACCCAGATATTTTGTTATATATTTTTTATTTAAATAAATTTTAAGTGTTTTATATCTTGTTTGGCATGAAACAAAGAGCTTAAAATGAACCATAATGTATTATAACCTAGCTATTAAATTGGTGGTATGAATAGGAATAAACAAATTATAAAATAATTTTATAAAGTATTTACATAATTCATATTTATTTATGTATTAATAATAAATATTTACTCAATTTTTAGTAAAGAAACTTTATGCTTCAAAAATATGGTTCCTTCAAAAATGGATTTTTATTTCATTTTATGCATGAAAATTATAATTTCTACATTTTAGAATTTTTTGAGGAAATTAATATAATTATTGAAATAACCATGGAAAAATATATCAAAGTGTTTTTTTTATTTTTCTAAAAATATTTATTTTTAAGTGAACAGAGAAAATGATTGATTTTTATAAAAATATCATTTACTTTCATTAAATGAAGTAATTTTAAAGTTCTATTATGTTTTAAATTTTATATTAAATTAATATAAGACTCATATAAATATAAATAATCAAATTAATTACATCAAAATACACATTATAGATGATTTTATAATAAGTTCATTTTTTGTCTTAAAAATACTTTTTTTAAATGGATTTTCTTGCATTTTTCTCACTTAATTTAAAGTGAATTTATACTTATTATGGAAATTTAATTTTTTTAGATTCATTATATATCATTAATCATCATGATTAATATAATTTAATAGTTTAAATTTTATTTCTTTTATAATGAATAATAAAAACATATTTTTTTGTTACCACAGTTAAGGTTAAATCAAGTTTATTGGGGGTTAATGTAATATATAAGAGTAAAAATGAAAATTAAACAAGTATAATAATTATTATTTTTGAATATATTTCAACCTTATCTTATCTTAACTTGAAATTATTGTCCATTTGGAGCCACATCCAAAATAAAGAGATAATATATCTACTATATATACTAATCCTGGATTTCCATCTACCACATTTCATTATAATAATCCTCCACATCATATTTTCTATATGTGCCAAGCCTACATTCCTCCATGTACCTCCTCTTCTCCCTTTCTCTGCAATTCTCTCCCTCCTTCTTGGCCTCCCCATCACAAATTCCCTCTCCCTCTTTTCTGTTTTTCACTGCTCCTCCCTTCTTCCTTACTCGTCGTCCACCACCTTAAACTTCTTTGGTCTCCCCAATCTAGGGTTTCTGTTATTTCACCATTTTCTGACTTCACCACCTTCACCTTCTTCCCCCACTCACAATTTCCCTCCTCCCTTCTTCCTTCCTCTCCATCCACCACCTTCACCTCCTCTGAATCCAGCTCCTATTTCACCTCTTCTCTATATTTCCTGATGCTCCTATGATTCCCAATAAAAGTGTCCTTATCCAATGATTACCACTGCTCCTATGGTTCCTACTCACGTTACACTTCTGTCGTTGCTCCTAGATTTTCTACTGCTCCTCTGCTGGTGTTACTGATTCTCTCTCTGGATTTTTTCTCTACATCCCATTTCACCTCTGTCGTTGTTCCCACGGTTCCCACTCTTGTTTCCCCTTCGGCGATGCTCCTATGGTTCCCACTACCATCACCCCTCTATTACTTATCCTAGGGTTCCTGATTTCATTTCCCCTCCCATCATCCTATAATACCTACAATACACCACTGGTGTCTTCCACGCTAATCTGTCCATCTTATAATACAGTTCATCCTCCTAAATCCCCTCAGCTCTTTATATGTTTTCTGTTTCTCCTACTATCTCAAATTATTTCACTCAGGTACCCTCCAAATTCGCTATATCCTTCTCCCTAATTCCCTCAAGTGTGTGATTTCCATCCACATGTACAACTACTCTTTCTTCTCAATTGAGTTTCGAATAACGTGTTACTCGCTCTGCAACAGCTATGTGTTTCTATTCACTATCTGAATATTGTATTAATTGTTAGTTTGCTCATTGATCATATGGTTTGTTTCTATTTCATATGTGTTTCCAACTTTATATATGTTCTAACAGTTCATACTCATAGTATATAATTTTTTCAATGTGTTTTCAAACATAGTATAGAGCCAAAATTTCCCTAACTACATTACAATGTTAATTTTAATTTTATATTCTTACATGTATGACCTAAATTAGCGTGTGTGGCTCTTCCATTTTTCTTTGTAGTTATGGATAACATGAGGCGTATTCATTTCAATTTTGAATGATTTTGGGTATGAAAAAAGTGATTTGATACCATATTATCTCT
This sequence comes from Viscum album, assembly GCA_963277665.1. Classification (NCBI taxonomy): domain Eukaryota; kingdom Viridiplantae; phylum Streptophyta; class Magnoliopsida; order Santalales; family Viscaceae; genus Viscum; species Viscum album. The sequence continues at coordinate 1,375,857,676 of OY728128.1, forward strand.
CAAACTACATGAATTCTATGAATCAGGTAGTCTCTATTTTAATGTTATTGTATATTATACATACATGTGTTAGGACAAAAGGTTTTATTTTTGTGTATATTTAGTTGTAATTTGAAATAATTTATTTTTCATGGGCACTACTGGATAATTGTGATTGACCAGCTACACACACCTTCATGTTTGGTCTATATTTTGTGGGTTAATACAGATTAATTCATTTAAACTAACTTGAAAAATATTTTTTTATCCAATTAATTTTCATGTGTTTAATTCTTATTTACTTTATTTATAAAACTTTTTTTCATTAGTTAGTATTTTGAGCATAAAATTGATTAAACAAATCATTTTGGTGTAATATTTTGTTTCCCTTTAACATTTTAATGCCTTTGAATTTGAATCTTTTTTATTTTGTTAAATGCAGATGGGTCACCCTCCCACTGGAGTCGCTTCAAGAAATTAATATTTCTCCAAGGTCTCTAACTTTCATATGACTATGCCAGTGATCCTCATCAGAGTTGAATGTATTGCTATGCTAATTTGTGGTTTGATGAAAGTGTCAACTGATACGGAGGTAAAAATTCTCCTAAGTTTTCATTGCTTTTTACTCTTATTAAAATCAAACTACATATATTTGATACTCCACCATAATACCTAAATCCCTCATTTTTAATGATAGATATAAGGATGTAAGAAATTTTTTTGATCTTATCTACCTTTGAAAAAGAATGTTCACTATTATGATTTGTGTGCATTCTTCAATTATTTATGTATAATTACATTCTATTATAATATATATATATATATATCATTCATTCTATAATTAGTCACTTCCAAAATAATGTTATCATAATTATATTACTATATACCCCTAATTAATTTCATCGTGTAGCAGAACTTGAAATAACAATCTCATATAATAGACTAACCACAAAGTAGTTTTTTTTTGTTTATTTTATGTAATTTTATTCATCACCTTGGTTATAATTTTGTTTATTAATTTGATCATATACATTATAATGAAATTATAGGTTTCTAATTTCATCATAATTTCAGGTTGCATTCACTTTTCCAATCACCAATCACTATGTGATTCATATTATGAACACTGAATAATCTTTTACTTCATCCTTAATATCTTAAAGTCATTATTTTGAATCATTTCTTTTATTTCTTGATTAAGTAGATTAAATAGTTATCATCTATGTTTTATTTTACTTGTGTTTCACATTTAATTAGTTAAAATCTGTATCAATTTGCATATATTTTTTGCAATGGGTGTTACAGAAAAGTCTCATTGTTTAGTTAATTTTAGAATTGTAATTTTCTATTTACTGTACATTTTAATTCATAGTTATAATTTGGATCCAAATTCTCTAATTCATTTACAATTCCATTTTTTTAATTTCCTTTTCCATTTATTTATTTAATTTTTTACATATGTATTTTTTAATTGTAATTCATTAATTTATTTTATTTTACATTTAATTAATAAGTCTACTTCAAATAGGGCATATCTATTTGATTCAATTATGAAATAAATTGTATACTAATTTTGTGACCTATATTGAATTGAATCATAGAAGAAACCCAAGTTGGAGGGAGTTGAATCATATAAATGATATGGGGCCTCCAATGGGAAGGTAATCTACGCTTTAGATCCCGACTGGGATTCATTTGGGCACTGTAAATTTTGATCAAATTACATTTTTGTGTCTTTTGTGTGGTTCCCCAAATGGATCAAGGTTGTGTTTGATATCAATTATTAAACACTGCATCATGCAATATATTATATAGTAATTCATAATGATATATTTTGTATTATTATACATACTAATAAAAGTTTTGATGGTATATCAAACCCTCAAATACATAATTTTTTTCTCAACATTTTTAGAAAAAACATATTGATCATCAAAAGAATAAAAAATAAAATAATGGGCATAAACCTATTTAAAAATTATAAAATATTTGAAATATTATCCTTATTTAGATGATGTTCAGTTCAAATAATAACACCTTTTAGGGATTCAGCATTAATTTTTGTAACTGCAATGCATAGTTCATTGGGAACTAAAGATATGACTCTTATAACTGCAATACATAGGTCATTGGGAACTAAAGAGATGACTCATGGAGTATTATGGACTTGGATATTGATTAAAGTGTATACAATGATGTATAGAATGTATTCATGATTAAATTTAATTTAATTAAATGATTTATTGATGATTTCTAATTAAATGATTAAGTTTTTTTATTATTTTTTCACTGGATAATTGGTTGATGGGATGATGATTCCATGTATATGTAATTGATTATATGATTAATTTTTTCATTATTATATACATTGGGGGATCATGGACATTGTCCCAGGGATATACTACTCATGTTACTATATACTCTAGGGGCCATTGGGCATTATTTCATGGATCTGGTGAGATTTTTATTATAGAAGTTTGGGGAACTTTGGCATAGATCATCAGATATTGTGTGCCTATTACTATATAATGCAATGGGTGAACATAGATTCAAGAAATTGTGTTCCTATCAGGGATATTGTGTGCCTATTATTTTGTGTTCCTATTAGGGATATTGTGCAGCTGTTTTATGATAAATATTGGTTTAAATATGATATAGTGCAATCCTTGATAGGCACACAATCCTTGATACAGTACAATCCCTGATAGGCACACAATCTCTTCCACAAGTATGGATATTGTGTGCCTATCATTTTATAGGGAGTGCCATTATGGACAAGGGAGTTCCTTTATACAGATTATGAGGACCAATTTGATGGATGGGAACCTTCAATGGTTGGGTTATTTATCATCAACCAACACATATTATAAGTTATTTTTCTATCATAATATTCTCATTGTTTTAAATGCATGTATTCTCATTGTTTTAGATGCATGTATTCTCATTGTTTTAGATGCATGTATTCTCATTGTTTTAGATGCATGTATACAAGGATTGCTTTATGTCATCAAAAAAACATGCACCACATTCATCAGTTGGCATCAGGTTATATCAATATTGTGATTACCTTATCATCAAAAAAGTTTGGATCAGGTTACATCAATATTTTCCTTACCTTAGCATCAATAATGTTAGGATCAGGTTCCATGAATAACATTTTTTCTTCTATAGTTGGGTACATATTTGAAGACTGACTTTCTTAGGAACTCCATCTAGGGTCTCACTGGTTATGATAGATTGGGTATTCAAGGTTAGTTCATGAATTATAATGGCTTCATCTTTTATTCTTGGAAACCTCCCTATCTAGGTTGGATCAAGATCAACATGGATGTTGATTCCACAGAAAATGTAGACTTGTATGTAGAACGAAACAAAAGCATTTGATAAAAAAGTAGTGATATTACAGTTTTGTATACATACACTTAAACAGTGCACTTTTTTTAAACATACATGCAAATTGTTTGGTGTCATAAAATGTTTAAACTTACATTACACTTCTGTATAAAAATTTTATAAATATATAATTTTTCATACACTTAAAAAGTATAAAGTATTGTGTACATTACACTCTTGTATACAAATGTATACATTACATTACACTCATGTTTTTTATAATCAAGTCCATAAATAGGATTGGAAAATAACTCTCCTTTTCATATCTTCTTTTCTATTTTTTCATGTAATGAATGGGATTTGATTTAATGGTAGTGACACATTAATTCATGTGTTGTATGCTGACATAAAAATGTTCAGGTAGTTTCAGGTGACTAATCTTTGAAGTTCATAATGAATTATCTATTTGAAGTGTATATTAATGCAGTCAATTTCAGTACTATTTTTTATTTCTATTTCACCTAGGAGGGATATTCTCAATTTATGAATCTATTTCAGATAGCTTTTATTGAGGCCTGGTGTATCATATGGTGGAATAGGAATGAAAGAAGGTATGACAACCATTATATAGACATTAACGTAGCCATGAATAACATTTTTTCTACTAATAATCAATAGGTTTAGTGTAATGATCTATAGGAATTTCCTGAAAAAACTTCATTTTGGTATCCCAGGCATGGATTGTGTTTCCTTGCATCCTTGTATCCTTTTCTTCTTGAGAATTTTATGATTCTAGCAGTATCATCATTCCAAAAAAACTTTCTTTGGTTATTTATAGGGTTCTTCTCTCCATATTGATTCCCATAAAATGTCTCGAACTTAAAATTACTTTTATCTTTTTCTCCTACACTACTTGAGTTACCCTATTTAGAACCAGGAGAAGGTTGCTTCTCCCAGTCAGTCATATATACTCAATGTGCATATATAGTATACACGTGATATTTTCATTGAAATATATATATATATATATCCTAGCTTTATATTTTTCAATAAAATATGAATCCAATGGATTTTAAAGTTACTAAAATCATTTATCTATTTTTAGGCACTTTTGATGCAATTAAGGAACATAGGATGTGCTTCAGACTTTTTGAGACCACTCTACAAGTCTATGTTTACATAAAGTTGTAGTTACTCAACACCATTTTATTGATGGTATTGAGGTCTTCCAATGTTCATAGGCTATCTATAGGTACATGTGTTTTAGGATATTATTTTATGTTTACCAGCTAAATTATAATATCAATACTTTTTTTATAGGATAGGAGTTACAGATATGATATTGATTTTGGGAAGATGGAGGAGGTTTGTCACTTGATTTGGATGGAAGGAATTTGATTCTGTATATTAAAAACTGGTGACTCTACACCACCATCAACTGATGCCACTGATCTTTAGATTTGGATAAAAGATAAATTAAACAAAAAAATAGACAAATTTGACTAAAGGTTTGGCTTGGAGTACTTATACATTTTAAAAAACCCATTTTTTCAATATGTTAGTTTCAAATGTCTTGTTACCAAATATTTCTCCATTGTTGTGTCTACTTATACTGTAGTTTACTAATACACTGTAATGAAATTATAAAAACATAAAATAAGTATTATTGATGGGAAAATTAAATACATTAAAATAGATAATCCAGGTTCTGATGTAATGATAGTTTCCATTATTTTAGTTTTCCCATATTATGATTTCTCAAATTTTTGTCCACTTGAACAAATTTACCATTCTAGGATTTGTAACTGTTTTTTTAGTAAAAAAATCCCAGTTTATGAGTTTTCAATTTTTTTCTGTTAAAACATATTTTTTTCATATTAATATTTTTTTCTCTTTGAATAACCTTCCCTTTGATGGAAAGAAATCATGGAAATGTTCTAGGTGAAAAATAATCCTATGAAATGCACCAAACATTATGTTGCATATATATTTCCATTGAAGTGTTCATTTGTTAACAAATCATTATCTAATAAATCATTATTTTGATCTTCATTGAACACATCATTAACTTCATTTTATTACTTAATATCACTACTTTAATTTTCAGATTACAACATTCCTACAGTGAAGGTCTTGAACTGGGAGCTGGTCACGAAGGCTCATACAAAGTGCCAGTGGTTCGAATAGAAACCCAAAGTGTATTGCAGTAACCACCATGCTGATGATGCCTTTATGTGCTCATTTAATGCTATGTATTACATTTTTATTGATTCTTTGGATGGTTTGTGTGAGGAAAAAAACTCAATAGTTGAGCATTGAAGTATTCATTGCAGTGGATTTGAAAAATGCATTATAGTGGATTTATATTACTAAAAGGTAAAAAGTTGAATATTGTTTGTGGAATGGAGTCTTTACTATAGTAATTTCTTGTGTTAGTGTTACAGTTTAGTCCAGTTTTGGTTTAGTCCATAGAATATTGATTCATAATAAGTAGTCTGGAAGTTTTTTTTATTTGAAATAGAGATAGATTACTTTATTTACATTATTTTATTCAGATTCTTCCCTTTACTTTATGAAATCTTATTTCTATCTTGAGATGTCTTCTATACAAAAATAAATGTTTGTTGAGTGGTCAGTAAACTATTCAAGAATTGAATATTATACTGATAATCCCCCTCCCCATGTGCATCCTCCTCATCGGCCTCCACCTCCTCCTCTGCATTGGCCTTCAAATCTACCTCTACCTCCACCTCAACCTCCTCTTACACCCCTGCCTCTGCCTCTTCCTCCACCACTCCTCCAATATAGTTCTAAGGCCACTATTCATCACTTCATTTACATATTTAACTTTTTTCTTTTTTTTTTCTTTTTTTCCTTCCAATTTTATCCTCCTCTCCAATCATAAGGTGACCTTTACGTATGATGATGAAATATTAAAAATATGAACTCCCTACTACAATACCTTTTAAAGACACCACATCGAATTCTTAATGATACATCATGTTTTTTGTTATCTTTTTACATCATGTTATTTCTTTTTCTTTCATTTTAATATATATTTTTGAATACATGTTCATATTTTTTCATTTCTTTTCATTATTATCTATCACTAAAGCTATAAGTTTATCATATTTTAAGTAATTTTCATTATTAACTAATCAAACTATTAAAACACTTTTGAAAATTAGATTTTAATTATAGCGTCGTGCATATTCATGGGCGAGGTACTAGTTATTTAAATCTTTTAAGTAATTTCATATGTGTCCCTCTCCTCACTTATAAAAGGGAACTACTTATTCTAAAATTTTAACAATATTTTAGATCTCTATATCATCCAATAATATAACATCTTGAGTCAAACTACCGGTTTCAAGCCAGAATTTCACATGACCATAGTGTGCCTCCCCATACGCCGGAGGATACCGACTAGCAGTGAGGGTCTCATGTGGAACCATGAAAAGACTATACCCTTTATATAATGTCATGGAACTGATAAATAATAACATATTTATTTAATTAAAATAAAAAATCTTAGTAATACATTCGGAAACTGAAATATGACACGCATGATATAAAAACTAGACTATACATGGATCCATAGTACATATAAAGCCAGTAAATAAAAGTAGAAGATAACACCCTGATTGAAATCTATCCAGCAACATCTACACCCTCCAACCCAACCCACTCAACTATCCACCATAGGGCCTTTTCCCTTTGTTGAGTCTTTGGTCATTAATTTTACAAGCGCACTGAAATTCCAGAGTAGGGTGTGACTACAAGACTTAGTAGTACACCACCAAAATCCTTTAACGTCATTGTATAAAATATACAAGTGTATTTAATGAATATAAACAGAGTACATATATCAAAAATATATCACACTAGTACTAAGAACATGTTGGTTCCTCATTGACCGACTCTACCTACTTTGATACCATGCTGGGAGAAACGTACTTGCTTGGCACAATGCTGGATGGAGCATCAGGAACTAGCCTTACACATATCATCATCGAGTGGATAACCGCAAAAATGTGACACATTTTGGTGGTAGCGATAGTCCAAGTACATGTTGAACTTAGTTAGGCACATTCGGCTCAAGTGGATAGACCAAACATGTGTCAAATATCACATGCCTACCCAAGTCGTCCACATCCCTCCTGCATGGATATCCCAAAGCATGTGACACATCCCACTGACTAGAATATTACAAATCCATGTCAACCCAGCTCTCCCTTTTTATGTAACAATCATCAGTGGGCCCACACCACACCTTAGTTTGGACACGTCATCGAACTTACACATGGTAGACAAACACCTCTTCACTATACAGCCACATGGCATGAATTGTTCCCTGCAATCTAGGGTTTCATTTAGCCTCCCCCAAAAGTAAAACTCAAGACCTCTAGCATAAGATTCCACCAAGGAGAATTACGAGTACCATTGGTCCAACATATCAGTGGTACTCGTAATGCTCCTTGGTAGACACTTAAGCAAGAGGTCCTGAGTTCAAGTTACATGGGAGGTAGAATTAAACCATGTTGTCGGTAGACTCTTAAGAAAGAAGTCTTAGAGTTAGTCATTTTGAATGAAATGAACCTCTATAATTTGGAAAATTATGTTAATAAAAAAAAATTGGGTTGGGTTTACTCGAGATAAGTTTCTCAATGTTTTATAAATAAAATAAATAAGGGGTGTCCATTTATTAATGAGGGGAGAATTACTCTTGGAATTACATAAATTATTAAATCAATATAAATTAATTTGAATAGGAAAATGGATTTAAATTGATATGATTATAATATAAGATGAGAAAGGGTTGAAATGAAATTATATAATAAAATTTTCACAAGTTTTGGTTATATTTCCACCCTTATATCTTAGATTTAACCCCTCATTAACCAATCTGATAATTACCACAATATAAATGTTTTTTTATCCTTTATGGGTCAAGAATGTTACCATAAAAGGAAAAGAAACCTATAAATGGACCATTAATGATATTTTCAACAAAATAACATTCACATGGTTGAATATAATTTTTTTATTAATTTAAAATTTTTTAATAGAATTTTATTTATTATAAATTATCATTAATGTCATTTTTGGAACTATTCATTTAATTAGACTTTGAAAACAACATGAAGTCAAAGGAATTTGAATATAAACTTTTCAGAAATCCATAATATGTTATATTTATCTATAAATTTTTTGGAAAATAATAATTCATCAAAATTTTATTACTTTTAATATTTTTAAAATCATTGATTTTAATTTTAAATTAATTGAATTAATATTATGTCAATGTTTTATAAGTATTTAAGCAAATTATTCAATCAATAAAAATTAAAAATAAATCAAATTGATAAAAAATCATTAATATTAAAAATAAAAATTTATAACCAAAAATTAGTTGTTATTATCCCTATCACAAAATATTATAGCTATTAAAATAAAGAAAGTAACATTTTTTACTTTATCTTTTACATAAATTTTATAAAGGTCTAAATAATAGATAAATAGAAAAAGGTCATATTTTCAAATTTTAAATTATTATGGATGAAATATAATTTTCCAATGGAATTAATTCATGATTTGGGATTATTTTTAATGCCTTATAACACTGTTTTGAAACTTAATTACCTAATTTACCCTTTACTAAGGAGATAAATATTATCATGATCACTATTCACAATGCCTAAATATAGAAGGATCCCATATTGAAAATTTGAAACTCCTAATTCTATATATGGTATCAATTTTCATGATTCATTATCTAAAATATTAATATATTTATTTGAATATAAATGCGTAAAATGCAATGAAAAACAGTTTTTTAGAAAAATACAATTTTAAGCCCAATCATTAGCTTATATCAAAATCATGAATTTTTTTGATTAGATTATTCTTAAAAAAATGGATCATATGTAACTTTAAGTCCAAATAAAAAATATAAAATTACTTATAAATTAGTTAATTTAATTAAAAGAAATTATATCATTTTAAAAATCAGTATTTTTCACTATTTAGTGAAAAATCATTCATTTCAGAAAAATATCAAAATTTCAGCCTAGGTTAATTTTGATATGCTGATTTAAAAAATGAAATTAATTTAAAAAAATTAAATTTTTAGAATTTCATAATTTAGGTTTTCTTGACACTCCTGAATAAAAATATGTGTATTATGTTATTATTTCTTTAAAAAAATAGTTTACTTTAATTGAATCTCGGGTGTTACATTCTTCCCCCTTTCAAACAATTTCATCCTCAAAATTTCTAGAATTACACATCATTGATAGATTTGGGTGTTTATTCATCGTAATTTCTTCAAGTTCCCACATCACCTATTATATCTTATGATTTCCCAAAATAATACTTACTATCCAATTAATCTGATTCCTCGACACGTGTTCTCTACTGTCTAAAATCTAGATAGGATCTTCAAAGTAAGATAAATATGGTACCAATTATATTTCCTTATAGGTTAGAACATGTGTTGGATGTGTTGAAGGAACTTTGGGTGTAGTGGAAGCATGAAACACACCCAATTTAAAATTTTGGGTTTGGAATCATGTTAAAACATCAAAACCAAAAAAATACATTGCTTGGATTTCTTAAAGGATCTTATTCCATTAAATTTAAGCATAAAAAATAAAATCAAATGAAACTATAAACAATACATTGTTCGTTTGAAGTCTCTATTTTGACTTAAACACCTTTGATGTGTTGTGGATCAAATCCACCATGTAAGGAATATTCTATATCATCCACATGTGAACAAAATCTCTTAGATCAACAATCTTTATTTCCTAGTTTCTAGTGTGAGAAATCGAATGTGTTTAAGACATCCCTTCGATCACATGAAGAACTGATTGAGAATGTGGGATCAATCTAACCTTGTTATTTCTTAAAAATCTCTCCCTGAGAACTTGGGGGGAGAGGAGAGGAGATTATATCTCACTAAATTATTCCAAATGGTGGAGATACATATTCAATAGGATAAAATGAGATTTTATACCTAGGTTATACTTTCCAAAATTGCACTTTGGTCATTGTAAAGTAATAACCTACATGTTAGACATTTGTGAACACGTAATACTTGATAAAATTTTCATAAATGTCACAAATATTTTATCACTCACTTGTACAACTATAAAATATTTCTTGATAAAATAAAAACCATTAAGTTGGCCCGTAATCTACCCAAATAATTTAACAAACCTTGGGCATCCTATGTTCATTCAAAAAATTATATTTTCTCATATTCACTTCTATGATCAAACAAATTGTGAGTTCCTTGAGAAATAAATCAAACCATCATTATTATAAACTTTAATATTATAATTTAATTAGTTTTACTTATGATTGATCATACTTAGAAATTAAAAGGCCTAGATATGGATCCCAATTCATCCTAAAATTATATTCAATAAAATAAGTGGAACTTGTGGATACACTTAGTGTGTTACCCTCTAGTTCATTACCTTAATAGTAGTGAGTTCAACCCATTGAATAAGAGTGAATTATAGCAACTCTTTATGGACTCTAAGGAAATAAGAAATTTCATAGATATGACAACCTCCTAAGAACACATTTTATGTAATATAATCTCTTTGTCTCATGAAGTCTCATAAAGTATAATTCACACTTGTGTCATCATCATTTTTTTGCTTTATATATTTCATGAAATTGCTAGACAGACTTACCTTATTTCAATATTTCCATTTATTTAATGAATTTAATTCTATCCTGGTCAACTAGGACCCACAAGATATCACTTCCTCAACTCGAAAGAGAAAATTCTATTTTGATCATTCAACTAATTCCATACCACAAATGATGCACCCAACATGAGCTACCTCACAATGAATTCAATTTCATTATTGTTGCCTTGCATAAAAGTATGAAATAAAATGGTAAACATTGATAATTACCTCATGTATAGAGATCAATACTCATGTTTATAGGTAAGAACAACCAATTTCACTCGAAACATCTATTGTTTTTATTGGTGGGTTAGTTTTCATGATCACATCTACTCGAGATCACCAAGTGAGAACATCATGAGGAGATGTCTCAATGGTTATGATCCCCCAGCAATAAATAGTCAAAAATCATATATGTCCCATTAGTATGATATATCTACACTGTATGACATATATACATAAGATTACTATCATAGTATCTTGAGGTTCTTATTATAGATGGGAAATTCTATAACCTTTTCATATGACACATAATCCATGGGAATTACCATGTAAACAGTGGATACATAATTATCAATAGTATTATTGTAAGAATAAAAAAATGTATATATCAAACTATATACATGTAATGGTAATCAAAGTACATAAATTTGTTGGGTCTAGGGAACCCACTCACAAAACTACCACATTCACTAAAGAAAACTTCTAATAATTCTCAACCTGCTAGCTCTCATATGAGTGTCATTATTCTGATGAGACGTGGACTTAGTCACGGGGTCTTCCACATTATCCCTTATGGATACTATCACAATCCTACCCAACAGGTCTTGATCTGTAACTACTGCAATCCCACCTCCATAGGTCAGGGGATGGTGACAAGCGCCAAAATGAATAACTAAAATGAGAGGCTTTTTCCTAAAGTACCTGCATACACTCACCCAACCATATCCATGAATAAGTACATAGGAATAATAATAAATGAATTTAATATATAAAATAAAACCCATGCATGTATAACATCTAGGTAATAGAAAATATTATGACAGTGTAATCTAAAATGTAAAAGAAAAAATACACACCCAACCAGAAATGATGTTTAAACTTGTAAAAAGAAATAGAAGAAATTATTAGAGTGGATAACTCAAAAACTCCAAGACCAAACCATTGTACACAATCAAATCTGTTGAGCATGTGTTCATTCAATATTTTTTTTTTTTTTTTTGATTCTCACAAACACCCACATTTTTTTACTAATGAAGTTGATTTTAAGTGATTTTTGGGAAGAAATATTCATTAGAAAATTTATTCTGGAAATATATTCAAGTCATGGATCTTTGGGAGAATAATTGTTAAAGTATTCATGACATGTTTTGAAAGTATCCTGGAAACATTTTTCATACCCTGTGTTTTTAAATGTAACATAATGTTTAGAAACCATATGTTTGAAATAACATGTATGGATCATGTACCCTATTCTATGGGAAAATTATAGATTATCAACCATATGTTTGGAAGAAACCCTATGTTTGAGAAAAGGAGAGTATTTTTTATCAACCCTATGTTTGTAAGAGACCCTACATTTGAGAAAATTATAGTATTGTTTTTCAACCCTACCTTTGGATTTTGTTGTTACATAAAGGAACCCTGTGTTTGAATATTCAATGACAAAGTTTTAAATGCAAGATATTATCCATGATTTTTGCAACGGTTTCGATGAAAGTAAATATATATTCAATGATTTGTTATGATTGATTAAAAGGCTCACATTCAATAGAATAAATCATTTCTATTTTTATGGAATGTTATGAATCTCTTGAATGATCTTGAATTCAAATATTCATGATTTCTTGTATAGTATTTATAGAGATGGTTTGACCTAGAGATAATTGATCTACAATATAAATATGGAGACATTATTCATTTGGAAATATATAAAATAGGATATACACAATAGAGATATATATAATAAAAAATTATGTTTGAGAAAAAAAGTGTGCAATTGCCTTTAGAGCTAAAATTTAGAGACATACATTTTTTTATCTATCTGATCGAATCATTGTTGTTGATCTCATTGCTGCTACATCTTATTATCACATATTCCTATGAAAGTTCGATGAAGATTTTATCCATGATATACTTTGGAGACATACATGTTTACACATCTAATTGGTTTATTCACTATCATTATTTCTATAAAGTCTATGAAACATTGAAGATCTATTTGATGTTGTTCATTATTGAAGATATAATACATCTATAATTTGATAAAGAAACTATGGAGTAAAACCCATTTTCTCAATCAGATAAATCTCTATTCTTTTTTAGAGTTTCGGAAGCTAAGAATCATTAATGGTAAAGTGGAAGCTTCTTGTATTAAGCTGTGGATTTTCAGTTCCTTGCAAAAGAAACATGAGTCACTATAAAAGCCTTGTAATTTCAACTTCCCACACTCGATTTTTTTTATTAAGAGGTCTCCATATAAAAGGACCTACTAGTGAAAATCACCAAGCTCATAGAGCAAAGTGTTGGTGGAGTGGACTGGGGGATATTTTTTCCCTAAACCAATTTACATCATCCTGTTCTTTACTTTATTTATTTTCATTTCTCACTCATCTTTAATAGATAAGGGAAGGATTGTTGCATAACAATATTGGTGTTATGAATCAATCAATATTTTTTTAAGTACACAATTCACCCCCTCTTGTGTATTTGTCTTTATCATATTCATTCTGACACAATAAATGGTATCAGAGGTAGGGATCTAATGGTATATTTTCCTCAAATCTCTTTTGGTTCTCTCTAATATAAACAAGTAATGGTGCTCTATTTGTTGAGTATTGTGATTGATTCTAAAAAAGTGATTCAAAATTTTATACTCCTATGAAAACCCAATAATATTTACTAAATCTAACAGCTTTAGTTGAAGATTCATAGAAATACATCTTTAAATGACTTATTCTAGAGAAGGTATGATGATGATTCATGTTCCTTACTATAATAGTGATAATTATGGTTTTGGGAAACCCTGTATGATAATTTATTTTTAAAAACTTGGAATAAAGGGTTTATTTAAAAGTTTTTAAGCCTTATGATATTCCTAAAAAATATTTGGTTGATTGGAATTATGATCAAGAAATATAATATGACCCCAATTCAAAATAAAGGAATTCTATTTTCTGTGGTTTAGAAACTAATGAGTTTAATTGAGTATCTTAATTTCCTACTACATATGATATGTGGAAGCTGATTTTTGTTGTATATGATGGAACTAACAATATCAAATAATTAATGTGTAACTTCCCAGATCTGAGTGTCGCCCAAAGGTGCCCCGAACCCAGTTGGTCACATAACCTCAAGCGCATTTCCCCAAATTCCAAAGGATGCTGACTTGCAGCAAGGGCCAAGGTGTGATAATGGGGAAACTATTCCCTCATTGGTAGAGTATACACAGGGGAAAACAAATATAAAATAAAAGAGGGATCAGTAATACCACAAAAAGAAAACAGCGGAATACTGAAAGTAAATCCAACAGAAGCCACAATATATATATATATATATATATATATATATATGATTCGTGGCATATGTATCTAAGAAAAATAGACAAACAAGTCACAATGCTGGAAATCAATATAGAAAAAAATGTACAAAAGAAACAAGTAAAATCCAACAGCATCACAAGCCTCAACTTGGTCTCATGCTCTCCAACTCCAACTGAAATCAAGTACCTGATGAAGAAGGGTGTTTCCCCTTATATATAAATGCAATCATATAATCTGTTTGGGTCCAAAAGCATGACCCAAATAGGGTGTGAGACTAATCCTAGTAGGCAACCACCAAAATATCAGCTGTCACGACCCGTTCTCGGGGCCCGTGTCGTGACTACCCCAAGCCCGCCTTCCATAGGCCAGGGGCTGGCGACTAGCACCAAAGGCGTAAATCCTGATAAAAGGGAAGGTATTGTCTTTACATAAGGAAAAAACACCACAGAGTACGCAAGATGAAGTAAACACTAAGTAAACTGAGTACAAAAGTAAGTGCTGAAAAGTAAATGGGCCAGAATACAAACCCAACTGAAAGTACAGTACAACAGAAAAGAAAGTACAACAGAAGTAAAGTAAATCAGCAACCACCGAGTCGTCTTCCGTCTATCCCACCTGAAGGGTGGGTACAGATGGTCTCATCAGCTCCTTGGGTCCGGTCGTCCGCTCAGTGTACGTCCCGCCTGATAGTCCACCACTGGGTACCGTCACGCTCCACAAGCCTCAACCACGCTCAGCGATGTCCATCGTCTGCAACCAACATAACGTAGTGCGGGCATAGCCCGTGAAGGGGTGAGTATAAGATACTCAGTAGGGACCCTGAGACCCCCAAAGGTCTCCCAGAATCCACAAAGGATAAACCACAAAGGAATGATACAAACACGAAGTATCAACCAACTCTACTTAGGTATATGCCCATACATATACCTAAGTCATCATTTCCAGTTCGGCTCCAACTCACGAGCCCAAGTACAACCCAGTTCACACAGGAAAGCACAACCCAATCCACACAGGAAAACACAACCCAATCCACACAGGAAAGCACAACCCAATCCACACAGGAAAGCAAGTCAATCATATCGAAGATAATGATTGAAAGTCAAGACTCAGCTCACACGGGTATACTATTCATGAAGAGGGGTGGAGATGATTAGATGTAGCCTCTGAATCATCTCCTCTGCCGAACCCACGTAGGATCCAAGTACAGAAGTCGTCACTGCCGAACCCACGTAGGATCCTAGTACAGTAACCATCACTGCCGAACCCACGTAGGATCCAAGTACAGTCGTCCTCACTGTCGGACCCACGTAGGATCCAAGTACAGTCGTCCTCGATGCCGAACCCACGTAGGATCCTAGTACAGTCATCATCATCGTCGCAGTCGCATCCAGCTCTAGGGTTCCCGCACACAGCACACTCGATTCCGGGAGGGTCTTCTCCTCGAGTCAAAGATCGGTACATCAACTTTCATGAATACTAGAGTCGATGTATCCCGTAGTTCCATCCCACGTCATAGGGGGGAAACCAAGCAAAACATGCCCAAGTCACGGAGAACAAGACGACTAAGCCATTTCCCCAAAGTACACGGCGTGTAGGTAAGTGATACACACCGTGTCATCAGACACCGGGTACTGCCCGTGTAAAATGGCCCGTGTCATGGGGTTGGTCGTGTAAATAAGTAAATACACGGCGTGTAGTATGGTTACACGTTGTGTCCAAACCTCTAGGGTCAGTTCCAAGTGTGCTGGCCATGCCTGGCCGTGTGGTGGAGTACATGCCCGTATACTCCACCCTGTGTCCGTGTATTTTCGGAATACACATCGTGCCTCTTGGTCGTGTGGTTCTGCTCGTGTCCGTGTATCACCCAGATTACACGCCGAGCCTCGCGAAGCCACTTCTGCCATGGTGGTGGTAGTACACGCCGTGCCTCATGGTCGTGTGGTTCCGCCCGTGTCCGTGTATCACCCAGATTACACGTCGAGCCTCGCGAAGCCGCTTCTGCCTTTCAGAGAAGATAATACATGTCGTGCCTCGTGGCCGTGTATTTCTGTCTGTGTCCGTGTATTTTCCTGGAATACACGCCATGTCCATCGAAGTCTCCTCTGTCAAACTGTGTGGATAGTACACGCCGTGTGACCGGTGTCACACGTCGTGTGTCACTTCTTCTGATGTCCGTTACTTCTGTCGTTGAACGCTTGTGCTACACGGCATGTGCTTTGGAAGTACACGCCGTGTATTCTGGAATTTTCCAGAAACGACGCCTCTGGCTAACACGCCTCCCAAGGCATCCGTCCTTCATTCTGATGATCTGATTGCTACAAAACATCCGCTCCTAGGTTGTCCCGATGTTCCGAGGCCGTTTTCGATGTTTTTGGGCCTCCGATCGGCTCTGAAAACTTGCCTTGATTCACCACTCAAGAACAGTAGGAGAACACCATACAACAAGAACGGCAGAGGAATCGGACCGTGTTAGTTTGGTCTGGTTCCTTCCTCATTAGTTCGATAGCAAATGGTTTAGAGAGAACCAATAACATGGAAGGAAAAACAACGTTTCTCATTCATAAACACACCCCTACCTCGAAGGAAGTTCGCGGTTGTCAAGCACTGCGGAAGATGGCGTCGTTTCCGTCGTCGTCGATGTCTTCTCCCTTGTCGCGGAGGAAGAAGAGGATGAAGAAAACCAGAACCACCGAGTCAACGTTCTTCGTCGGAGAATTGGCATTCTTTGTTGAAGAGTGATGTTCTTCGCGGAGGATGAAGTTCTTCCAAGAGAGAATAGATCTCTCTTCCAAAGTCTTCACACAACAAGCCAACCAAAATAAAATAAGGTCTCCCCTTATTTTATTATTTTTCCAAGAATTTCAAACTTCCAAAATTCAAACACAAAATTTCAATTAATTGAAGAGGTTCAATTAATTAAATTAATGTGTGTTGGCATTATTAAAGTTGAAGAGGATAAGTCACATAATTAAATACAAGGGAGGGTTTAATGGGGAGTTTAAGGGGTTATGGGGAATGTGAAGGGTTGGGCTCGTGTGGGCCCCACCCCACCTTTACCCTCTCATGGGTAGTTAGTAACTAGTGGGTCCCACCCCAACTCCCACTCCTAGGATAAAAACACTTAAGTTGGGAATGAGATTTGCACCACAAATTTTATTCAATTCTTTATTAATCCCCAAATTTTAACAACTCCTCTTGAGAAAACGCACCTTTGGTAAAGGTCCTCTTAAGCAATTATCGGCGCTGCGATTCCATCAGTGCCCTCAGATTTCAATTTCGAGCACCGGTTCAAAAGATAGAAAAACCCGCTCGTTCGTTCACTGAACGTACCCGAGTTAAACTTCAGAAATTGATTCCGGGCACACCGGGCCTCGGAATCAGGTACCGTCAGAAACTACGTACTCATGAAATCCCAAAGAATTTAAGAAAAAAAATTCCTTGAAATTTATGGGTCTTTACATCAGCGCCTGACTGTTAGTGAATATATGTATATATATATAGTAGTTAATATGCAAGAATGAAGTAATAAACTCAAAAGTACTCAAAAGTAAACAATACTACATCTTTTAATTACATTAATTTAACATTTATTATTCATCTGTTGAATCATATAACCTTTGGATCTAGCCTAAGCTCTATATCCCCATGTAAAGTAACAAAATAGGTGTGTCAGAAGACCATATAAACAATCAAGTAAGACCAAATCCAAGCTTGTGATTTGTCTTGGTAGATGTTTCACAATCATTCAATTATTCATAAACAACCCCTTGGGAAATTTCTCACAGTATAACCCCTCTGGTATAACATAACATCAATTCATTAGATAATGACCCTCTGGGAAGCTCTCACGGTATATCCCCCTTGGTCTAACCCAACATCAATCAATTAAATAACAACCCTTTGGGAAGTTCACACAGTCTAACCCCTTTGATCTAACATAGAATCAATCAATTATAAACGACCACTTGGGCAAGCTCTCGCGGTCTAAAACCCTTAGGTCAAACATTAATTTAAAAAATTATAAGCTACCACCTGGGCAGCTCTCACAGTCCAATCCCTTTGGTCAACCATCTACACCAAAGCTCTCGTGGCCCTGTGTAAATAATCTAAAAGTCCCCTCAGTCTTCCTGGTCCAAGGCTCTCATGATCCCTTGAAAAAATAGCGCGCATACCATATCCTAGAAACTCATGTAATCTATAACTACTACATGGATAAACATTCTCAAAACATATCACAGTCATTTCATATAATCAACAACTTCATCCTAACCAAACAAGGCATGGAAAACCAAGAAAACGTAGTAGGAATCCTAGACCAAAAGTCATAAACAATCAACAAGGAAAACACGCCCATGGGGTGTCCCATAAACAGGGTATCTAACCTTACACATAAGAAACAACCCTTTACCAATCAAAAAAATCATAGCAGGTAATAAATAAGGTTTAATTCCAAATCATGCAATTCCCCAAACATGGGTATGCGGAAATTTTAGCCTATATGATCCAAGAAAAACAACGAAAGGCACAAAACCACCTACCTCGATGTCGTACGATTGATATACTTGAATGAAGACCCTTGAATCGTCCTAAAACGGCATAGATCTACAAAAAGGTGAAAATGCCTAATCTTGAATAAATCACAAGAGAGGATGAATCGGGAATAGGGTATCTATGGGTTTTGAGAACTCACCAGTGGGATTCAAAGGCACCTGATTGTGTCTCAATCAGATCTCGGATAGAGAATGAAGAGATCAAACTTCGTTTTTCATTCTGGAGCACTCCTGTATGAAACATGGGAAGAAGAAGGTGTTTCCGAACACGAGACGTGACCCTGCTCTGATATATAAAATAAAAAGAAATGTACAAAGTGTGTTCATTAACACTACACACCATGTAGTAGCCTCAACCAGATCTCGACATAAGTGGTTCTGACAGGTTACCACACAACCATTTACTCGTCTGTTACACGATCGAAACGTGGTTGTACGTGGCAAGCTAGGTACACAACGTGTACTCAGAAGTACATGGTGTGTACTTAGAATATACTATTTTCTTCTTTTCCTCAAAACAACCATAAAACAAGATCCATACCTAAAAAGAATTTCTGGGTTCTTACAAACTTCCCCCCTTAAAGCAATTCTTCCCTGAATTTCCCTTCCAAGGGTGGTCAAGAAGAATCTACGAAAAACTCTGGTCATTGTGATCTCACATTGGCCTCCCTCTCCCAAGTCTCATCCTGAATTCACCCATACTGCCATAACACCCATACCAGCAGAACAGACCAGCCATGTAGAACTTTTGTGCTATGATCCACAATCTGAACAGGGAGCTCCTCGAAGGATGCATCCACCTATAAGTCAACCTCCTCGGGTTGAAAAACATGAGACATGTCTAAAAATTAATGTCGTAGATGAGACACATGAAAGAAGTCGTGCATAGCCCAGTACCTCTGAGGTAATTGAAACCGATAGGAAACTGGCTCGACTCTCTCCAAAACCTCAAACGGCCTGATGTATCTTGGTGAAAGCTTCCCCTGTCTCATAATCCTCCTCTGTCCCAACCCCAGTGTGACACGTAGGAAAACCCAATCTCCGACCTTGAACTCCGTAGGACATCTCCATCGATCAATGTAATATTTATGGAAAGATTTTGTAGTATCCATTCTCTTCCCAATCAACTCCACCTACTCAGTGGTCTCCGGGACAAGATGAGGTCCCAACATAGATGTCTCTCGTACCACTAGCCAACATATGGGTGATCGGCATGACCTACCATACAAAGCCTCATAAGGTGTCATCTGAATCATTTCCTGAAAATTATTATTGTAGGAAAACTCCACCAAGGGTATGTGTCTCTCCCAAGAGCCCCCAAAATCTAGAACGCATGCTCGAAGCATGTCCTCTAAAACCTGAATTGTGTGCTTAGATTGGCCATCTATCTGGGGATGGTAAGCTATACTCGGGAGTACTTGTGTACCCAAAGCCCTCTATAGTCCCTGCCACACATGAGAAGTAAACTGGGCGTCCCTATATGAAACTATAGAGTGCAGAACCCCATGAAAAAAATACTATCTATCAGATGTACAACCTTCCAAGCTCATCAACACTAAAGGTTTCCTTAATCGTCAGGAAATGTGCTACCTTCATTAGCCTGACGATAATAACACAAACTGCATCATTCCCTCAAGGTGACCTCGGTAAACCCATTAGGAAATCCATCGTAACATCATTCCACTTCCACTCAAGAATGGGTAACTTCTATAATAGCCCTGTTGGTCGCTGATAATTCACCTTCACCTGTTGAAAGGTGGAATATATCATAACAAAACTAGCTACATCCCTACCTGAACACCAATACTAACGATGTAAATCTCGATACATCTTGGTGACACCAAGATGAACTTCCCATACTGAGTCATGAAAATCTCGCATCAAATCCACGCGTATGTTTGCTGACACCCATACGCACCCATGAAAATACAAAACCTCATCCTTGCCTATGGTCCACCTAGAAGTAGGTTCCTCGCCTGACAAAATCTCCCATAGGACTAGGCCTTTGAAATATGATAGCTACCTCATTCGCACTCGATCTAGTAGAGTTGAGGTAACAGCTATATAAGAAAGAAACATCTTCCCCTATTTATCATGCACCTCCAAATGCATCTTTAAGAATATAGGCATAAGCTTCCACTCAATGTTATGCTCTTGAATAGCCTGTATCTAAGTTTTCTTGATCAAAGCATCAGCCACTGCATTGCCTTTCCCAGACGTGTAGGCAAGCTCAAAGTCAAAAGACTAAAGGTACTCAGCCCACCTTCTCTATCTCAAATTCAGATCTCAATGAGTAAAGATATACTTGAGGCTTTTGTGGTATGTGTATACCAAAAAATGCTCTCCCAAAAGATAATGTCTCCAACAATGCAAGGCTTGAAAAACTATGGCTAACTTGAGATCATGCGTAGGGTAGTTCATCTCATGTGGCCTCAACTATCGAGACCTGTACACAACAACTCATTCCCCCTATATAAGCATTGCTCCCATCCTAATACCTAATGCGTCATAGTAAACGGTGTAACTCTTACCCAGTTCTGAAAAAATCAGTATCGGTATTGAAGTCAATCTCCCTTTCATCTCCTGAAAGGCTGAATTGAAGGAATTTGTCCACAAGTACTTCACACCCTTCTTAGTCAGGCCCGTCAGTGGCGCCGATAAGCACAAAAAGTCCAGAATAAATAATTTTTAGTAACCAACCAGACCCAAAAATATTCGTACCTAAAATACTTTCTTTGGATTCTCCCATGAAACTACCGCTCTCACCTTTTCTGGGTCTACTGATACACCTATCTTTGAGATGACATGACCCATGAAATGAATTTAGTCCATCCAAAAGTAGCACTTTGAGAGCTTAGTATATAACTGATGCTCTCTCAGTGTACTCAATACGATCTCAAGATGGATGGCATGGTCATGTTGAGTGTGAGAGTATACTAAGATATCATCCACAAAGACTACCACAAAAGAATCCAAGGATAGAACACTCGGTTCATCAATTCCATGAAAATTTTCAGCACATTCATGAGACCGAATGGCATAACCAAATACTCTTATAGACCATACCTCCTCTGAAAGGCTGTAAGAGGTATATCTGATGGTCTAACGCACAACTGATGATAACCGGATCTCGATTAAATCTTTGAAAACACCCGAGCTCCTGGAATATGAAAAAGATATCATCAATCCTCGGCAAGGAATATTAATTCTTGGCCGTCAAATAGTTTAGCTTCTGATAGTCCACACAAAGACTGAGGGTATGATCTACCTTCTTCCCAAAAAGGATAGGCTAACCCCAAGGGGAAGTACTAGATTGGATTAAACTCTTTTCCTGCAACTCCTCTAACAGCTTCCTGAGCTCCTATAATTCTGGTGTAGCCATCCTATAAGGAGGAATGGACACCAGTGTCGCTCCTGGTACAAGATCAATGGAGAAATCCACCTCTCTCTCCAGAGGTAAACATGAAAATTCTTCTGGAAAGAAATCTCTGAAATGATTCACCATTAGAGGAAAGTTTATCTGTGAGGTCCCCTGATCATCCAGATATAGACTAGAAATTCGGGCTATGATTCCTCCCAACCCATGATGCTCGGATCCATATTTGCTAGCCTGGACATCCTATTCTCCCTTGTGTATAAAATATTATCCCTCTGGTGACATAAAACTCACCTTACAGTGATAGCAGTCAGAAAAGGCCAAAAAGGATACCAACCAGTCCATTACGAGAATGACATTGAAGTCTGTCATCTCTAAGACATAAAGGTCCCATAAGAAGTGACACCCACCAACCTCAAGAGGGCACTCCTTGCACTGACGTACACTAGCCATCCTAATCCCCAACGGAGTGTCTAGTGTCCTAAAATCATTAGAAGTAAAGATAGAGAGCCCAATTCTCTCTAAAATAGCAATAGATATAAAACTATGGGAAGCCCCTTTATCAAAAAGAGTAGAAGATAAAATTGAGGCAACTAGAATCATACCTCTAACCGTACAGGGTCTGAGATCCTACTCCTGCTGGGTCTATTCCATCACAAAAGTTTGACCTGTTTTGTAGCCTTGCGACCCTATCAGGCTACCATGAGTTGATCCACCCTATTGTCCCTAAAAACCTATCGTCTGGATACCATGGCCACAACCACCTCCTTAGCCTGAACGGCCTGACGAACTCCAGTTCACTAACTGATGATAGACTAGTGGCCCCGCTCCTATACGTGGAGTCATAATAGATCCCCTCTCACTAGTTGTTGGTGAGAACATCCTGCAAAAACGTTATAGATTACCCATCTTGTTGTAAGATCAGTACTCAACTAGGTCTCTCAGGCACTATGGTCTCATGTTCCCACTCTTCCCACACTGGTAGCACCTCACATGGCTACCTGATGATACATACCTGCTACTGGAATCACCACGCAAAGTCACCTTGTGGCACTTACTACTATCAGTCGAAGGAGTACCATCCCTGAATGCTGAACTTCTCTAGCTCACAGCTCCAAACTCCCTCAGATTTCTCTCGGTAATCAGGGCCTGGTTTATTATAGCATTCACCGAAGTCAGCCTGAAAACATTCACCTATAATCATATGTTGTACCTGAGACCATCCTCAAATCTCATAGACATTGATAACTCATCACCTCCCAAAACAGGTGTGAAGTATTGAAGCTATGTAAAGCGAGAAGAATAATCCATCACTGAAAGAGTGCCCTACTCTAAATGCATGAACTCCTAGGTTTAGTCAGCCCTCAACGTATCAGGGTAGAATTAATCATAGAAGGTCCTCTGAAACTCTTCCCAAACCATATCCTGATTTCTTCCTGCCTGTGAAAAAACATCCCACCGTGTCATGACGGAATCACGTAGCATGTAAGTCACGATATTCACCCTCCTATCAGGAGGAAACTCCAGATGCTCGAAGTTAGAAAGCATGGCCTCCAACCATGACTCTGCAGCCTGTGGTCCTCCATCCCCTAAAAAAGTGGGAGGATTATGCTACTGGAACACCTGCGTCAATTCTTCCATAGTCTTGGCAGGATGTGGTGCTCCCTAAAAAGCATGCATCATCCTCATAAAGCCTTCATGAAACTATGCATCAGCACCTGCATCTGATATAACAGCAGGTACAAAGACGGGCACGACAAAAGGATCTTCTAGTAGTCCCTGATCTACCATTTCTAGTGTCTTATCATCGACCTGTAACTGGTGTAAAACTGGAGGACATCTTGGTGGCCTGACTCTGTAAGGTTAAGCGCACACCTCAGTACGAGATTAATGAAAACTGCAACTCAGAAGTTCAGGAATAGAACAGGTGAAGGAAAGAATTTGAGTCTTTCAAAAGAGGGTTACATGGTGTGTAGAACCACTACATGACGTGTTCCCTTAATCCTTAACATGGGCATGTACCTCTGCCAACTTGGTTGTGTAACAACCCATACACATAGTGTGTTCCTCATGAGACACGGTGTGCACTTGAATACTCCCTCCTGCCCAAGAACTTCTACAGGGCTAGAACTACACGGTTTTGATGGTGTAACTCTACACGGTGTGCACACTCTAGACACGGCGTGTACAACAAAAGTTCCATCCACCTATGTCGTTAGTTACATAGTCGGATACACGGTCGACTACAGCATGGCATGTACTCCTAGTACACAGTGTGTTCTACCAAGAGTTTACCAAACCTCGTAACTCTACTCATACAGTCAGTCACACGGTCAACAACTACACTGCATGTACTTATAGTACACAGTGTTTACTTAAGAAAATACATTTCTTCTAGAATAGAAGAACACATGGCATGTGTTCATAACATCAAACACTGTGTTTTCTAGTATTTCTATACAATATGCCTCTGAAATATCTCCAAAACCCCAAAATCTTAAAATTTATCCAATTCATGCCAATTTCCAATTTTTAAGAACCCATACTCCCCACAAATCAAAGTTTGGCATCCTTATTCATATCATGTCTTAACAGAATTCAATTAAAGTTCAAACATGATCCACCAAATTATGATCCAAGAGGGCCCATAACACCTCAAGGACCATAGCTTGGATCCACCCAAAAGAAACTTTATATATACCAATACCCTATCAAAATAGCAGGTATTTCTATCATTACATCTATCACAACAGCATGTATATCTAGCATGAAAACTATCGCAATAGCATGCATTTAGTAATGCACTCTAAATGGCATGGCAAGAATCCATGGAATGTGATTTATTACAAGCACCTATATGATGCATTAGATGCCATACCCTCATCTCATCAGGTTGCAACAAAATATAACCACAATGATATCAATACTAATATCACAAAACAAGTGTGTCACCCAACGGTGAAATCGAATAAACTATAATAGTTCAAAATCTAAAAATTACAATTCAGTTCGAGGTAATTTGGATTTTACTTGTACACAGGGTTGCTACTCCCAGGCACATCTAATTACCAAACTCTATTTCCTTCTTATCCCTTTATAATGTCGCCAAACAGTAAGACAAACCATAAAAAGAAAACTCCTCTAATACAACTTTGTAACATCCCAGATCCGGGAGTCGCCCAAAGGTGCCTTGAGCCATGTTGGTCACATAACCTCAAGCACATTTCCCCAAATTCTTGAGGTTGCCGACTAGCACTGAGGACCAAGGTGTGATAATGGGGAAACTATTCTCTCATTGGCATAATATACACAGCAGAAAAAATATATAAAACAAATAGAGAGTAGTAATACCATAAAAAGTAAACAATGGGCGACTTAAAGTAAATCCAACAGAAGCCACAATACACACACACACACACACATATATATAAATATATGATGCATGACATATGTATCTAAGAATAACATCCAAATAAGTGACAATTCCATAAATCAATACAGAAACCAAAGTACAAAAGAAAAAAGTAAAGTCCAACAGCATCACAAGGCTCAGTTTGGTCTCATGCTCTCCAACTCCAACTGAACTCACGTACCTGATGAAGAAGGGTGATTTCCCTTATCTATACTTACAATCATATAATATGTTTGGGTCCAAAATCATGACCCAAATAGAATGTGAGATAAATACTAGTGGGAAACCACCAAAATATATGTGTCTAAATATTGGTGAATATATATTTAGCAAGTAATATGCGAGAATGAAGTAATAAACTAGGAAGTTCTCAAAAGTAAACAATATTATAGTTTTCAATTACATTCATTTAACATTTATTATTCATCCATTGAATCATGTAACCCTAGGATCAAGCCTAAGCTCAATATCCCCCGTGTAAAGTAACAAAATAGGTGTCTCATAAGACCATCTAAACAATCATGTAAGACTGAATCCAAGCTTGTTCTTTGGCTTGGAAAACGTTTCACAGTCATTCAATTATTCATACACGACCCCATGGGAATGTTCTCACAGTCTAACCCCTCTGGTCTAATATAACATCAATTAATTAGATAACAACCCTCTAGGAAGCTCTCACGGTCTATCCCCCTTGGTCTAACACAACACCAATCAATTAAATAGTGACCCTCTAGGAAGATCTCAATTATAAACGACCACTTGGGAAGCTCTCACGGTCTAACCCCTTTGGTCTAACATAGCATCAATCAATTATAAACGACCACTTGGGCAAGCTCTCATGGTCTAAAACCCTTGGGTCAAACATTCATTTAAACAATTATAAATGGACACTTGGGCAGCTCTCACAGTCTAACCCCTTTGGTCAATCATCTACACCAAGGCTCTCATGGTCTTGTGTAAATAATCTGGAAGTCCCCTTAGTCTTCCTGGACTAAGGCTCTCACAGTCCATTGGAAAATAAT
Organism: Viscum album; assembly: GCA_963277665.1. Taxonomy (NCBI): domain Eukaryota; kingdom Viridiplantae; phylum Streptophyta; class Magnoliopsida; order Santalales; family Viscaceae; genus Viscum; species Viscum album. Next base: position 1,375,884,596 of record OY728128.1, read on the forward strand.
CTGGAAGTCCCCTCAGTCTTCCTGGTCCAAAGCTCTCATAGTCCATTGGAAAAATAGCACGAATACCATATCCAAGCAGGTCATGTAATCTATAACTACTACATGGCTAAACATTTGCAAAACATATCACAGGCATTTCATATAATCAAAAACTCCACCCTAACAAAACAAGGCATGTAAAACTAGGCAAGCTCAGTAGGCATCCTAGACTAAATGGTCATAAACAATCAACAAGGGAAATGCAGCCATGGGGTGTCCCATAAACAAGGTAGCTGACCTTATGCATAAGAAACAACCCTTTATCAATCAAAAAAACCATATCAGGTAACAAATAGGGTTTAATTCCAAATCAAGCAATACTCCAAACGTGGGTATGCAGCACTTTTAGCCTATATGATCCAAGAAAAAAACTAAATGAACAAAATCACCTACCTCGATCGATATACTTGAACGTCGGCCCTTGAATTATCCTAAAACGGCGTAGATCTACAAAAGGTGAAAAACGCATAACCTTGAATAACTCACAAGAGAGGATGAATCGGGAAGAGAGGAGCTAGGGGGTTTTAGAACTCGCCAGTGGGATTCCAATGTACTCGACGATGTCTTAATCAGAGCTTGTATAGAGATTCGGGAGATCGAACTTCATCCGTCATTTCAGAGCACTCTTGTATGAAACACGGGAAGAAGGTGTTTCCGGACATGGGACATGACTCTGATCCAATATATCAAATAAAAAGAAAAGTACATTGTGTGTTTATTAAAACTACACGTCGTGTAGTAGCCTCAACTGGCACCCGACTTAAGCAGGTCTGACAGGTCACCACACAGCCATGTACTCGGCCGTTACACGGTCAAAATGCGGTTGTACGTGGCAAGCTAGGTACACGACGTGTACTTAGAAAATCCGTTTTTCTTCATTTTTCCTAAAAACAACCCTAAAATAAGATACATACCTGAAAAGAAGATTCAGGTTCTTACATAATGTACACTAATATTAAGTTAATGTTTGAAACTTTTAGAATGCATGTATATGAATCTATCACTCAAATGAATGGGATATTGATAGCAATTGTCAATAATGTTGCTACTTTGGGAGATCCAATTTCACAATCATATCAAGTGTTAAAGGTACTCAAAGTAATACCTTCTAAGTAGAATAGAATATTTGTAGCTATACATCAATCTACACTAGTGAAAAAAGTTCTATGAAAGAATTGATTGAAACTTTAATGATGTATGAAGTTGTGATACAGGCTGAAAATAATATCTAACATAAATAAGCTTCTCTCAATACTACCATGGATGAATCAACTAATTCAACTCATCCATTTTCGGATAAATATTTATCAGATCTTGTTAAAATATTTTATAAACTGTAAAAAAATAAAAAGAAAGGGACTGAAGAAAATTTATGTTATGAATTAAAATAAAAAGTTTCATACAAAGGTTAACTATAATTTACTCAAAGTTGGAAGGAAATCCGATTATAATAGAAAAGGATAGAAAATTATGAAGACTACTTGGAGTGATTCTTCTTGTTCACATAATGAATCTTCTATAAATATTGAGACTGATCGTAAAAAACAAATGGTATATCTTATGGCTCATACTGATGAGGTACAATCTTCTTACTCTCAGTACTCTAATTATAAAAAACTTCCTTATGATGAATTAAATAGGTATTTCTTTATGCTACAAGATAAATATAATCCTTAAATAAATATCATAGAAAACATAGAAATGTTATTATGTTATTTTATTAGATAAAGAAAACCTGTCAAAACAAATTATAGATTCTTCTAAAAATTATTATGATATTTATGAAATTAATATTAAATAATTACTGGTTGAAGTTGATACTTTAAAATAATATTATAGTATGCTAATAAAAAGAGAAAATTATTTAAATAAAATCCTTGGTAAAAAATAAAATTCAGAAAGGAAAAATTGAAATATGAAGTAATGGTGAAAGACCAAAATTATAGGGGAATTATTCTATTTTTGGTTTAAATAGAAAAAGAATGTTAAATGTTAAATGTCTTTAATGTGGTATTAATGGACATTATAAAAATGACTATAGATTTATAAAACATCAAATTTCTAGTGCTAAAAATGTTTATTGGTTAAAATAAATATTTAACATGAATATTAGAATCTCTACTCAAGATAAAAAAAGTGTGGTTACCTAAAAATTTAATTACTAACAATGATAGAACTAAAAGAATATGGGTAACAAAAGGAAATTATATTTGAAGTTCTGCAGGAATACGCCACTAAGATACATCATTAAATCTTGAATTGGTTTTCTATGTAGTATATTGGAACCTCTATCTTAAAGTAATGATCAACTCTGAAGTAGTTCATTTTCCAAATAAAAATTATTAGAACTGGAATCTATAATCCAGGAAGTATTTTATTACAATTTCTCATATATGTTTTTATTACATTAACTTCTTTTTATAGGGAAGAGATCTGTTCTTTCTCATTGAATCAAGTTTTTTAAATATTCAAATACTTTCATTCATTGTTTAAGGTTTTAGTCATTAATTTACGTAATGTATTTACGAAAATTTCTCTTTTATAAAAAAATATTTTCAAAAATTTAAATATGTAATCATTATTTTGTATTTTTCAACTTGAGAAAGTTAAGCATCATTTGTAATATGATAGAAAAAAAATTATCATTTTATTTTTAAAACCCTGGAACCTTCTTCTTAAAACCTTTAAAATTATTTATTTATCTTATTCAATAAATCTTGTTCAAAGTCTCCGAAAAAGTAGTCACAATAAGATGAGGCATTCAAGTACTTAAAGATGAAAAGATAGTCTTTCTCAAAAAATAGAAAATGGTAATACTTATGATTTGTTAAAAGAAAACTCAGTTTTTTATGTTGAGTACTTGTTTGGAAGATCTTATGAAATAAATATGTAAGTTCATTATTATGAATAACTATAAGTTTATTCCTCTCAAATGTCTTATGAAAATCTTCTGTTCAAATTTAGTACTTTTCATGAAGAAAAAGTGAAGCTACAATCTGTTATGAATATATCTATAAATTCATATGAATAAATAAAAAATAAGTATTAGAATGTGAAGGAAAGTTCGATTTCAAAGGAAGAATGTGAATATTATAATATAGAAATGCTAATTCAAATGGAGTTACTCAGAAGATAAGTTGTTATGAAGAAGGATCTTGATAAGATGAACAATGTTCTTGGTTGAACAATGTTCGTCTTCTTCGTTATATCAAAGAACAACATATTTTCAAAAAAAAATTAAGAACATTCAAGAGTTATAGATGTTTTAAGTGAAGAAGTTCAAATTTTGGATAGTTTAGATGAACAGTCTAATCCTACCTAACATACCATTTTCATTTTTTGTAGATTATTTGATGTCAATCTTATATATATTTTGTTTTTAATATATATATTTTTAAGAATATGTGCTATAAATTATTTCATAATTTCTTTCTAATTTTATTAGTTAATGTACATAAGCATGTACTGAATATTTTAATATTCCATTACATAAATTAGTCTATTACTTTAAGAAATAAATTTTTTTGTTTAAATATTACTTATGAAAAAATTAGTTGAAAGTGTTTTATTCCTTGGAAATATTTCAATTCCTTGAATATTATATATGTTATGACTTAGGGGGAGTTATTAGAAAATATTTATTTTATTAATTAAAAAAATAGTTTATATACTACTTGATTACATCTTTATATATTTTTAAAGAAGCATGAATTTTGGTGGAGTTTATTTTACTACATTTTACTCTTATTTTTTATGTCACAAAATGGGGAGAAGTTTATATCCATATAATGGGGGAGAAATTTTTATTCATGGGGGATAATGTTTTATTCATGGGGCGAAGTTTATTTATGGAGAAGTTTATAAGGTGAAAATTTTATAGATATGAGAAATTTTCAATTTGTGAAATATTTATAAGAGAAATTTAAGTGCTTATTAGAAATGTTGCTAAAGGAGAAACGTGATTTTAATTTATTTATGGTTATGGAAATTTATTCTTCTAAATATTGTTTTTTATTTTTACGAATTTAGTCATGGGTTTTGGGATTATCAAAAAGGAGTACATTATTGAGTATGTGTTTTTTTAAGAGTGCCAACAACACAAGTTTCAAATTCATTTGTTTCAAATTCAAATTCAAAAGACATCCAACCAATCTTCAGACCACGTGCCATCTTCCATCATTCCACATTGATTGAAGTGCCACCTCGCATCGCGTAAACATCGATTCTCACCCACCTTCAGTCGTGCGCCAATCACACCTAGGCCCCATCAACACAGCCGACTAGAGCGCCGACAAGCCTCTACCAGAGTCCATCATCGCCGACATAGAGCTTCAACGACGTCAAAACACAAAACAGCACAGCATCAACCAAGTAAACCATCGACGCAAAAGAGGATCCATTGTCGTCACCGCAAACACACAGACATCGTCGTCATCGTCGGGACAAAGTCGTTGCGCCGTCAAGGATGGACATTAGAAAACACAGATGGAGAGAAACACGACCAACACACACTGCTTCACCTTACCATCAGTCCGAACCATAAAACTGTCGGCGATGTCGAAGGTCCACTGAAACCCACCCACACCGTCGATAAACGACCTGACCAAGTGAGCCGCCCAAAACACTGCAGCCACCAACGTCCACCAAGAAACACAAACATCGCAGAAACGCCATCGGTTGACAAGCTACATCCATGAAGCCATCACCGATAACGCCCGAAGCCAACAAATTTGAGACCACCACAAGCCACCGGCCGCTCGAACGCACATCCCAAAGCGCCTGGAAGACCACCTCGCACAACCAACTCAGAAATGGAAGTGGAGTCCTAGAACCATAGCAGAGAAGCGAGCAGAACAGAGGCCAGAGGAGCTCATCCTCGAGACTCCCCACCAGGCGACCGACCACAGAACAAAAACCAGTAGCCAAAAAACCTTGAACGAAACAAAAGCCAAAACCTGGAAAGATAGGGGAGAGAGGGGACTGAAACCCGAAAGAGAAGAAGAAGCAGACGCCGATCAGAACCAAGATTGTTGAGCCTTTAGCCCAAAACCTTAGAGATTACATCACTCTATATCCAACCTGGAGAGGAACGGTGGAACTCAAGGTCAGAGCGCGGCAGCGATGACCTAGGGAAAAACCAGAACGCCTTATCTGAAGCGAAAGAGAGAAGCCAGGCCGACGGAAAAAGAAGGATCGGACCAGCCTCAAAAGAGATCAGGGGGAAGAACCCGGGGAGGAGCCATGGAAGAAGCATGAGAAGGGAGGACAGAGGAGGGAAAGAAGCCATGAGCGGAGATAATATTTATTATAATATTATTTTGAAAATATATTTAAGTCATTGATCCATGGGGAAATATTTGTTAAAGTATTTTGGACATGTTTTGAAAGTATTCTTGAAACATCGTTGATACCTTATGTTTGTAAATGTAACATAAGGTTCAGAAGCCCTATGTTCGAAATAACATATATAGATTATATGCCCAACATTTTTGGAAATGTAAAGATTACCAACCGTACATTTGGAAGAAACCCTAACTTTGAGAAAAGGAAAGTATTTTTTATCAACCCAACATTTGTAAGAAACTCTACATTTTAGAAAAGGAAGGTGTTGTTTTTCAACCCTATCATTGGATTTTTTTTTTATTACACAAAGGAGCCCTACATTTGACTATTCAAGGAAGGAGTTTTAAATTCAAGATATTATACTTGATTTCTGCAACAATTTCAACTAAAGTAAATATTGTTGTACCCCACACTCTTTGATTTTCATGATCACAATCACTTTCATATGTGTTTAACTTTGTTTTTAAGTGTTGTGGATGATAGGCAAAAGATTGCCAAAGGATTGGCCCAAGAATGGACAAGAAGTGGACTGAAATTCAGTCCACCGGCCAGCCGGTGGCTTCCCACCGGTCGACCTGTGGCATCCAGCCCAAATAGTGTTTGCTACTGCCCTGCCACCGGTCGACCGGTGGCTTACCACCGGTCGACCTGTGGCACCCAGCCCAAATAGTGTTTTCTACTGTCTTTCCACCGGCCAGCCGGTGGCTCCTCCACCGGTCGACCGGTAGAGCCTGGATCAAGACTCTTCTCCTCAACTTTCAAGGCACCGGCCAGCCGGTGGAGCTGTACCGGTCAGCCGGTGGTGCCTGGAAAAGAAGACTCAGCCACTGTCAAGGCACCGGCCAGCCGGTGGCCATGCACCGGCCAGCCGGTGGACCAGTCAAACTAGCCATTGGGCTGTTGACCAGCCTGTCCACTTGGCTCCCAACGGCTCCGAAGACCTCTCCAACGGCTCCGAAGCCTCCCCAAGGGTTCCTAGCCTATAAATAAAGGCTGAGGAAGCCCCGGACACTAACCGGAACATATACGAAGCCAACGGACATATTTTGGATCAATTGGCCAACCTCCGGCGACTTCCTTCAAAGGAACCCCAAGAGCTCCAACAACTTCCTCATCCAAGGAGCTTCACTCAAGAAGCTTGGGAGAGCACGCTCATCAACTCCATCATCCATTGGCGCCCGAGTCTTCCCAATCACGGGTTTGATTGCATTTATTTATTTTGAGCTTAAAATTGGGTTTGTGCCTACAAACCCCAACCCTTTTCTCAACCTCCCTTTCTTTGGGTTCTCACACCACCACTAAGGTGTGAAGAGGTTGCCAAGCCTTACCTTGTAAAAGGCTTGAGATCGGTGAGCTAGTCTTCACCCGTAAAAAGACTAGTGGGTTATTGCTTAACCATTAAAAGCATTGGGTTCTTGCTAAACCAATAAAAGCAAGCTGTAATAGGTCCTAGTGCTACCTCAAAGCCTAGTGGGTTTCTTGCTAAAACCATTGAAAAGCAAGCGGTAGAATCTCTCAACGGTTGAGTTGGGAGCGGAGACGTAGGCCGGGTTTTGGCCGAACTCCGTTATCAATTTCTTGTGTCTTGCCTTCTTTTATTTCCGCTGCATCTTTACTTTGATTTTTTATTTGTTAATCAATTTTTAAAAAAGGCAATTCACCCCCCTCTTGCCATCATTCCCTCCTTGGGGGTTCTTCCGACCTAACAATTGGTATCAGAGGGATAGTTTGAATAATTCCCTAACCCGGTTTCAAATTAAAGATCCTATTTTGATGGCTTCTACCGCTTCAACCTCTTCATCCCCCGAAGGGCATTCTTTGGATCGTGCTCCATTCTTTGATGGAGCCGATTATACTTTTTGGAAAACCCGCATGTCAACTTTTCTTAAAAGCATTGGTTATCCAATTTTTAAAATTGTTTTGCAAGGATTTTCCCTCTCCTCTCCCGATGAATCTAAATGGACCCCCACCGATATAAAAAATTTTGAGCTTGATGGCAAAGCCATGAACGCTCTTCATTGTGGTCTTGATAGAAATGTTTTTGATCATATTTCTTCTTGCTCTACTTCACATGATATTTGGAAATGTTTAGAGCTAACCCATGAAGGTACTTGCATGGCTCAAAAGCAAGAACCCGCTCGAAAGCTAGAACCCGATGCAAAATCCGTACCCATTTGCCCACCTCACAAGAAAAGGGCCAAGAAGAAGAAGAAGAAGGCTTCAAAGGCATCTTGGAGTGATAGCTCCTCCTTCTCCTCCTTCTCCTCAAGCGACCAAGGTACAAAATGCCTAATGGCAAAACATGAGGTAACATCTTCCGACTCCTCCTCCTCTTGTTCTTCTTCTTCTAATTCTTTCAATCATATGTCTTATGAAGAACTCCAACATGCTAGAGACCAATTAGAAAATGGTTTTCATGAGCTTTCTTCAAAATTTGTCGCTTTAAAAAAGAATTTCAAAAAACTCTCCTCCGAAAAAGAACAACTTCTCAAAGAGAAGGAGGAGATGTCCCTAAAAATCCAAAATTTCCCAAATGTTGATTCTTTGGAATCAACCATCAAAGACCTTAGAGAAACCCTAGCTAAGTTCACCCAAGGGGAACAAAATTTGAACAATCTCCTAGGTTCTCAACGAGTATCTAGAACCACCAATGGACTTGGCTACACCAACCAAGCTTCCTCCTCCCATGCACCCACTATTTTTGTAAGGGGGAGCTCCGATTTTAAATTTTGTAATTATTGCAAAAAACCCGGGCACCTTATTTATGAATGCAATTGTAAAAATGCCCGGTATGGCCAACCCAAGTCGATTTTTTATTCGGATGAATTTTATAGGAGAAGACCCGCCATGAGACAAGTGTGGATTGAAAAATCCCTTTTGGCGAGTCTCTCCGGGCCTAAAATCATCTCTTTTCAAAATCCCTCTCCCCGGTGATTTATTGTTTCTATTTAGGGGGAGTTAGGTTCTTTTAAGCCTTTTTGTGAATTAAAATTTTTCATTCAAAATTCTCATTTCAAATTTTCAATTTCAAAATTTTCGATTCCAACTTTCAATTTCAACACTTGGTATCAAATTTTTCATTTCAAAATATTCAATTCGAATTTTTCATTCAAATCTTTCATTTCATTTTTGTTTCAAAACTCTCAATTTCAAAAATTTCATTTAGTTTCAAATTTCAAAATTCAATTGGTTTTTGATTCAAAACTTTCAATTCAAACTGTTATTCAAATTTTCATTTCAATTTTCATTTCAAATTTTTCAACAATTGATATCATTTTCAATTGATTTAAAATCTCGTTTTTCATCGATTCCCTCAATCAAGTTTTATGCCCCGTGCTATTTTGATAATCACAAAGGGGGAGAAATTTCTTGATTGATTGGGGGAGAATCTTTTTTATCACGCTTATTATTTATTTTCAATTTATCATTTAGGCATGCATTTCATTTAAGTTTTTACATTGCTTTGATAAGTGATTGTGATCATCAAAATAGGGGGAGATTGTTGTACCCCACACTCTTTGATTTTCATGATCACAATCACTTTCATATGTGTTTAACTTTGTTTTTAAGTGTTGTGGATGATAGGCAAAAGATTGCCAAAGGATTGGCCCAAGAATGGACAAGAAGTGGACTGAAATTCAGTCCACCGGCCAGCCGGTGGCTTCCCACCGGTCGACCTGTGGCATCCAGCCCAAATAGTGTTTGCTACTGCCCTGCCACCGGTCGACCGGTGGCTTACCACCGGTCGACCTGTGGCACCCAGCCCAAATAGTGTTTTCTACTGTCTTTCCACCGGCCAGCCGGTGGCTCCTCCACCGGTCGACCGGTAGAGCCTGGATCAAGACTCTTCTCCTCAACTTTCAAGGCACCGGCCAGCCGGTGGAGCTGTACCGGTCAGCCGGTGGTGCCTGGAAAAGAAGACTCAGCCACTGTCAAGGCACCGGCCAGCCGGTGGCCATGCACCGGCCAGCCGGTGGACCAGTCAAACTAGCCATTGGGCTGTTGACCAGCCTGTCCACTTGGCTCCCAACGGCTCCGAAGACCTCTCCAACGGCTCCGAAGCCTCCCCAAGGGTTCCTAGCCTATAAATAAAGGCTGAGGAAGCCCCGGACACTAACCGGAACATATACGAAGCCAACGGACATATTTTGGATCAATTGGCCAACCTCCGGCGACTTCCTTCAAAGGAACCCCAAGAGCTCCAACAACTTCCTCATCCAAGGAGCTTCACTCAAGAAGCTTGGGAGAGCACGCTCATCAACTCCATCATCCATTGGCGCCCGAGTCTTCCCAATCACGGGTTTGATTGCATTTATTTATTTTGAGCTTAAAATTGGGTTTGTGCCTACAAACCCCAACCCTTTTCTCAACCTCCCTTTCTTTGGGTTCTCACACCACCACTAAGGTGTGAAGAGGTTGCCAAGCCTTACCTTGTAAAAGGCTTGAGATCGGTGAGCTAGTCTTCACCCGTAAAAAGACTAGTGGGTTATTGCTTAACCATTAAAAGCATTGGGTTCTTGCTAAACCAATAAAAGCAAGCTGTAATAGGTCCTAGTGCTACCTCAAAGCCTAGTGGGTTTCTTGCTAAAACCATTGAAAAGCAAGCGGTAGAATCTCTCAACGGTTGAGTTGGGAGCGGAGACGTAGGCCGGGTTTTGGCCGAACTCCGTTATCAATTTCTTGTGTCTTGCCTTCTTTTATTTCCGCTGCATCTTTACTTTGATTTTTTATTTGTTAATCAATTTTTAAAAAAGGCAATTCACCCCCCTCTTGCCATCATTCCCTCCTTGGGGGTTCTTCCGACCTAACAAATATCTACTCAAATCAATTTTATGATTGATTCAAAGTCTCACATTCAATGGAATAAATCGTTTATATTCTTATGGAAAGTTAGACTCTCTTGAATAATTTTGAATTAAAATATTTGGGATTTATTTTTGGATATTTCTAGAGATGGTTTGACCTAGAACTGATCAATATATAGTATAAATATGGATATGTTCTTCACCATAAAAAATATAAAAGAGGATATACAAAATATATATATAAGGATTTTCTTTTAAAACAACAAGCGTTTCGTTGCCTTCAGAGCTACACTTTAGAGACATACATGTTTTGATCAATCTGATCGATTCGCTTTGGTTTCTACATCTTATTATTACATCTTCTTTTGTAAGATCGAAAAAGATTTATCCATGATACACTTTATAGGCATACATGTTTACACATCTTTATAGTGTTTTCTATCACTATTTGAAGAAAGCATACACAACATTGAAGATCTATTTTCTGCTATGCATTATGAAATATCTAAATACATTTATCAGTTGCTTCTGCAACTGTGAAGTAAAACTTATTTTATCAATTAAATCAATCTTTATTGATTTATTGGAGTTTTAGATTCTAGTACACAATGGTGCTAAAGTTACATATTCTTGTACTAAGATGTGGATTTTTTATACCCTATAAATGAACCAGAATGTCAAATAAAATCATTGTAAGGTGTCAACTACCTGTACTCAGTTTTTTTTATTAAGAGGTCTCTGAATAATTTGGCCTACTAGTGAAAATCACCAAGATCATGGAGTAGATCCTTGATAGAGTGGACTAGGGTATCTTTGTTCCCTGGACCACTATGCATCATCGTGTTATTTCCTTTATTTATTTATGTTGGTCACTCGTATTTAAGAGAGAAGGAAACATTCACTACAGAACAATAGAGGTGTTATGAATCTATCAATGTTTTTGAAGAAAAAAACTCACCCACCTCTTATGTCTTTGTCTTTATCATAGTCATTCTAACACAACAAAATAACATGGGTATCTCTATGCTCCTTTGAAATCACCTCCAACTTATACATCATTCGCATAAGACACGAAACATGTGGGAACATCCCATGTTGGGGAGAGTATATACATACCCAATAGGACACCCAAAAAACTAGAGGGGGAAATAGGAGATATGATAGAAGTAGTCAGATCAACCCAAAAAAGAGGGAAAATATAACCTAACAACAAAGATTTATAATCATATTAGAAACCTAGACGATAGATAAAGGGGATCTCTATCTCACATCCCAACTTAGGAATGATTCTGACAACAATTCCAAAGGACCATCCACAATTCTTAGTATCTCAAACATCTGTTTGAAAAAGTTGTGAGGAGGGTCCACACCTCACCATTTCTCCACAACCCGATAGGGAACAATCTACAAGTAGATGACTCGTTCCTTATACAACAGGAGGGTGCCACTCAATAAGTAGATGAATCATGCCTTGGTATGATAGAAGGGTTCCAGTCAATAGGTAGAGGACCCATACTCTAATATGGAAGGTGGGTTCCCCTCCATAGTTAGAGGACCCATGACCTGATACAATAGGAGGGCTCCGCTCAATAGGTTGATAACTCATTCCTAGATACAACAATATGGTTCCAGTCAATAGGTAGGGGACCCATGCCTTGATACAATAGGAGGGTTCCACTCGATATGCTAAGGACCCATTCCCTGGTAAGATAGGAGGGTTCCACTCAATAGGTATAGGACTCATGCCCCGATACAATCATAGGGTTCCACTCAATATGTAGAGGACCTGTGCCCAGATACAATGGGAGGGTTCCAATCAATGGGTAAAGAACCCATGCCTGGATATGAAAAGAGGGTTCCACTCAACAGGTAGATGATCCATTCCCTGATACAGTAGAAGGTCTCTCCTTCGTAGGTAGATGACTCATTCCCTAATATGATAGGAGGGTTCCACTGAAACTAGTATGAAGAGTATGGGGGGATTTCCAACTTTGGACCCTCTATGATGATCTGGCATGATCATTGTTGTCATCGAGCCCTAACTAATGAAGAATCACACTTGGAATATCTCGCATCATATCTCAAATTCGACTAAGAAGGCAACCACCTTATTCTACATGGAAACACACTACAGATAGGATACTGATGGTCCAAAATCTAAGTCAAAACAAAGGAGATACATGAGGTAGAATATTCTCAACAAGTACACAGTGTGTAATGTGGTCCACACAACATGTGGCCCTACTCCTCTCCTTATCTATGTCTTTAACAACACATGACTTATTGGCCATGTAGTACTGCACAGTGTGACATGGTTTTTCTTAGCCACCCAAGGATAGCTTATGTGCTCTTGTTCATGTTCGTGTGTCTAAACGTGTACCTAGTCATAAACTCCTAAAGTATATGGCGGGCCTCTAATACCGGACCACACAACGTGTGGGGGTCCCACATGGAATGTGATACTTATCTCCACCCATAAACCTTATCCTTCATAACTATATAGTGTATTTTTTTAGACTATAAGGCCTATATTAGGTTTTTCCCAAAATCTATGGAATCATCACCCAGTTTTCATATCTGGATTTTCCGTCATGATTCCCACTCTTTGACCACCGGAAATTGGTGGAAAATGCCTCAATCTATCGATTACAACCCTCTAGTGGTTGGGAATCAGATCCCAATCCTTCTCTTGAAGCCACCTCCACTTCATGTGCCTCTCGTTTTGGATGACAATTAGTTTTGGATGCTAGATCTACGAGAATCATCCCACATATCCTTCAACAGAACTTGATTAATCAACAAATTTCCATCCAGATGATCATTCATATAACCACCACAATTCTGGGGTTCAATCATGATCGAACACGCCCCTGCAAAGTCAAACTATGACCCCACAGGGAATCAAAGAAGAATGTTAAGAATGATGGGGGAAAATCACAATAAAAAAGGTGCATCAATCATTGGCCAAGAATTCATGGCCAATAAACATAATCAGATATATTTGGGGTGAGAAACATGGCATAACAAGAATAATAAATTGAATGAATAATTTAATTCGATACACTGGATCATGTGAAGGATTAAAATAATCACATATCAAAGAATAATAGATAATTTCATGCTAAATATTTTAATCAAGGTAAGAAACCACAATTAACAAGTCATACCTCAATTCGGATTGATGGTTGGTGAAGATTACATTTTCTAACAATGGAGAGGACTTGTTTCATTCACTATACCTCGATTCACCTTGATCCGGTTGTTCATCGTTTGATCTCAATTTCCCAATGAAGGTTGGTGGAATCCTCCTCTCAATGATCCATAGGTTATTCAGATAACCCTAGTGATTATCCATAACCACATATTTATAGAGGCAAATATGGTACGATTATTAAATTAATTAATTAATTGATTAATTAATTAGCTCACTTAACATACCTTCCAACAGCTTCCTCTTCCAAATGTCTGGTTCCGACCAATTTTAGGCTAAACCTAGGGGAAAATCCACATTCCGGACTCAACAATGGTATCAAATTTTGATACATGACTCCATTCAGAAGATTTTCCATTATTTATAAAAAATGATGCATGTGTGACATAAAATATATTTAATATTTTTATAAAATTATTTCTTGGATCACCAAGCCTCAAAATCATTCATCGCCTCAGTTCCTAGCTCTAAATCAATTTCTTAATATATTTTAATGTCTTACAATGAAAAAAAAATAAAGACTCGACATTATTCCCCCATTCAAGATTTTCATCCTTGAAGACAACAAACTAAGAAAAAAGGTGGGAATACTGAGCCCGCATATGGCTCTCCCATTACCATGATCTCTCGTAGATGCTCTTATGTTGTCACAGTACACAAACCAAGAGAATGGTTCATCCACATAGGATCATCTTCTGCTGATCGTAGATCATCATTGGGTACTCCATGATGATGAATCCATCCTTCATGTCCAGCTCACCCCAATAAAAAGTCTGCATAGGATCATGCATGCATCTCCTCAACTATGACGCATGGAAGGAATCATTATACTTCTACAAGGTTAGGTGGTATGTAACCTCTCCAACCCTATATAATTTCTCAAACGGCTAGATGAATCTCAGGGATAACTTGCCTCCCTGACCAAATATTGGAAATCCTCATCATGGGGAGACTCTTAGGAAAACATGGTCTCCCTATTCAGACTCCAAGGGCCAATGATGTCAATCTTCATAATATTTTTATATGCTCTGGGATTTCCTCATCTTCTAACGGATCACCTGAACCTTCCATGTCATCGCCTGCACCATATCTTGCCCAAAAAGTGATGCCTCATTGGTCTCAATCTAGCATAAGGGTGACTCATACGGTGTCCCATAAAAGGCCTTGAAAGGTGTCATTCTGATAGTAGAGTGATAGATAATATTATAAGTAAATTCTACCAAAGGTAAGTAATCCTACCAGCTCCAGTCAAAGTCTAATATGCAAGCCCTCATCACATCCTCCAGCACCTAAATAGTTTTCCAGATCTTCCCATCCTTTTGTGGGTGAAAATCTATACTCATCCTCAACTGGGTCTCTAATGCCTCATATAGGCCTCTTCACAACCATGATGTGAACAATGAATCACGGTAGGATACAATCATTGAGAGCCCCCCATGTAGGTGTATGATCTCATGCATGTACAACTGCCCCAAACTCTTCATCGAACTATGCTCCCTGGTAGAAAGGAAGTGCATCGAGTAGGCAATTCAGTACACAATCACCCAAATAATTTCATGGACTCTTGTTGTACATAGAATCCATGTCACAAATTCCATTAATATGTCATTCCATTCCCACTACGAGATCTCAAAAGGCTACAAAAAAACTTGTTGGAACCTAGTGCTCAGTCTCCCACTACAAAAAATTCCCCTATAAGAAGGGGTTATTTTTCATTTAAGAGGGGGTTTTAACCCCATCTAAATACATTAGCAATGGTTTCCCGTAACCACCACTAATAAGTACGCCAAATGGTGTTTGTCATGGTTTTGGTAAACCACTGGTATGTTAACATGAAATTAATGACAATTAGATTAGAGGGGGTTAAAACTCCATCTAATTTCACTGTAAAATTTTAGTTTAGAGGGGGTTTTAACCCCATATAATTTATTTATCATGTTAGGGGTGGTTGAAAACCGCCTCTAATTGAGTGATAAGGCCCACATTTTGTGGCGATTTTGGGAAGCTCCGCTAAATAATACCATATTATAGGAGGTTTTAACCACCTCTAATTGAGCCATATATTAGAGGTGGTTTGACAAACCACCTCTATTTTTTTTTTTAAATCTGCCCCTTTCTGGCCCTGACCACACTTGTTCCCTCATTCCCTCATCATTCCGCTCTCCATGCAGTACCTCCCATGCATGGATCTTCTCCCTCCTATTCTCCCACACCATTCCACCCCCTCAAGTTCCCCTATTCCACTATGCCCACTCCCCCATTAGTTTTCCCCTATGGCCCCCGTGTTCCTGGCCCCACATATACACCTGTTCATGGACATTTTCTTCACCCCCTCTTGAAAAATCATCTCATGTGGGTATCAAAGCATTGATCTGCTAAATATATCACCCACAACTCTACCATAATGCCAACTCCATTTTGAAATTATAATTAAATATTATAATATTTATACTTATTATGATTCTTATTAAAATAAATATTATTTGAATAAATATTATTTGAATAAATATTTGAATACATATAAATATATAACCTATATATATTTATATAAATTAATTAATACATGTTAATATTTTTTATTTATGTATTTATATTATAATGCACTTATATTGTATTTAGTTTTTTAGAAAGATAGAGGTTATGCCTATTTTATTATAAGAAAAATATAGGAACCCAAAAGAGTATGGGAAAACAAGGCAAAACCCAAAGCATAAAACTAACTACCTATATTTTTCAGCAATCTTGAACTTAGCCTTCATTCTTCTTCTCAAATTGCATACCAAACATCCCTTCTGCGACTGTGCCCCTGAACTCTCGATCTCCCCCCGAGATCCCCATACTTGGAGGAAGAGATTGAAGTCTTTTAAGAAGCGTCTCAGCATCAGTACTTTCAGAAACAGAGCTATCCTCGTGTCGTTCTTTTCATTTTTCAGGAGAAGCATCTCTTATCACTGCAATTAGCATCCCCTCTTCCTCCATTGATTCAGCAAGAGTCAAGATCTCCTGATGCTTTTTCTCATCAAGAGAGCATGGAATTGAATCCTGCATCTCAACGGTACCATCAATATTTTGATCATATCACGACCCGTCCTCGGGGCCCGTGTCGTGACTACCTCAAGCCCGCCTTCCATAGGCCAGGGGCTGACAACTAGCACCAAGGCGTAATTCCCGATAAAAAAGGAAGACATTGTCTTTGTAAAGTAAACAAACACCACAGAGCAAGCAAGCAGTAGAAGTAAACACTAAGTAAAAACTGATACAAAAGTAAGTGCGGAAAAGTAAGTGGGTCAGTATACAAACCCAAACTGAAAGTAAAGTACAACTGGAAAGGGAAAACAGCAACTGAAAGTAAAGTCGCAGTCTCGAGCCGTCCACTGGAAGTCCCACCTGAAGGGTGAGTACAGATAGCCTCCACAGCTCCTCAGGTCCAGCCGTCCGCTCCGAGTATGTCCCGCCCAGTGGTCCACCTCCGGGTACCGACCTACTCCGCAAGCCTCAACCGCGATCAGCGCTGTCCGTCATCTGCAACCAACACAACGTAGTGCGGGCATAGCCCGTGCAGGGGTGAGTATAAGCTACTCAGTAGGGACCCCGAGACCCCCGAAGGTCTCCCAGAATCCACAAAGGATAATCCACAAAAGAAAGATACAATTACGAAGTAACATCTGACACTACTTAGGTATATGCCCATACATATACCTAAGTCACCAATTCTCGTTCGACTCCAACATCCGAGCTCAAGTTCGATCACATCCACATAGGATAGCACAACACAATCCACATGGAAAAGCAAGTCAAGATTCAGCTCACACGGGTATACTTCTTCGTAAGATGATATAGATGATCAGATGTAGTCACTGATTCATCTAAGTCGTCGGACCCACAAAGAATCGATAGGTACTAACCCCCGCAATGACCCACAAAGGATCGATAGGTAACTAACCCCCGCAATGACCCACAAATGATCGATATGTAACTAACCCCCGCAATGACCCACACAGGATCGGACCCACACAGGATCTGTAGGCGTTGGCCCACACAGGACCGCTGAACGCTGACCCACATAAGATCTGACCCACATAGGATCGGTAGCACTGATCCACGTAGGATCGCTGAGTGTTGTAGTCGTCGTCGTCGAATCCACGAAGGATTTCTGTACAGTAGTCATCGTCGTCGCAGTCGCAGCCAGCTCTAGGGTTCCCGCACACAGCAAGCTCGTTCGGGAGGGTCCGCTCCACGAGCCGAAGGGCTGATACATCAACTGACACATAGTCTGGAATTGATGTATCCAAAAGTTCTGTATCGTCAACAGGAACTCAACGTCACAGACGACGCGTCAATCGGACGCCCGGTCTGAGAGTTATTGGCTTTTTCGTTCCAGGGGCCCGGTTGGTTTTTAAGTCAAAACCAACCCGACTGTACATCAACTGCGTCCAAACCTCGAGCGGAGTAAGCCAAAAGGTCCGTCACACTATGAGGAAACCAACAAAGTTGACGGCACGTCAATCGGACGTCCGGAGCTCAAGTTATAAGCGTTTCCGCTCCGAGGGCCCGGTTGGTTTCGTGTACGAACCAACCCGGCCGAACCCAAAGTACTCTGAAACCTTGAGTGTAATATACCGAAACGATCGTCTCGATCCAAGGATCGCATCGTAGCTGACGGTGCGTCGATCGGAGGTCCGCAGCCAAAGATATGGGCAGAAGACCGATGGAGGTTCGATAATAGGGGGTTCGGCCCGGTCCGACCCGGCCTGATACCCTCTGCTCGGCCCGAACCGGGTCAACCCGTCCCGGGTCCGGGTCCGGGTCCGGCCCACTTGGGCGCGGCCCGGTCTGGCGGACCAGCCAGGGCAGCCGGCCCGGCGCGCTGGCGCCAGCCAGGGGCTCAGCTGTTTCGGCCGAGCGAATGGACACGGGGGGGCGCTGCCCCCCGTTTTTTTGAAGTCGCGACCCCACATGGGGGCCGCTTTGATGGCCAGCTGGGGGTTGTAACCCCCGGCTCTTCCCCTGTCCGGTCGGCCCACTCCGGCCGGTCGGTTGTTGCCGCCACAGGACCGGTAAGGGCTAGTCCCCCTGCTCTGACACCGGCGGCCCGGAACCGACCGCTGGTTCCCCTGCTCCGCCGCGGCCCGGAACCGGCCGCGGCCTTGGTCCGTCCGGCGCCGCACGACGGCGCCGCGCCCATCCACCGCGGCCCCGCTCCGGCCGCGGTGCTCTTGTGGCTCTCCGGCACGGCGCGACGGCGCCGCGTCTTTGGTTCGCCTTCAACGGCACGGCGCGACGGTGTCGCGTCTTTGGTTCATTTTCAACGGCGCGGCGCGACGGCGCTGCGCTTCTTCCCCTTTCCTTAATAATTCTTGCGCGGTGCTTCGACACCACGTTGCTTTGTTCGTGCCGCATCAATATCAAACAATCAAAAAGGGGAGGAGAGTCAGCCGTGTTCGTGCAGTCCGACCTCCTCCCGTTATTGCGATAACAGGCGGCCTCAAATAGACGATAAACCAACGATGAAGTAATCAGGAACAAACGAAATAATAATTAAACCCCTACCTCATCGAATCATTGAGCGAGGATTCGTCGCGGAAATAACCGTCGTGGAAGAAGGCGTCGCAGAAGGAGAGAGTCGCGTCGCGAGGAAATGATTCGTCGGCGTCACGTCATCGATCTCCGAGGATCCGGCGTCCTTCGCGTTCTTCGTCGAAGAAGAAGAAGAAGTTCTTCAAACTCCACAACTTTTCTCCAAAGACTCACACAACAAGAACAACCAAAATAAAATAAGTTCAACACTTATTTTATTAACATAACTTAACCTTTCGAATTTCAAACATTCAAATTAAACTCACCTAATTAATTAACTTAAGTTATCAAATTAATGGTGAGTTGAAGGAGTTAGGGAATATGAAGGGGTGGGGTTCGTGTGGGCCCCACCACTCTCATAACCTCCCATAGGAAGTTGGGTGGTTACCCCACCTTCCACTCAAAGCTTAAACCACTTGGAAATAAAAAATGTAGCTAAATTTTTATTTTAACTTCCACAATTTTTATCAACTTCTATCGTGAAAACACAACTCTGAAAAAGGTGTTCCTAATCAATTATCGGCGCTGCGAATCCATCGGTGCCTTCGGAATTCGATTCCGAGCACCGGTTCAAAAGTTAGAAAAACTCGCTCGTTCGTTCACTAAACGTACCCGAGCTAAACTTCGGATAGAAATCCCGGACACACCGGGCCTCGGAATCAAGTGCCGTCAGAAACCGCGTTCTTGTAAAATCCCAAAGAAAATTAAGAAAAAAATTCCCTTGAATTTTACGTGTCTTTATAGATCAGATAAAGGAGCAGGGTTATCTATAATCAATTTCTCAACCACCACTGTAGTGACAACTAGAGACTTAATCTTCTTGTAAGAAACAAGCTGAAGGCCCTAATTCTCCACAATGGGTTTTGAAGAGGCGTGATTTTTTATTTTATTTTTGAAATGACTGGAGAGTCAAATTCTAAATTTTTTTACCCTTTCAGTTGCTTGAAGCATCGATCCTTTCATTTGAAATCTGATAATCAGCCTCTTGTTGAATTTCTTCTTCAATCACTTGGTCAACTATTAAGTCATCATTACGGTCTTCGTTTTCCTCTTCAAAAAAATGGCAGCCCATGACTTTATCTTATTCTCAGAGGTAGAGGCAGAGACATTGGGTGAGCCACTTGGGTGGTCACCCCTCTCATCCACTGTTGGCTTGACTGCATCCCCAGGATTAGTTCCATGTGCCTCTTTCTCCTATTCAACATTAACAACTTCAATGCCCAATCCATTAGCTCTATTACATAGGCATTTTCAATCCTTAGGCTTGTACGATTGAGGAAGAACATCATCCTTCTGAGCATATGGATTTTTTTCTCTTCTTGAGACAATTGCTCATATCATGTCCACAAAAAGAACAAAAGCTACAAAACTATGGAGCGCCTATAGGTAGATGATTTGTGACAAATAACATTGCAGTACTCGCAGAATTTAGGCATTTTTCATATATGATATTCAGCTCAATAATGTAATGCATTACCTTGTCAACTAGAGCTGATCCTAGTTCAACCTCAACCAAAAGTGACCAAGTCGAACCACTTTCATTTCATTGTCAATTTTAATCAAGATGCCGATAGATAGAGAAATATCATCAATTTTGATGTGCGCAATGTTCCCTTTTCATCGAATGGACGATTCAAGCATGCCTTTGAAGCTAGAAAAGGAACGATTAACTGAGGTTACCTTTTCAGAAACACCGTGAATCACCCGGGTTCGGTTCTCTAGCCCTATGGTCGATCCACGAGTTTCGCCCGCCACTGCCCCCAAATCCACAATGGGTTGAGGAGAATCCGTCGCCTGAAGAATCTGTGATCCATCAATAGGTGCCTTCACGGTATGACCAGCATAGCCTTCTCCATCACCCCTGCATCAGATCGGGGAAAACTGTCCTCGATTCGCTGAGACCCACACATCGCGAATGAAGCATGGCCGGATGACACCACCACACCTATCAATGCAAATCCGATTGTCTCAACATCAGTGGATTTCCGGACCGCAAACCTCGAGTCATCTTCAGATCTATCGGCCAAAGCGGGAAACGGGGCCGATTGAACACAGGTTGTGTTAATCTCCTTCCCCGCATCATTATAAGTTAGAGCATCAGCATCGCACGAAGTGCAAGAAGTCGCCGACAAAGAAGAGGGATCCGCTGACGCAGGTCCACCGGAGGAATGGAGAAGCTTGAATCCGAAAAAGTGCGGAACCGCCATGGGGAATCTGAAACCCTAGACCTCGGCATGTGGAGGGAGAAGACTCCCACCCCGTTCTCATCTCCGCCTATGGACTTGAGCACTAATACATATATTTATTATTATGCACATTAATATATATTAATATATTTATATATTAATATACATAATAATATTATATATTAATATATTTATATATATTAATATTATGTATTAATTATTATATATTTATATATTTATATATATTTATTTTATTTGTGTAAATTGTATAATATTATATATAATTAATATATAATTAATATTATATGAAATAAATATATATATAATACAATCTATACAAATATTTATATTATAAATAATT
Source organism: Viscum album (assembly GCA_963277665.1). NCBI lineage: Eukaryota > Viridiplantae > Streptophyta > Magnoliopsida > Santalales > Viscaceae > Viscum > Viscum album. The sequence continues at coordinate 1,375,906,118 of OY728128.1, forward strand.
AAAATTAAATGAAATGTATTTTATAAAAATATTTATATAATGTTATATGAAATATAATTTTATATTATATGATTAATATGTATATTATATATAATTAATATTATATGAAATAAAATTTATTCAAATATTTATATAATGTATTTTGATTCATATATTTATTATTATGTACATTAATATATATGTATTTCAATAAATATAATTGTATAATATTGTGTACATTAATATATATTTATTTTTATAAATTTTATTTCATATAATAGTAATTATATATAATATAAAAGAATTAACATGTTATTTAAAAATATATTTATTATTATTATTATATACATTATAAAAACTATAAACTTGGGTTTTTATATGATATATTATTTAAATGAATAATATATATGTATATATTTATATAATATGTTTATGTATTTATGTTATATATAATTAATAATATATGAATTACAATTTATTCAAATAAATATATATTAATGTACATAATGCTATAAAATTATATTTATAGATACATATTAATACAATTAAATACAATCATATAAATATTTTTATATAATATTTTCATATAATGTATTTAAATACATTTATATATAGTGTTTTAATTTTATATATATATATATTGTGATTTTTTTTTAAATAGTTGGGGTTCACAATCCCCTTTAATCTTTTAAACTGGAGGGGGGTTTTGAACCCCCACAAATTTAAAGACATTAGATGGGGTCTTGAACCCTGTTTAATTTAAGACATTTTATGGGGGTTTTCAACACCCTTTAATTTAAGACATTTGAGGGGTTTTTGAACCCCCACTAATTTAAGATATTAGAGGGGGTTGTGAACCGTCCTTAATCTCATTGATTAGTGGCAGTTATAACCCCCCTCTATTTTCTTAAATTAGAGGGGGTTCAAAACCCCCTCTAAAATCAATCTTGATATTAAAAAAATGATGCTAAAATTGTAGAGGGGGATCAAACACCCTCTAAATTTGACGATTCGTGAGATCTTCCCATAACCCTCTCTAATTTATACAAAAAATGAATTTATAGGTTGTTCATAACCCCCTCTAAATCCAATGATTATACAGGTTTGTTCATAAACCCATCTAATTATATGGAAAATTAATTTACAGGGGTTTGTTCATAACCCCCTCTAAATAACCACCAGTAATCTACTATATTTTTTTATAGTGTCAACCTGCTAACATGTGAGACACCGAGAGACGAACTCGAAAACACTCTACCTCATTCTAGCCCACCAAAACTTCTGCTAAAGTTATTTGTAAATCTTTCCTACACCAAGATGAATAGCCAAATAAGAATTTTGAAACTCCTTCATCACCTCCTCTCAAATTGAAATTAGAACCACCATCTTCCCATGGAAAATGATGAAGTGATTCCTTACTTTAGAGAATCCATCTAGTGAATCTCGTAAGGATATATAGTCACATAGGACCTCACAATCGATTTCTCCCAATTGAGTATCCCTCACACACTGAAGAATTAGATGACTCAACACCATCGACTAAAGATAATATGCACCCCTCTCCTCCCCTAGGGTCAGCTACAAGGAAGATAACTACTCAGATGCCTCCTCCACCGGGCGAGAATGGGGATTCCTCCTAAGGGAATATACCAACACATTACCCTTCCCAAGAGTATAAGCTATCTCAAAGTCATATTCCAGTAAGAACTCTAACCAGAACCTGTGTTTTAGGTTTAGGTATCTTAGCGTGAATACATACATAATAATACGATGGTCTGAGTAAACAAAAACGTGCTCTCCAAAATATAGTGCTTCCACATCCTCAAAGAGAAGACTACCACTGTCAACTCTAGGTTGTGATTCTCATAGTTCTTCTCACAGAGTCTCAACTTCCTTGACCCATATGTGATCAATGTATGCCTCTTCATCAACATGCAGCTAATCCCATCTCTAGAGACATCTAAATATACTATGTACTCCGCACCCTCCTCTGGTAACCTAAAAACAAGAGCACCTATCAGTCACATCCTAAACTTGTAATGACCCCAAAAATTCCCTTCTTATAATTTTTTTATATTATAAATCATATAAAATCACACAGATAACATAATAAAAACATTATAAATTAAGAATGAATGAAATATGAGGTATTCCTAGAAATTAAAGAACCTATACCAATAGAAGAGTAACTTGACTATTGGAATAGTAATATGACCATTAAGAATAGTAATCCATGCAATAGAATAATAACCTCACCTATGAAAGTGTAAAAAAATATAGGCATCTTATTAATGAAAAATGATATAATTATATCATAGATTAAGTAAATAATTTTTTTAAAAATGACAATTAAGTGAAGGTATTTTTTTAATGCGTAAATGTTTATTTATAATTTAATAATTAATATAATTATTGGAAAGAAAATTTATTTCCATAAAATGGATTCATTAATTAATATTTTTTTTTCTTATGATTAGAAAATAATTTTATGAGACCATTATTAATTTTTCAAAGTGTTAAAAATTAGTTATCATTTTAAAATCAGTATTTTTCAAATAAATGATTATTTTAATTTAAAAATATTGTTATTTTATTTAGAAAATTATTTTCAAAAAATGGGTTTATTTTTGAATTTTACATGTCAAAAAATGCATAGGGTGATTTTTTGTGATTTTTTGAAAATATTTTGTTCTTCGGTGAATAGCGAAATATAATAATTTACGATATTTAACATTATAAGTAGATAAATGAATAATTGAGTCATAAATGATGTATGAATGAGGTAATCATCCATTGTTTCGAAATCATGTGAACTCGTTACTATATTTATTCATAATAATCAATAATATTTCTTATCTTGAGCCAAAATAATAAACAAATGAATAAAATAATCAAAAAACACTCATCTCCTCCACTATAAATACCACCAACCCCACCTCTTCCCCTCAAACCTCCAAAGCCTTTAATATTGTCCAATTTCTTCCCAATACCTCTCCCAAACCTCTCACCCACTTTCTAGTCTTGTTGTTCTCGCCCAAAAGACCATTTCAAAGTTCCTTAATGAGGTTCTCAAGGAGAGGAATTCGAAAGGTAAAATCCCCTTTCGTTCTTTTAAATTTATTTCAATTTCATTTGTTTTATTATACTTTCCTTAACTCCTCTATCCAAAAATGCATGATAACACTAGTGTCTTATATATATAAGAATTTTATTGTAATATTGGGATATCCACCATTAAATTTTTCCTCTTTTTATTCTAAAAATGAAAACATCGTCCGTGAGTTGCTGATTTACCACCTTCATGGAATATGAATTTTTGTTTATCAATTCCATATTCAAGGATGGCCGTAAAAAAAAATTTATGGTTAAAATAGAATATAATATATGTATTAAATCTTATTTAATGTTCTAAAATCAGTAGATACACATAATATTAATTAATAAAACAAAACTACTGCGTGTTGATCGAAAAAATGCCAAAATAATGTAAATGATCATCATGAAAACTTTATCTAATGAATCATCCTCATATATATAAAAAATGATATATAATTCCCTTATATCTTCTAGAATTTCAATAATAACATATAATTTTAATTCTCAATAACTATTGTCATTTCACATGATCTTTCATACATGTATACAACTAAACCAATCATGATAACCAAATAAACGAACACTTCCGAACGATGAAATTGAACCTTATAAATCATCAAAAAGAACATAAATGAAATTAATAAAATTTTACTAAATAAAATATATTTTTAATAGGATATTAATTAAATTATTAATTAATCGAATTCCATTATCCAAGAATTTAAGTACAGATGGAGAACGCTTTCAGAATTAAGGTAAGGGTTTCTTCTCGATCCTCAATTTTTCATTTGGGTTACACATTGTATCTATTTACCCCAAAGTAATTATTATTTATTTTTATATAATTCTTCAACATCCTATTTATATGTTCCAAACTCATGTATCCAGATCAGTTCATCTTGCTTTTATGGGAGAATACTTGTTTTATAATGTTCCCTTTTTAATTCTGCTTGATAAGCAAGCCCGATTAAAGGGAACTTCCCAATCCCTCAATCATTTTCATGCACACTCCATCCAAATATAAATTTTTATTAATCCACTTGAAATAAATGTGGGAAACCATATGTCACACCTGTTGTTTCTAATTTATTTATTTTATTAATTTACTTTACGTCGGGTAATTCGGGTCGAAACCTAACTTAAGATTTCGAGTTCTTTGTGTTTTGGTCTTGTTTGTGTCCAGCGCAACACGGTCGAAGCTGCGCGGCCTTGCTTGGGTCGTCGCGCGGCTCCGCCGGGTTCACCGCACGCCTTGCCGATGTTTAATTAATGAAATAAAATGAATTAAAAATTGTTTTAATAATAATAATCATAATAATGTCATTTGAGATTATTATTATTATTATTATTATTATTATTATTATTATTATTTCTATTTAGATTATTACAATTATTATTGTTTTTTTAATTTTATTATTATTGTTATTATTATCTTAATTGATATACTTTTTATTTTATTTTAGTGTTATCAAATGAGTCTTATTATTTTTATCCTCATTATTCATCTTCCAGTTTATTATTATTATCATTATTATTATTATTATTTTATTTATTTTATTTGTTTTATTTCTTTTTATCTTTATTCCCCCCCCCCCCCGTTTTTCTTTTTTTGCTTAGGGCTTCACCCCTCTTTTTTTTCCAGAATCGCGTTCCCCCACCTCCTGCGCGCCGCTCTCCCTTCACCCTTCCTGCTCGCGCCGCCCCCTCTTTGGACTCCTCCTCTTCCTGCACCGCTCCCCTCCGGCGTCGCACACCCCTCCGGTGACCTGCCGTCGCCCCGGCTCCCCTTCTCCGCCTCGCCCTTGGCCGGCCCTCCTCGACCAGCCAGCCTCCTTACCAGCCGGCGCCGCCCTCGCTATCCTCTCACCTTACACCACGCCCCCTCCTTCTCCGGCCAACACCACCGTTGCACCACCCTACACCCCACGGACACCAGCTGTGCCGCCCCCTGCTGCCCTTGCCGCAACCTCCGGCGACCCACTCTTTCTAGGGTTTAGTTTTCCTCTTTTATTCATTTTGTTTGTTTATTTTCTTTCCAGAGTTTAGGTTGTGTTTAGGGGGTTTAAATATTTTGTCATTTGGGGTTTAATTTGGTGGTTTTTTGGGGGGAATTTGCCTTGGTTTGGTTTCGCGCTAGGTTGTTGGAGGTGCGGTTGACGTGCGACGGTCGTTGCGCACCATGGTTGTGAAGTCTGCTCTGACAAGGTAGGTGGTTCCATGCCTTTGCATCATTTAGATAATTTAATTTGTTTGTTTAGTTAAATTTAATATGTTCTATGATTTAGTTGCATGGTGCGATCTATGTTTATAATGTTTTGGCATGTGCGTTTGATGAAAACTGGGTTTCCGAAATAGTATGCTTTTGTTGTTTATATGTGTGTTTCACAAATGATTGGTTGTGTTTAATAAGTTGTGCAAAATGCGTTTTAAAATTTTTTTGACATGCGTGCGTGATGAGAATTGCACTCTCTTTAGAAATGGTTATGTTCTTTTTTTCATTTCGATCCTGTTGTGGTAGATTTTAGAAGTGTTTAATAATTTTTTATAGAGTTCCAATGAGGTTTTAGAAGGGTTAATTTGTGAAATTGATTTTTTAATGGTTTCTTTTGCATGCGATATGTTTTATAAATTGAGGAATTGTTATTTAAGTGGTGTTTTGAGTGCGAAACATGGTTGAAAGGTTTTTGAGGGTTGTTTGGTAGGTGTGAAAGGTGTTTTCAGGTCACTTTAGGTGTTGTGTATTTAAATAGACATTTTCAAAGTAAAATGAATCACTTTTGGTGTGTTTGCCTTGTTGTGTAATTTTGAAATTGAAATGCACAATTTTTTGAACAATGGAAAACAAGTTTTGATATGGTTACCTCGTGTATCAAGTTTTTAAGTGACGCCTCTATATAGAATCAAGTGGGTTTTGGTGTAAATCCTTCTTGTTTTTTTGAAACGATTTCATTAATAGCTCAAATGATTCTTTGGTGCATTTATATGATGCGAAAATGGTATTTTGAAGGAGTTGAATACGCGTTCATTTTTTTGAAGTGGTGTATTTTCATATAATGAGACATGTCCTTGGTGTGCGTGTGTCTTTGAAATAGTGCTTTGGTATGCAAGTGGTGACCCTTTTTTTGTAATGTCCTATTTGGTTTGTGAAATGTGAAAGTGATGTGTTATGTGAATGCGGAACATGTTTGAGCACAAGGGAAAACCCTTGGTATCTAGGTAGGCAGACTAGAACTAGTGCGCTAGTGAGCCGGATGGGTATCGTCCCTGTTTCACTTAGCTGGATTGACGATTGCAACACTAACTAAACATATGATGACCGAGGGTCGTGGACTTCTAAACCACGTTTTCTAAGGGTTGTGGTCTTCTAAGCCACGTTTCTGAGGGTCGTGGTTTCTAAGCCACGTTTCACCGAGACAAGAGGTTCTAGGGTCCCAGTTGAGCTAGATGAACCTTAGGGGATTTACCCATAGTGCTCTACCATCAATGTCATAGTGCCTTCCATCGGCATATGTAGGACCACTTGTGTGTGTGTGTGTGTGAGTATATGTGTGTGTGTGTGTGAGTATGTGTAAGTATGCCCTTAAATGAATTTCTCTTTTCCTCTTTCAAATCGTATTTGTGAAATGGGTTCTCTTAGTGTTTTCTTTTAGTATTTAGCTTGTAAATGTTTTCTTTAAAAACATTTTTTAAAAGTATAATTTTTAATAAGCACATTAAATTATCTCTTTGATGTTGTGGCATGGAACCTTTTTATTGGGTGACGTCCTACTGGGCTTTTGGCTCACACCCTACATACACCTTTGAGTGTATGTAGATTTTGTTTCTTGTGTATTCCAGGTTGTGACATCGTGCTCAGCGATGGTGGTTCTGGTCGTTGATGGTCTTCTCGTGTAGGTTGGTGGTGTGGCGTGTGGATGTTGTGTCTCCCTGGTTGCTTAGAGGTTTGAGTTTGAGTTTCTTTTGTTGTCGCTTATTTTGGTTGTGGGTTCAAGTTGTAAACCCCTGATTTTGTTTTCAGTTCAAGGCCCTGTTTGGTTGTATACTTTCAGTTTCAGTTTCTTTATCTTATCTGTGGTTTTGTGTTTACTATTTCGGGTAAAATCGTTCCCATGTGTTAATTTTGATACCCGAGCACTTGTGCCAGCCCGTGGGGATCAGGAACGCCCTTCGGGCCTTGCCGCGGACCGGTTCAGATGGCGACCTGGCCTGGTTCGTGACAAAATGGTATCAGAGGGAAAGGTTTTCTCTCTTGGGTCGTTTTCTTTTGGGATAGAGTCACGGTAGACTTGAGTTGTCGGGACTCGACGTCCTAGCTACGAGTAAGGTGCCTGGCCAGCACACCTCGTGGCGGGACACAAGTTACCAAAGTATGTTGATGTTTGTCTGAGTTTTTGGGTCATTGTGGTTAATCTTGTCTTAGGGAAATGAAAAAGGGGTAAGGCCAGTGGTCCTAGTGAGCTCGCAGGGTCTGGAAATCCATGTGGAGCCGGGGACGCTGTCCTAGAATACCCTCCGTGGTAGTGGCGTGATTGGCGTATGACCGCCAACCATATGTTCCAGTCACCCGTTAACACTAGTTTTCTCTTTCACTGTTCCTCATTTCTTTGTTTTGGAAATTGTAGACATTTGATTTTTAAGTAAAAGTGATTTGGTCTTGGAAAATGTTTTGGAAAATGTTTTGAAATAAAGAACTTTAAAAAGAAAATGAGGTATGAGGTTTGAAAAGTGTGGGTTGGATGTTTTGGTTTTTAAAAAGATGGAAAGCTTTGTTTTTTATCCTTGTTGTTCTCGTGGGAAACCACATGCATGAGTGTATATGGAAAGAGAAAGGGTTAATGGCATGAGCGGATGAGTGCCTGGATGGATATGAGGTGGGTGCCAGTGCGACACGAGAACATGCATGTGTGAGGCCCATGGGACACCATTGGTGTTTGTGTAACCCACTGGCTTTGCTTATTTTCAAAATGTTTTGTTAAAGGAAAATTTGGTGTTTTTAAATAATCGGTGATTGTGTGGTGTGTCCTTTTATTTTTGAAAGGTTGTATGTGAGGCGTTTCGAGCCGAGAATCCTTTTTAGATGATTTGTGTCTTGAGTTTGAATTCTTATTCGTGAGTTGGTGTGAAAACGTGTAGTTAATGGTTTCTTTTGAAAAGTGTTTCGAGAAGCCCTTGTAGTGGTTCCCCCTTCACATTTGGTGTTCACTTGTGGTATGTCTTGACCATTGGACCAGCTCGGTTGGGTCCACGGTTTTCTTTCTTGGCTAGTGTACGCCCCCAATAAAGAGTTAATGTGCGAATGACGTGCGACCACAGATGGTTCGCCATTGGCCGACCCTCCAGTTGACTAAAGTAAGGACTCTTCCTTTTTAGTGACAATGCTAAGTCTATTCCTTTTTCCTTCAGTTAAGCGGATCCTCTCACAGTGGAATGACAGATGCGAGGGGAGCTGAAGAGAGTTTTGGTCTTTTTGAGTTGTCTGACTCGTCGGGTATGAAGTTGACATCATTGTGTCTAAAGGTCCCCTTGGAAGCAGTGAAAGAAATTCCAGCGGAGAAAGTTGAAGGTGGTTCAGAATTATCAGTGTTGACCAGTGTCTTGAAGGGATTTGTTGTATTTGCATCAGTTGCAAGGGTCATGTTCAGTGACGTCTTGCAGTGTAAGTTCTCTTTGATTGTCAAGGGTGAAGTTTGACCTCATTAATTTGAAAGTTCTGTTTGGAAACGGTAAAGGTGATTCCAGTGGGGAAAAGGTGGAAGCAGCCTAGAGTGGTCGGTGCGGGCCACTATTCTAAATGACCTTTGGTCCTTTGTTGGTTTTGTTTAAGAAAGGGTCTATGTTAGACTACTAGTGTGGCAGACCTAGTCACATGGGGATGTTGCGATCAATTGCAGGAGTCACATGTTGTTTAATACTTAGTTTGAAGTCCCTCTCTGTATAATGTTCCTCTCAACAGCAATGATCATGTTCAGGTGACGATTTGTGGTGTCGTGTTCTCATCCAGTGTGACAAAGGGTGATGCACATGCACCATTTCATCTCTTGTGTTGGTGAATGTTCCGTGTATGATCAGTTGGATGTCGTAATGTGCTGTGTTTGCTGGTGTTGTCTCAGTTGCAGTGTGGTTGTGGGTGACACCAAAAAGGAGAAGCTTTGTTCAGGAGTCCTTAATACCTGACTGCGAGGCAGGAGATGCTTCAAACATCAGGGTTCCAGCCAAAGGTCTCGGAGTGAAGCTGGCGCATGGTCAGGAACCCCGGGAGTGTAGGGGACCCCAACTTTATTTCTGTCATTGGTGTTGAAAGTGAAAGCAGCTTAATTTGTTTTCTACGGTTGTTCCGTTTCGAACGAACAGTCTGGTTGCATAAGGTTTTCGTGACCATGTGGGGGCGTGTTCGTCTCGTTGCCTTAAAACTTTTGGGGGTTGCATCCCACTGGATGCAATCGCTTTAGTGGTTCTTATGGAAGTATGTTGGGTAAATCTGTCTCAAATTTGAATAATACTCATCTAGGAATGTGAAAATGCTGGTTTATCTTGGGTCATGCTTTTGACACCCCGGTAGTTAGGCCCCTCCCTCTCCGCCCCTTGTGGTGGGGTGTTTGGTCACCCTCATGAAATTTTCAAGTTTTTGTATCTTCTGTAAGCTCTAATGGTGGAGATCCCCACGTCGGGTCTCGCTCAAAAAAAAACTTTGGAGTGAATTGGGTTGGCCCTTCTTCATAATAGTGGGGAGTCCGTCCGAGCCTCCTCGTGATAGTTTTTTAGTCTCGTCGCGGATGTTGGTAAATTTCTAATGATGGGGAGCCCCTCGGGCTTCCCCACGTTGACCTATTGGTTCCTTTTCTAATGATGAGTTGGTGATAGGTGATAAGGGTGCTTCTAGGTCATGGTTACTCTCGTGTTTTTGTTCTAGAAAAATGACATGGTTTTCATTCAATGGTGCTTGGGATGTTTCATCTTGTGAAGTTGGTTTCCGTGGGGGGTGAGAGTCCCCTTCCTTGATCAGTCAACTAGAGGCGTTCTTGCTCTTTGGGGCTGGCGACACATATCAAAAAGTCTTTATATGAGTTTCTTGAATTCGCCATTGAGTCACTCTCTCTGAGCACGATGCTTTTGCCTCACTTTTCTTGATGTTTGTGGGGATTCCCTTTGAATCTAAAGGGAGTGTGGTTTTCTGCTGCGGGGTTTGGTTCTGGTTGTGTCTTTCTGGGGACAGAAAGCTTTATGGTGGGGAGAATTGTCACACCTGTCATTTTTAATTTATTTATTTTATTAATTTACTTTGCGTCGGGTAATTCGGGTCGAAACCTGACTTAAGATTTCGAGTTCTTTGTGTTTTGGTCTTGTTTGCGTCCAGCGCAACGCGGTCGAAGCTACACGGCCCCGCTTGGGTTTCCACACGGCCCCGCCGGGTTCACCGCACGCCTTGACAATGTTTAATTAATGAAATAAAATGAATTAACATTTTTTTAATAATAATAATCATAATAATGTCATTTGAGATTATTATCATAATAATAATAATTATTATTATTATTTCTATTTTAGTTTATTACAATTATTATTGTTTTGTTAATTTTATTATTATTGTTATTATTATCTTAATTGATATACTTTTTATTTTATTTTAGTGTTATCAAATGAGTCTTATTATTTTTATCCTCATTATTCATCTTCCAGTTTATTATTATTATTATTATTATTATTTTACTTATTTTATTTGTTTTATTTCTTTTTATCTTTATCCCCCCCGCCCCGTTTTTCTTTTTTTTGCTTAGGGCTTCGCCCCTCTTTTTTTTCCTGAATCGCGTTCCCCCCCTCCTGTGCGCCGCTCTCGCTTCACCCTTCCTACTCGCACCGCCCCCTCTTTGGAATCCTCCTCTTCCTGCACTACTCCCCTCCAGCGTCACACAACCCTCCAACGACCTGCCGTCGCCCCGGCTCCCCTGCTCCGCCTTGCCCTTGGCCGACCCTCCTCGACCCGCCAGGCTCCTTACCAGCCGGCGCCACCCTCGCCGGCCTCTCACCTTGCACCACGCCCCCCTCCTTCTCTGGCCAGCACCACCATCGCACCACCCTGCACCCCTCGGACACCAGCTGTGCTGCCCCCTGCTGCCCTTGCCGCAACCTCCGACGACCCACTCTTTGTAGGGTTTAGTTTTCCTCTTTTATTCATTTTGTTTGTTTATTTTCTTTCCATCATTTAGGTTTTGTTTAGGGGGTTTAAATATTTTGTCATTTGGGGTTTAATTTGGTGGTTTTTTGGGTAATTTGCCTTGTTTTGGTTTCGTGCTAGGTTGTTGGAGGTGTGGTTGACATGCGACGGTCATTGCGCACCATGGTTGTGAAGTCTGATCTGACAAGGTAGGTGGTTCCATGCCTTTTCATCGTTTAGATAATTTAATTTGTTTGTTTAGTTAAATTTAATATGTTCTATGATTTAGTTGCATGGTGCGATCTATGTTTATAATGTTTTGGCATGCTCGTTTGATGAAAACTGGGTTTCCGAAATAGTATGCTTTTTTTGTTTATATGTGTGTTGAAAAAATTATTGGTTGTGTTTAATAAGTTGTGCAAAATGCGTTTTAAAATTTTTTTGACATGTGTGCGTGATGAAAATTGCACTCTCTTTAGAAATGGTTATGTTCTTTTTTTCATTTCGATCCTGTTGTGGTAGATTTTAGAAGTGTTTAATAATTTTTTATAGAGTTCCAATGAGGTTTTAAAAGGGTTAATTTGTGAAATTGATTTTTTAATGGTTTCTTTTTCATGCGATATGTTTTATAAATTGAGGAATTGTTATTTAAGTGGTGTTTTGAGTGTGAAACATGGTTTAAAGGTTTTTGAGGGTTGTTTGGTAGGTGTGAAAGGTGTTTTTAGGTCACTTTAGGTGTTGTGTATTTAAATATACATTTTCAAAGTAAAATGAATCATTTTTGGTGTGTTTGCCTTGTTGTGTACTTTTGAAATTGAAATGCAAAATTGTTTGAACAATGAAAAACAAGTTTTGATATGGTTACCTCGTGTATCAAGTTTTTAAGTGACGCCTCTATATATAATCAAGTGGGTTTTGGTGTAAAGCCTTCTTGGTTTTTTTTTAAACGATTTCATTAATAGCTCAAATGATTCTTTGGTACATTTATATGGTGCGAAAATGGTATTTTTAAGGAGTTGAATACGCATTCATTTTTTTGAAGTGGTGTATTTTTATAAAATGAGATATGTCCTTGGTGTGTGTGTGTCTTTGAAATAGTGCTTTGGTATACAAGTGGTGACCTTTTTTTTAATGTCGTGTTTGGTTTGTGAAATGTGAAAGTGATGTGTTATGTGAATGCGGAACATGTTTGAGCACAAGGGAAAACCCTGGGTATCTAGGTGGGCGGACTAGAACTAGTGCGCTAGTGAGCCGGATGGGTATCGTACCTATTTCACTTAGCTGTATTGACGATTGCAACACTAACTAAACATATTATGACTGAGGGTTGTGGCCTTCTAAGCCACGTTTTCTGAGGGTCGTGGTCTTCTAAGCCACGTTTCTGAGGGTCGTGGTTTCTAAGCCACATTTCACCAAGACACAAGGTTCTAGGGTCCCACTGGAGATAGATAAACCTTAGGGGATTTACCCATAGTGCTCTACCATCAATTTCGTGGTGCCTTCCATCGGCATATGGAGGACCACTTGTGTGTGTGTGAGAGAGAGAGAGTATATGTGTGTGTGTGTGTGTGTGAGTATGTGTAATTATGCCCTTAAATGAATTTTTCTTTTCCTCTTTCAAATCATGTTTGTGAAATGGGTTCTCTTAGTGTTTTCTTTTAGTATTTAGCTTGTAAATGTTTTCTTTAAAAACATTTTTTTTAAAGTATAATTTTTAATAAGCACATTAAATTATCTCTTTGATGTTGTGGCATGGAACCTTTTTGTTGGGTGACATCCTACTGGGATTTTGGCTCACACCCTATATACACCTTTGGGTGTATGTAGATTTTGTTTCTTGTGTATTCCAGGTTGTGACATCGTGCTCAGCGATGGTGGTTCTGGTCGTTGATGGTCTTCTTGTGCAGGTTGGTGGTGTGGCATGTGGATGCTGTGTCTCTCTGGTTGCTTAGAGGTTTGAGTTTGAGTTTCTTTTGTTGTTGCTTATTTTGGTTGTGGGTTCAAGTTGTAAACCCCTGATTTTCTTTTCAGTTCAAGGCCCTGTTTGGTTGTATATTTTCAGTTTCAGTTTCTTTATCTTATCAGTGGTTTTGCATTTACTATTTTGGTTAAAATTTTTCCTATGTGTTAATTTTGATACCCGGGCACTTGTTCCATCCCATGGGGATCTGGAACGCCCTTCGGGCCTTGCCGCGGACCGGGTCAGATGGCGACCTGGCCTGGTTCATGACACCATAGTTCGTAGAACAAGATACCAATACATGATGAAAGATCTCACAAAATGATTAAACACAAGGCTCATATTATTTGAGTCAAAAAGTATATATAATTCCTAGTGAAGAGTACTAAACTAGGTATCTAGATCCTTGATGATAAGTTTTTCAAGGTGAGTAACCATTCTTTCCACTATCTTAATGAATTCCTCCAAGTTGATTTTGCAATGGTTGAAGCCCTGGGCTAGGATTCGGTCTTGCTTGTCTATCTGTGCTTCTTGCTCCTCAGTGGCATCAATATGCATCCTTATTTCAGATATTCTTTTAATCTCCTCATTTTAGGTGTTGACCCAGACATTTTTTTCATTCATTTCTTCCTTGGAGTGGAGTATGACCTTCAAACACTCTCCTTTCTCTTCTTCCATTACTCTTGTTTCCCTACATGGTTCTCCACTTTCCCCATTCTTTAGGTATTTGTTTTTCTTATTTGTACCCTTATTGGCCAACCTAGTTTCCATCAGTTTAGGCAAGTGAGAATAGTCTTCTCATCCCTTTGGTTTTTCCCCTTTAACCACAACACGTTTCCCCGAGTCACACCTTCCTTTTTTTCCCTTTCTTCATTCTTGGGCTATGGGGGCCTTTCCCTTGAATTGGGTCCAAACTACCCACCGAGAGTTGGATATAACTATCATAACCTTAATAATCCTAATCAAAATTCAATGTTAGTTCTTGAATTTCTAGACCTTCAAAACAGTTTTTCATCTCAACCATCGGGCCTTCTTTGAGCGGCCTCTACCTACATGGAGACTTCACCTTGCCTACTTTAATCTCCAGGGCAGTATTATTCCCCACACTCCCAGCATTTATATGGGATGAGGAATTAGGAATGAGGGTTTTTGGGTCCAAGGGACCCAAGAAACTTACCTCATCTAGCCCTTCTTGTCCTTATTGTGATTCTATAGCAGCCAGCAAAAAGACTTCCCCTATAGTGAGATTCCATATGGTACGACCTCCACACTGATTTCAACCTTAGAGGTAACACTTCCTAGGGGTACTGGAATGTATGAACCTATGGGATACTCATAACCACGACCCATAAATTGAGGTTTCTTGTTAGTTTCCTCCCACTCCCAACCTTGAGGGCTACCAGGGTCATGAACATCACAAACTATCAAGTTCACCACAGCTTAATCGATAATGTTGTATAGAGTTGGATGTTTCACTATATCCATATCCTTCTTAGTCTGAATGTTATTTTAAATATAATTTCTTTACCTTTTCTTTTCTGATATATACATGTTTATAATTTGATTTTATGAAAAATATAAATGATTTTACAAAAAACTCTTATTTTCGAATTAAAAAACAGTATTTAAAAAAAAAGGATCCTGACGGCTCTTCCTATGCATTTCATGCCCTTGGTATTTCCTCCTCAAATCTAGTGATTTATTATTTTGATCCTTTTTTAGTGGCTGCATCTCATCTATTCTATGTGGATATGGTTTTTACTGCTAGTGTAAATGCCTTGAAATCCTTCAAGGAGGCTTTGATTAGCGATCTGAAGCCAGATCTCCCTTCTCAGTTGGCACAAATATCATCTATTAATCTAGATCCCAATTTCTCTTTGAATGTTGATGGTTTTACAATGGTTGATCTATCTAAGGGTGAGATTTATGAGGTTTTGTCTTTTTATGAGATCACTTTGGTTTCCCATTTTGATCACGACAAACTACTTATCAGTAGGTTTTATCCCTTTCTTTGTTCTTAGGATTACAGGAATCTTGTGGAAGCCTCAGATATATCTAAATACTATTTTTGTATACATCTATAAAATAGGGATTATTTGTTTTGGTCTTGGTCCAGGGAAGGTAGGAATTGTGGTAAACGGTGGTTTTTTCTATCTCGTTGGTCCTGGGATGCGCATTTTGGTAGGGTGTCATGTATGGTTGGGGCGTGGATTCAACCTTCTGGTATGCCCTTGCCTTTTCATAATCAATCCATTCTTTAGTCTATTGGTAATGTTATTGGATCCTTTCAATACATGGTGGAGAACACAAAAATATTTCAATTAGAATCTTTTCCTCGAATTTGTGTTGAGATGAATTTAGTTGTGAAATTCCCTTCAAAGATCATTGTTTGAGTAGATGATAGATTCAAGTGGTGGAAGCATCTCTTTTTTTTGTGCCTTCTCTCTTATGTGTTGTTTTCATATTCCAGGGTCACTCAGAGGTTTCTTGTAGGAAGAAGTCTGGTCCCAAAGATCTTGTGCCAACCAGGACTGCTTCTCTAGGGGTTTCAGTAGGGTGTGGTTCTTCTGTTTCTATGGAGGAGCCTAGGGTTTTAGATTGTCTGGGGAAGACTCTGGTGGCTCTTTCTTCTCCGGGATACGACAGAATCAAGAAGGTGGGCCCTTAAGTTCCAAATTTTTTCCCCTTATAACCAATCTATATAAAATTTTCTAGCCATTAGGGGATAGCTTCTAAGGCTATTCATGATCATATTGGGAGTTTCTGCTCAAATCGTTCTCCTAGTATTCTAGTGATTAATTACTCCCTTCCTACCCAAGGGTTCTTGTCCCCCCTTCTCTTTCTCAAGGCCTTTTCATTTCTAATTCGGATGGAAGGGTGGTTGTGTACATAGATGTTGTTTTTCCTTCTTTTGTGTTAAGGTTTCCATAAATCCCTTGCTCGGACTGGCATTCCCCAAGGAGTCTACCTGTGGTGTTGATGTAAAATGATGATGAGTCTTCTAATTCCAAGGGAGTGTCTTGTTATAGATTCATGTTTGAGGGAGTGTTTAAGGAAATTTGGGAGTCTTGGTGTGCTCCTAAGAGTAAGTTGCTTATTTATATTTATCCAGACTAGTTGCAGTCCATGCCTTGGAACTCACCCATATCTTCTTCCAACAGGTTTTTATCTCTAGATGAATATGTGCAATTGAATAATATTGAAGGTAATTCTCTACCTTATTCTTACCCTAGAACTATCTGGTTGAATTCAATTTATTCTATTGTCCTTGTAACTCGAGAAAAATATAGAGAATCCAAAAAGGAGGGATCTTCATTATGCTTAGGTACTGTTGGTCATAAGGAAACACCTATGTTCTGTTAATGTGTTCAATTTTGGTTTGGAATCACAGGGGTTGGGGAAATTTGAATTCATTTCTTCGTAACTTAGACATCATCATGCTCGATTGTGTCTATTCTAGAACTTAAGTAATAGGAAGTTAATATTTCTTTCTATGTCAAGAGCATTTGTTTTCTATATTACATACATGATTCTCCTTGTAACAATCACATTTTTTTCTTCTAGAGAAAATATTTAGATTTTCAACTAGTGGGTGTTACTTCTCAATGTTTAACTACTAAAATTTTCATTGGAGGGATTGACATCATGTTTACCTATTTTTATTCTATCTATGAGGTAGTAGAAAAAAAATAACTTTGGAATCATCGAGAAACATTTCAAGCAGGAATGATACCATGGTTTGGGGTGGGGTCTTTAATTCCATTGCATATAAATTAGAGAAAAAAGGAGGGGTTGGAGGTCCAAAAAGTGGTATACATGATTTCAAAAATTTCTTGGCTACTAATGGGATCATGGAAATAGAACTCATTGGTAAAAAATACACATTATGAAATTATCGAAAAGTGATGAGCAAAATTTGGAGTTATCTTGCTTGATGTCTCTCTAATATTAAAATATTGGATTACTTTTAATTGGATTCAGTGACATATCTAGCAGGTCCCTTTCTAACCACAACCCTTTTCTGGTGGCGTTGAAAATGAGCATTTCAAGGAAACACCTTTTTTTCTACTCAACTTTCTGGAACTAAAGGGAAGGATTCATGAAAATGATCAAATCTTTTTAGTAAAGTATAGAAGTTGGGAGTAACTAGGTTGGTCTATATAATCATCTTAGGAGAATCAAGAAATTCATTCAGGATTGGATGAGGGTGAATCCAATGGAGTATGTTAACTTGGATGATTTGAAGGGTGAAATTTAAAATTTAGAGGTAGGTATTCATGATCATTGGGATGAATATTATTTATCTATCCTCAATAAAAAACATAGGTTGTTGGATGAGAAACTTTTGGTGGTTAAGAGGACCTATAAGAAAAAATCGAGGGCTTTGTGGTTGAAGGAAGGGGATCAAAATATTTTTTTTCATGCTTGTCTAAAAGAGAAGAAAATAAATTTGAATATAAATATAGAATTGGAAGATAGATATTTTAACTCGTATGTGGAGGTTATAGGGAAATAGTCTCTAGATCACTTTTAAAATATATTGGTTGGACCTGGTATCAATAGGATATATGGTCCAAATAGCTCTAATGAAGAAGATGTATTTTTGAGTGGCATTCAAGAGCTGGTGAGTAACAATGAAAACAATTATTTGGTGAAAATACCTAAGGATGAAGTGGTTAAAGATACCATTCTTAGCTTGAAACAATATAGTGCACCATGACTTGATGACTTTCTTAGTGCTTTCTATGTGGAGGCTGGGGAATTTTTTAAGGCTCAAGTTTTTGGTTCCATTCAAGAATTTTATAAAGGAGGTCTACTTCTAAGAAGGGTGTGTTCATATAGGGTGGTCTTAATCCCAAAGGTTAAAGATCCCACTATGATTAATCACTTTATAATAATCTTCTTGTGTAACTTATCTTATAAGATTATTGCCAGTCTTATTGGTAGAAGGCTGAGCAGAATCATCCCAATACTTGTCTCAAAGGAGAAGAATGGTTTTGTTAAGGGAAGGGGCATTAAATGGAGGTTGGTATTTACCACGAAATGGTTTGGGATCTTAAAAAGTGATACATTGGTTTCAATATTATCTTCCAATTAGATATGGACAAAGCCTATGAGCGAATCTAATGGGGATTTATCATTCATGTGATGAGAAGTTTGGTATTATAGGAATGGTTTTGTGATATGTGTTTTAGATATTAATCTTCTCCTTGTATCACTATTTATCTCATAGGTAAGGGATTCAGATTCTTCAATAATGTGTGCAGTGTCAGATAGGGAGACCCATTATCTCATTTACTTTTCTTATTGGCTTAGGAGGCCCTTTCCAAAAACATCTATCATTTCTTAGTGGAGGGTATAATGTCCCCATTTATCAATAGATATGGTGGTAATCTTGTCTCTTACCTTATATTTTTTCATGATGTGATTGTGTTTAAAAATGTAAGGAGAATATACTTAATCCAATTCATTGACATAATTTCAATTTATGGAAGAGTTATTGGTCAACCCATCAATTTATGAAAGAATAAAGTATTTATCTCTAAGAAATGATCAGGTTGACGTTGCGGAAAAATTTAGGAGATCTTAGGGATTCAAAAGAGGTCTATTCCAATGACTTATCTCAGAGATCCAATTTCTAATGGTCGTATGAAGAAATATTCTTTTGATGATCTCATCAAAAAATTACAGTTCAGATTCACAATTGGAAGAACAAATTCATTTCCTTTGGAGGGAGGGTTACCATGATTAATAGTGCATTGACTTCTATCCCAATGCATGTCCTATCAATCATTAGGCCACCCAAGCGGAAAATTTAAAAGATGGAAAGAATCATGAATTATTTTCTTTGGGATGATAATAAGGATGGAAGATGTCATTTGGATTCATGGAAGCATATGGATAAACCTATTGAAGAAGTATGTGTAGGTATCTGCAATATCTCTGAAACTATGCACTCTATGCAAGCTCGTCTGGTGTGGGAAGTGGTTGAAGGAAAATCTTTATGGTCCAGATTCATACGGGGTAGAAATGGGGAAATATGGGAGGATTGGACAAGAAATTGGGTGATTTACATACTTTATAAATGCATGTTGAATCATTTGGAATACCTGTAGGATTGTTCTTTTTTGGTGATTGGTATAGAGGATATCAGTCTTTGGAAGGAAAACTATATGGGGGAGAATTTTTTTCCAAGGTATCCAAATCCAAGAATTTCTTTCAAGGAGTCCAAAAAGCATCCAAACTTGATATAGGATATCCTTAATTGTGATCAAAAGGTGATTTTTGAAATCATATGCCTGATTGATGCCCCTAGACAATATTGTTTCACTGGTTCTTATTCTGGTCATTTCAACAGCTATGACTTCAAATTCATTTCCCACGAACAGAGCACACCAGATGTGTGGTCTTCAAAACTGTGGTGCAAGGAACTCCCAACTAAAATGAACTTTCTTATATGGAAAATCAGGAACCAAACTATTCTGATGGATGAAAATGTGAAGTGCAAAGGTGACAACATCATCTCTTGGTGCTTTTGCTTCAGAGAATCT